>JASVEL010013990.1:0-361017 GCA_032618575.1 Nicotiana noctiflora
TCTTGGATCGAAATATGGTATCATCTTGGATCGAAATATGGTATCAGAGCCTAGGAATTTTCATGACACTTATTGAAGTTTATTGTGAAACTTCAACATAGATATGAAACATAAACTACAAGATTTATGAATCTTGAAGAAGCTCTAGTATTAAAAGTACTAGATTAGAAGAGGTTGATGTACCTCAAAACCTTGATTTGTTAAATAAATGGACGATTCCAAAAGTGGATACAAAAACCATTTATGATTACGGATTTTTTGATCGATTCTCAACCAAACAAGTTGTTAAAACAACTGAACAATCTTTGGTGCTTAATTCTGATGAACAAACTATTTGTTTATTAAATAAAAATGATATTACTCATTATCGCTACAGGTATAATTTTATGCATATTGGTATGGTTCAAATTGCATTCAAGCCTTTAACTTTAAAGGGATTACCTGAAACTTTTCTTGCAGCTTTAAGAGATGCACGGAATTTAAATTTTCGACAATCTTTGATGGGTTCTATTGAATCTACAATTGCTTATGGCCCTGTTTATTTTAACACTCAGCCTAACTTGCAACTATCTTTATCAGATGTTAATATTTTAGATGCGTTAACTTTGAATGTTAAGACGCATGGTTATAATTATATTCCTGGATCCGAACTAATATGTTTATCTTACAGGATTTATTATAAACTGCTTTCTACGCTGAATCCTAGATGTAAATTATATGATACATCTGACCAAACCATTTTGGTAGAAACTAATTTCACAAAGTCTAAGGTCACCACTCGAAGACCTATAAGATGGGATGAAATCAACTTTCCAACTACTTGGACTCTTGAGTCGGTGATAGCCCCTCACCAACTTACCAATGAAGTCACGAATAACGAGACTTCACATATAACTCAAGATCCTGATGGAAGAATTTGTATTCAATTTGCAGATAAACCTTCTACTTCTTTACATTCTTTAAAGAATCCTGTTTATAATAGGAAATCATTCTCTGGTTATAGATCTCTTCTTGCTGTTCAACATATTTCTCCTATAACTCCTGATGCCTCTATTTATGGACCAGCAAGAGATAGACCTCTTTCTTTGCATACCCTTAGTGATACTAAGAGTAAGGTAAAAATTGATTCTAAGACTAATGTAGTCCAGGCAGCTGATAATTTGTCTGATTTAGAACCTACACCATCTGATATGGGTGTAGACCAAGACTCACTCTGATTTTATGGATTGTGTCCAAATCGATTTTAGTCCGGGATCTCCGGCACGTAAATATATTCAAAAAAGATTTTATAAAAAACGGTGGAATACGTTTCGAACTTGGTTTTTTGAAACTTATAGCAAAACTGATTTGAAAAAAATTTCCAAAGAATTCTATGAGCTATGTGCTTTACATAACGAAATAATAGATTTCGTTCCTTGGTTTATAACCACTTATTTGCCTTTGTATGTTAAGGTAATAGAAAGATGTTTTGTAACTACTGAAGGATCGGTAAAAGCTATCTATCCTCCAACTTCTCAAAAGACTTTCAAATTGCAAAACAATACAGAAATTGGTATAAAAGACTCGGTATAGGCATGGAATTTGTTCTTCAGGGGAAGTATATCCCACTTCTGGTATCCATTTACAAATCCATGGAATAGAATATTCAATAAAGAAATACATCTGGTCAATAGTATCTACTTTGCAGATGTGTTCGGATAAATATAAATCCGTTAAAAATGGCGAAACTGCAGTCCAATCTTTATAAAGATTTAGGAATGATTCTGGTTGTGAATTACTACCTTCTTAATTATTTTAATGAGAAAAAATATATATGTCACTAATGCAAATGGAGAAAATGAAATCGATTTCACATGCTTATAAAATAAATGTATAATACATTAATCCATGTTTGATTGGACGTACTAGCTAGGTAGGCACAATCATGTCATGTTATGGTTATTCTTTATTTTAACTCATTTTTTCGGTATCATAAGCTATCTATGTGGGATGGAGATACTTAATTAACTACTTTGACTACTTCTATTCATCCTTTTTTAAGTTGGCGGATCTTGGAATCACAGGCGAATTTACATGGATCATTGAATTGTCACCAAAACTCGCAAACTTCAGCAAAAAATCTTATATATATGAAAAATAATTATACAACTAATTTGACACATTTAATACAAAAAGCCTTTAAGGGGCATGGGATATCAATTAACTCAAATTTCCTTAACCAACTTGTTGACTTGGGTTTGATCCCCAATCCAATTTATTTAATTTTTTTAAAATTTTTTACATTTTACCATTTATCTAGTTCACTAGTAATCTCATTTATTGTTTTACATAAATCTATTCATTAAAAATTTAATACTTCTCTCGTCGCGTTTAAATACTAGGCTCACCTCTACTTGAAATTTATATAATACAAGAAAAATGGATGTCAAAAGTAAGGTTCTAACTTGTGCACGTTGCATGTTCTCGACATTCAAGAGGGTTCCAACTTGTAAACAGAATGTAACCTATTTTAAATTTAATACTATAAAATTGGACCATGTGTATGCCTAACTGGCTTAACAAGTGAGCAATTATTAGGAAAAGACTAGCCTTTTTTTAAAAAAAAAATATATTTCTTATTTTGCCTTGGAGTTTAGTCAATTAATTTGTTGAATGGAAGAAAAATCGAACAGATCATGCTATTCAATAGGAGCTCAAACCTCATGAGTATCCAACAGGGGACCAAAGACAATATCATGCTTTATTGCCTCTTCATTTATTATAGGCAATATATCCCGTATTAAAATGTCATAAAAGTATAAAATACCAAAATTCTTCTTCGACTGGATTAAACATATTAAATGCTCGTTGTAGAAGCTTTTCTCGTTCAGTTTAGTATCATATATATAAGTTAATAAACGAGCACTTATTTTATGTACAAAGTTTTTATCAGTTTTATTTGAGTGAGAATTTTATTTTAAAAGATAAGAGAGGTTGCTTTGATGGTAAGCAACCTCTACTTCCAACAGAGAGGTTGTGAGTTCAAGTCTCCCGAAGAGCAAGGTCAGAAGTTCTTGGAGGGAAAGATGTCGATGGTCTATTTGGAAATAGCCTCCCTACCCCAGGGTAGGGGTAAGGTCTGCATACACACTACCCTCCCCAGACTCCACTAAGCGGGATGTTGTTGTTGTTGTTATTGAGAATTTTATTTTAGTTTGAGCCCTCGATAAAGAGTGGTCTTTGTTATGCAACACTTTTTTCTAGTGTGGCATTTTTCGACTCAATTACGAATTTGATCGAGCCCCAATGCAAGTAATAAACATCAGATAAAATAGACTATATACGAATCCAATTGGACAAAAACAAGAATTTGAAAGAAGAAATGAAACAACCTAATTTAGGGTAGGGTTCGAGGGGTGAGGTGGGGGTAGGAGTACGGTATCACCCTTCGTGCTTTAACCTTACGATATTGGCACGGCATCACCCTTCGTGCATTAACACTCTCTCACAAATATCATGTACGGCATCACCCTTCATGCTTTTACACTCTTCTTTACCCAAACAACAATCACAAAACAATAAGGACAAGGGAATCAATTAAATTCACAATGAAATCCCGGCAAGGGAACAATAGCATAACAACAATATCCCGTCAAGGAAAATAATATCAAAAGAAATAACATCTCGGGCAAGGGAGATAATATCAAAAGAAATAACATCCCCGCAAGGGAGACAATTTTATAAACCTCTCCTCTTTTTCATTATTACTTCACCACTCAATTCACAACTCGAGCCAACTCTCTACAATGTTTAATTATCAATAATACTTTCACAATTCAATTCACAATTTGAGCCAACACTCTTAAATGTTCAATTACCAATAATACTTTCACAAATCAATTCACAACTTGAGCCAACGCTCTTCAATGTTCAATTACCGGTAATACTTCCACAAGCCTTGTTCAACAATAGATATCATCACATAAAGCATGAACAATATGAAATGGAGTCACATTTATCAAAGTATATGACTCACGGGAATGTTTGACACCGGCCTATAGATACTTGTCACCATGCCTTTACGCCGTACTCAACAATTAACACATAGCAAATAAGACACAACTCCTAATCCGTCAAACTAAGGTTAGACCAAACACTTACCTCAATGCCACGAATGCAATTCAAGCCTCAACTACTATTTTACCTCTTCTTTCCACCACCAATTCGCTTGTATCTAGCCACAATTTAATTAATACTATTAATAAATTCTAAATGAATCAATTCTACTTCATGAAAATAGATTTTCAAATGATTTCCCAAAAATTCAAAAATCGACCCCCGGGCTAGCTTGGTCCAAACACAAAATTCAGACCTAAAACTCGATTACCCTTTCACCCCCGATCCCGGATATACAATTGGTTTTGGAATCCGGCCTCAATTTGAGGTCTAAATTCCTAAATTTCAACATTCTTAAGTCGTACCCAAAATTACCAATTCCACCATGAAAATCTTAGATTCTATGATGAAATCTTGTAAAAAGAATTAAGGTGTAAAAAAAAGGGTTTAAAATCACTTACTTGTGTTTTAGGGAAGAAAGAATGTTTGAAAAATCGCCTCTTATGTTTTAGGTTTTTGAAAAATAAAAAATAGCTGAAAAGTCTTATTTATATACTCCTCTCAAGCCCTTACCTTTGACCGCGAAATATCAAGCGCGGCCACGAAGACATTGCCTTGCACCGCAGATCGCATAGAATTCCACCGCGGTTGCGAAGACCCCACCGCAGTCTCAAAGATTTACTGCAGACCGAGGAAGCTTGGTTCAGAGACCTGCAACTTCTCTGAACTTGCAACAGTTATTTTCCAAGTCTAAATGCACTTCGTGGCCTATCCAAAACGCATTCGAGCCCTCAGGGCTCCAAACCAAACATGCACGCAAGTCGAAAAATATCATATAGACTTGCTCGTGCGATTAAATCATCAAAATAATATCAACATTTATGAATTAAACCTCAAATTCATGAAATCACTCAAGAACATCAAAATTACTATTTTCTTAACTATAGGTCCATTTTATACCAAACCAATTTTGATCTTTACCAAATTTTACATATTCAACTTAATAATTATTTCAAACTTGTACTGTGCTCCGGAACCAAGATACGGGTCAAATACTATTAAGAAAAGGTATCAATTTACTTCTAAAAATCATTATATTTTTCAGAAAATAATTATTTTTAAAAAATTCATTTCTCGGGCTTGACACCTTAGAATTCGATTCCAGGCATACTTCCAAGTCCCATATTTTACTGCAGGCCCTACAAGACCGTCAGATCACGGGTTTGGGTCCATTTACCAAGAATATTGACCGAAGTCAACTTTATTCGATTTTGAAGGTCAATTTCCATATTTTACTTAGTTTCTTTTTCACATAACAACTTTTCAGAAATGCACCCGGACTATGCATGCAAATCAAGGTAGGACAAAAGAGGTTTTTAAGGCCTCAGAACACAAAATATACTTGTAAATCAAGTGATGACTTTTTGGGTCATCACAGAAACAGAAAAAAATACCTTCTTCCCAGAAGTAGAAGCAATTTTGACTTTTCTACTTACTAAAAATATTATTAACAAAATATAGTACATACCAAAATAATCTTACCTATTTTAAACCTCATAATTTGAATACTAATGTAAGTATTTCTTCATATTTTTAGGATATCTTTCTAATATATAGTGACATAAGGGGTGAATGCTTTATATTTGTTGAATTATTTAAATTATCTTAAAAGAATTGAAGTACTTTTAAATTATATTTTCATATTTACTTAAATAAAATAAAAATATTTAATTATTTCTTTAATTAAAGAATTAAAATTATTTATTTACTTATAATATTAGCTATTAAGTAATTCTATGCATGTTCTTATTTGTAATTTGATACTTACAAGTACTTTTTGAAAAGTTTGGTCAAACACAAATTATTTCTCAAAAGTATTTTTTAGATTAATTAGCCAAACACAAATTTCTTCTCTCCAAAGTACTATCACGACCCAAATACCCTGGTCGTGATGTCGCCTATCACAGAACTAGGCCAGCCTAAACCACACGAAATAATATAGAAGATATTTTGTAAAATTTGTATTTTCTTAAGCGGATTGAGTCTCAAATCTTTCATTTTAGTATATCAATAGAAATAAGCGGAATCAAATATGTAAGTACATCAACCTTTCACGAATCTGGTGTCACTAGTCATGAGCCACTAAGTATTCTCAACATTGTTTACTGATACACACACAAGGTTGAAATATAAAGTATTAGAATAGGAAGGAGAGAGATGGGGCTATAAATGTCAGGCAACTACCTTGCTAACTCCGATGAACCTACCACCAAGCTCAGAAATATCTGGATCTGCATACAAGGTGCAGGTAGTAATGTGAATACGCAATCTTTGTAATTAATAAAAGAAAATAATGACTGAGCAGTAAGAAATCACATAAACCACGTCATAACACCACTGTGGGTACAGTATGTTTCCAAACAGGGTACACATCAAATCATCTCATTAAACTCTCATTTTAGTAAAAATCCTTTGAAAAATATCTTTTCAACAATTTCAATAGAGGTTCAATGTAGTTCATAGTGAAAATTTATAAAAATGCCTCTCGGGCAAAACACAGTTCATATATAACCCTTCGGGCAAACATAAAGCATATACATATCATAACAGGAGAAAAGGTCTCACAGGAAATAACAAAGCCAAATCAGTGATTAAATATCGAACACCTCTTCAAAGATCCAGTTTCAACGAAAGTTGTTCAAAACCTTTGCTTAACATTTTTAATAGAGGCTTAGTATAAAGAGGAGTGAAAACAAAAATTTCATGAAAACAAGCCCCTCGGGAAAAGCATCACCCATATACATGTATATAAAACCCCTCTGCAAGCCTCTCAGTCACTTATTACTCAACTCTTTTCAATCAGTGCTCAAACTCAGCACTCACGCTCAATAGATACCATATAATAATCAATGCGGTGTGCAGCCTGGTCCATATATCGCCACGACGTGTAGCCCGATCCATCTATATAGTCGAGTGCGCTTACTAGGGGTGTGTAGACTCCGGAGGGGCTCCTTCAGCCCAAGAGCTATATCGCAGCGGCATGCAACTCGATCCTTCAACCCAATCCTCACAACCAGGCCCTCGGCCTCTATCTCATTCATCACCTCACAATCAGGCCCTCGGCCTCTATCTCATTCATCACCTCACAATCAGGCCCTCGGCCTCTCTCAGGCAGAACCTCTCAAGCTACTCGTGCTAACAGTAAAACCGGGCGTTTAGCCCAAAATAACATTTGAAAATCAAAACTGAGTAAATAAGGCTTAGTTATGAAATTAGTAAAACACAAAATGACTGAGTACAATTATCAAAATCAAAATAGTGAGGAATAATAGCAAAAGCCCATAAGAGTCCAATTAGTTGGCACCAGGCCCAAATATGGTATTCCACCCAAAACATAGTAATACTTCGCATAAACACGATATTATCAAATAGTTTTCAACCAAATACGTGACTTAATAGTCATATGGGAAGGACACAATCCCCAATGGTGCACAACTCTACACTCGTCAACTAGCGTGTGTGTCACCTCAAAGTAGTGAAACAATGTGAAATGTTGGGTTTCATACCCCCATGACAACATTTATAATCATTACTTACCTCTAACCGGTCCAAAATCTAGCCTATGATGCCTTTCCTCCCTAATCTACCTCCGGATGCTCCAAATCTATCCAAAACCAGATTTATACCATCAAAATATGCTAAGGGAACAAAGCTCACTCTAAAATATCCAATTTATACCAAAAATTCCGAAATTGGTCAAATTGGCCCCCGAGCCCATGGCTCAGAATCCGACAAAATTAATATCAATGGAATCCTTATCTTCCCACGAGTTCATGCATACCAAATTTACCAAAATTTAACCACAAATGATCCCTTAAATCCCAAATTTAGGACTCCAATTACAAGCCCTGGTTTTCTTCAAGTTCAACCACTTATTTACATAAATTACAAGCCTAATCCGTGAAATAATACCATAGAAATGAGTTTTATATTCAAAAATCTTACTTCAATTAAGTTCCCTCGAATTCCCTCTTCAAAGTCTACCAAAAAGCTCCAAAATCAATTTGAAAATGGTGAAGAAAGGCTGAAAATCACGAAGGCCATACTTTATATGGTCTGCCCCCAGCTAAACCGCTTCTGCGATCAAAACCCACACACATATGTAGGTGCACATTTTCTCAAATCACTTAAGCGCTCAAGACCCCACCCGATCAAATCCTGCACCTGCGCTATCGCAGGTGTAAGGCCCAAAAAAATTTTGCTAAGCAATTTAGGACTTTATGGTTCCAGGTAGGCTAATTATAATATTTTATGTATTATTAACATGATGGACATCAATTGGATTTGGTAAATAAGTGTATAAGTCTTGTGGTAAGTAGTTTGGGGTTCAAGGATAGGCCTAAGTCTAAGTCAAATTGGAAAATTTTATAATAGGCTAAAATTCCAAATGAGTTCGCACAAGTCCACACTTTGGATGAGCGCGCACACACACACACACACACACACACACACACATACACACACACACATATATATATATATATATATATATAGAGAAACCTAAAAAATTAAAGTCTTCGACTCTAGTTTCTAATGCTTCAAACCGTTTGTCATTTGGACATTCTTACGCAAAGTTATGATCAATTACCCAAGGCTGGATTTGCGATTGCAAAACGACTATGCGAACCGCATATGCGTCACATAATGAAGCAGAGTCGGAAAAAATATTATGTTATCGCATGTTGATTATGTTGTAGCAAAATCGATTATGATGTCGATTATGCTATTGCATAATGATTATGCTACAAGAATGATGCCCATATTTCGATTATGTTATAGCATAACTGCACCTCATAATTTACTTCGGGGGTCATTTTTGGATATTTTCATTTACGAAACCACTTTGATAAATAAGCTTTGGGGCTCAATTTGGGACTGTTTTACACTAAATCTAGAGAGAGGTGAGATCATTTTAGAGAGAGAAAGGGGAACCTATCCTCCTATTCATCAATCTTGCACAAACCCTCGAGAATCAAGTATGCTAATCTCTAGCTCACTATCTTCCGGGTAAGTCCTGCTTCTAATATTTTATATATGATATTATGAGTTCAAAAAATATACTATGGGTTTAGAAATAGGCCATGCATGTGACATTAAGCAATAGTATGTGGGTGGGTAGTTCTGGATCAAATTGGATGAGGAAAGAAGGAATTTCCATTGTAGAACCTTGTAGTCTATTTCACATGATTACGTATTTGAAGAAATTCCTAAGAGAGTTACACCTTGGGAAATCTTTCTAAATTATTAATTAATTTTTGCTTTCTCCTTATAGATTATTACTGCTAGAGATGTTCGTGCATTGTAGTAACCTAAGAAAAGCTTAAACAAGGTATGTATGGTTAAAAACTCCTCTTCTTAAAATTGAGCTCCCATGGTATCCGTGAAAATATTGTAAGTCCGAAATTTGATTGATGTAATACTTGTTATTTCAAAGGAATTTGTGTTATAAGTAGGGGTGGATCTACATAGAGCCGAAGGGGTGCGCCGCCACCCACAGACCTCGGCCAAAATTCCGTGTATTTATCTATATATGTAGAGGAAATATTGTACATATAATAAAATGGCACACTAATGAATAAAACATCCGGTGGTGCCAATGGTAAGGACTGAAAATATCTCCGCTGCTAGCGGAAGTTCGAGACCAGGGCAGTACATAAAAGTTTTGGAACTTTTAGTAGTCTGTACTGTGAGCACGTGATTTTTGCACCGGGCAAATAATTCCAAAATCAAAATAAATATGTTTTTGAGTGTGATTACCTGCTTTGTTTGAAATTAGCTATACTTTATGTGTTTGAATAAATAGAAATTAGAATAAAAAATTAGGCTAGGCAATTATTTTGTCTTAATTAATTAGTTTAAAGAAGAAAATTAGCAAAAATAGTTCTCAATAGCAGAAATTAGAGAGAAAATAGTAGAAAAATTGCAAAAAATATTAGATAATTAGCATAAGTAGGGGGGAATTAGGTTTTTTATAATATTCCATAAAAGAAAAGAAAAAAAAGTATAAAAGAAAATACAAAAAAATCATTAAAATCAGAAAAATACAAAAAAAATATGTTGGGTATAATAAATTTGGGCCAAATACAATCCAAATCACTGGCCCAATGCTTTGGCCCAAAGGAGATCCGGTCCAGAGATTAAGTTGAAGAGATCTCAGTCGTTCACTTCCTCAAATCCAACGGCTGAGAATATTAGTTGAGTTATAATGGGTTGATTAATGCTGAGATTTGATCTCAGCCGTCCAGGCGAATTGATCTAACGGAAGAGACCATTGGTCTCTTTAGTAGCGGAACGACGCCGTTTCAGTAACGCTATTGAGAGCCGTTGATCTCCATCAGATGGATGTCACGACCCGGATTTTCCCCCAATATCGGGATCGTGATGGCGCCTACTCGTGGTAGCTAGGCAAGCCACTGTATTCATACTATCCTGTTTATAACACAATTTTAATTAAATAAATGCAGAATACTTTATCGAAATGGATATAACAAATCACAAAGTGAAAATTATACTGAAATCCTCTACCCAAGACGTGGAGTCACCAACTCACAAACTACTATGGAATACTACACATAAAAGTCTGAAGGAAATATAACATAATACCGTTTGTCTCGGAACAATGAGACTACAGCTATTAACATAAATAAAGAAAGAGACGCCGGGCCTGCGGACGTCTGCAAGCTATCTCGGTCTCAAATGTGATCAACTCCCACGCAATCTATTTACTTGTGCTGCTGCTCCTGATCGTAACCTGGACCTGTGCAAAAACGCACAGAAGTGTAGCATCAGCACAACCGACCCCATGTGCTGGTAAGTGCCTGGCCTATCCCGGCGAAGTAGTGACAAGCCTAGGACCAGACACCTACATAAACCTGTGCAATTCAATATATATATGTGTGTACCACAAACTAACAAGAAATAATCAAGTATTAACACAATAAGCAATATCTTGAAGAATTCAACAAGTAACCACAGTTAATAATTTCGCAAGGAAAATCAAAGTGTAATGTAAACACAATTAATATCAATTCAAGAAATAGCAAACAGTTGCACGGCATCACCCTTCGTGCTTTTACTCTCGTCCTCACCAAGTAAACAAATAGAGTACACGGCACCTTCGTGCTTTATCACTCTTCCTCACCCAAATAACAATCAAATAAGTTCACAAGGAAAAACAAGGTGTAATGGAAACACAAGTAATATCAAGTCAAGAAATGGCAAATAGTTGCACGGCATCAACCAAATAAAATATAATGGAAAAACAAGTAATATTAATTCAAGAAATAGCAAGCAATTGCACGGCATCACCCTTCGTGCTTTTACTCTCATCCTCACCGGATAGACAAATAAAGTACACGGCATCACCCTTCGTGCTTTTACTCTCATCCTCACATCCATAGTACGGCATGATCCTTCGTACATGGTTCAATAACAGGGCACGGCATGATCCTTCGTGCATAATCAATAAATAAACATGGCACGGCATTAACCTTCGTGCATAAATAAATAAAACATGGCACGGCATCACCCTTCGTGCATTATCACTCTTCCTCACCCAAATAACAATCACAGTTAAGGGTAAAGAAAGAAACAATAATTCATAATCCGTCCCATCAAGGGCAATCAATAATAATCTTCACAACAAGTCCCAACCAGGGAGAACAATAACAATTCATCTGTAATATATCTCAAAATAATTATTTTCCAACGACTCACGGTCATACTAGACGCCGAGTGTATGGATGCTCGTCACCACAGCCCATACACCGCACTCGATCACATAACACATAGCACATAATCCTATTCCCTCAAGCTAGGATAGAACAAACACTTACCTCGAATGCTTATGAACAATCCAATCCGTGGAAATGTCTTTTCTTTCAATTTGGCTCCAATCCAACCGTATCCTATACACAATTGATTTAATATCATCAATTCTACTCAACAAACTAATTCTTAATACCAAATAACACTTTTACAACATTCTGCCATAAATAGTAAATTTCAACCCCGGGCCCACATGGTCGGAATTCGGGGTTAGGACCAAAATCCGGTTACCCATCCCCCCACGAGTTCATGTATATAATATGTTTCAAAATCGGACCTCAATTCGAGGTCCAATTCCCCAATTTATGAAAAACCTATTTTCTAACCAAAAACAAGAATTTTACCATGAAAACATTTGATTTCTAATGAAAAACATGTTTAATGATGTTAGGAATTGAAAGAATTAAGTAAAAAGTGACTTACAATCGTTTTGATGAAGAAGAAATCCTTGAAGAGTCGCAAATGGGTGTTTTGGTTTTGTGAAAAATGAAGAAATGACTGAAATTCGTGTTTTTCAGGTCTCCGTGTTCGCATTTGAGAACATGGGTTCGCAATTGCGAACCCCGACCAATTTCCGGAGTTTGAAAAATAAGCTAAGGATGGGAAGTTCGCATTTGCGAACTTTTGTTCGCATTTGCGAAGCCAAGGCAATTGCTGGGATGTTCGCATTTGCGACATAATATTCGCATTTGCGAACAAGGTTCCTTCGCATTTGCGAAGAAGGCTTCGCATTTGCGAAGCATGGCTTAACAGTGAAGGCATCGCATTTGCGAAGGATGCTTCGCATTTGCGAAGCATGGCTTAACAATGAAGGCCTCGCATTTGCGAGGTTATGTTCGCATTTGCGAACCCAAGCCTTCCTGGACGCCCTTCGCATTTGCGATCAAGGGTTCGCATTTGCGAACCCTGCCTTGATCTGCCACCTTCGCAATTGCGAGAAATGCTTCGCAATTGCGAAGCCAACAGTTGGGTGAAAAACCAGCAGTGCAAAAATTCAGAATTTAATCCAACGGCCTATCAAATCTTTACCCGAGCCCCGGGCTCCAAACCAAACATGTACACAACCTCAAAAACACATTATGGACTTGTTCGTGCGATCATATCGCCAATATCACTTCGTTTTAATCAAATCGAGCCTCAAACTCATGATTTTCATACTTTTGATTTTCAAAACTTCTTAACTTGGAACTCGAGGTCCAAAACATCTCAAACGACATCCAAATGTCACCAAACTTTACCGAAATCACATATATAATATTTAAGACTTGTACCGGGCGTCGGAACCAAAATACGAGCCCGATACCAAGGTCTATTAATTTATTTCCTTTAATAATTGCATCAAAAACAATTTCACATAAAAATTCATAACTTGGGCTCTAGGCCTCCAGGATTCGACTCCGGACACATGTCCAAGTCCCATATTTTCCTACGGACCTCTCGGGACCATCCAATCTCGGGTCCGGATCCGTTTACCAAAAATGTTGACCGAAGTCAACCATATCAATATTAATATCATTTTTATCCAAATTTCTCATAGAATTCATATTTTCTATCACAAAATCTTTCCGGCTACATGCTCGGATCGTGCACGTAAATCGAGGCAACATAGAATGAGGTTTTCAAGGCCTCGGAAGCTCGAAATTATTAATAAAATAAGTGATGACCCTTTGGGTCGTCACAATCTCCACCTCTAAAACAACCGTTCGTCCTCGAACGGACAAAAGAAAGAAGTACCGAGTCAGGAAACAAGTGTGGGTAACGGCTCCGCATATCAGACTCGGACTCCCAGGTCGATGCCTCAGGAGGCTGACCTCTCCACTGAACACGCACAGAAGGATAACTCTTCGACCTCAGCTGTCGAACCTGCCGGTCTAGAATAGCCACCGGCTCCTCCTCGTAGGATAGATCATTGTCCAATTGGACAGTACTGAAGTCTAACACATGTGTGGGATCGCCGTGGTATCTCCGAAGCATAGATACATGAAAAAACTGGATGCACGGCTGATAAGCTAGGCGGCAAAGCTAATCTGTAAGCCACCCCTCCCACTCCGTCTAGAATCTCAAATGGGCCAATATACCTAGGGCTGAGCTTGCCCTTCTTCCCAAACCTCATCACGCCCTTCATAGGCGACACCCGGAGCAATACTCGTTCACCAACCATGAAATCTACATCTCGAACCTTACGATCCGCATAAGTCTTTTGCCTAGACCTGAGCTGAACGCAATCTCTCCTGAATTGTCTTGACCTTATCCAAGGCCTCCTGAACTAAGTCTGTACCTAACAACCGAGCCTCTTCCGGTTCAAACCATCCAACCGGTGATCGACATCGCCTACCATACAACGCCTCATACGGAGCCATCTGGATGCTAGATTGGTAACTGTTATTGTAGGCGAACTCTGCTAATGGTAGAAACCGATCCCACGAGCCTCCGAAATCAATAACACAGGCTCGAAGCATGTCCTCAAGAATCTGAATAGTCCTCTCGGACTGGCCATCCGTCTGAGGATGAAATGCTGTACTCAGATGAACCTGGTTGCCTAACTCTTGCTGGACCGCTCTCCAAAACTGCGAGGTAAACTGGGTACCCCGATCGGAGATAATAGATACCGGCACCCCATGAAGACGAACAATCTCCCTAATGTAAATCTCCGCTAACCTCTCCGACGAGTAGGAGACGGATATTGGAATAAAGTGTGCTGACTTGGTCAGCCTTTCAACAATGACCCAAATTGCATCAAATTTCCTCCGAGTCAAAGGAAGCCCAGTAACGAAGTCCATAGTGATCCGCTCCCATTTCCACTCGGGAATTTCAATCCTTTGGAATACACCACCAGGTCTCTGGTGCTCATATTTCACTTGCTGACAATTTAGACACCGAGCGACATACGCAACGATATCTTTCTTCATTCTGCGCCACCAATAGTGTTGCCGTAAGTCCTGGTACATCTTCGCGGCGCCCGGGTGAATAGAATACCGCGAACTGTGGGCCTCTGCTAAGATCAACTCTCGAATTCCTTCGACATTGGGCACACAAACTCGACCCTGCAATTTCAATACCCCATCATCATCTAGGTTTACCTGTGTGGCACCTCCCCGCTGTACTGTATCTCTCAACTCACGCAAATGAGGATCATCAAATTGTCTCTCACGGATACGCTCTAATAATGAAGAACAAGCGACCGTGCAGGCTAACACCCTGCTAGGCTCAGAAATGTCTAATCTCACGAACCGGTTGGCTAAGGCCTGGACATCTAGAGCTAATGGTCTCTGATTGACCGGAATATATGCAAGACTACCCATGCCGGCATACTTTCTACTCAATGCATCGGCCACCACATTGGCCTTACCTGGGTGATATAATATAGTAACATCATAGTCTTTTAGCAACTCTAACCATCTCCGCTGTCGTAGATTCAACTCCTTCTGTTTGAACAAGTACTGTAGGCTTTTGTGATCAGTGTACACCTTACATGACACACCATAAAGATAATGCCTCCAGATTTTTAAGGCATGAACCACTGCTGCTAACTCAAGATCATGAACTGGATAATTCTTCTCATGTATCTTTAACTGCCTCGAAGCATAAGCGATAACCTTACCATCCCGCATCAATACCGCTCCAAGCCCTGTACGAGATGCGTCACAATAAACTGTATAAGGCCCTGTACCTGTAGGTAGTACCAACACCGGTGCGGTGGTCAAGGCCGTCTTGAGCTTCTGAAAGCTCGCCTCACACTCCTCTGACCACTGAAACTGGACACCCTTCTGGGTCAACCTGGTCATCGGGGCTGCAATAGAAGAGAACCCATCTACAAATCGACGGTAGTAACGTGCTAACCCCAAGAAACTCCGGATCTCGGTCACTGAAGCTGGTCGAGGCCAATTCTGGACTGCCACAATCTTCTTTGGGTCCACCTGAATACCCTCCACCGATACGATATGACCCAAAAATACCATTGAACTCAACCAGGACCCACATTTTGAAAATTTGGCATATAGTCGATTATCCTTCAGAGTCTGAAGAACCACTCTGAGGTGCTGCTCGTGCTCCTCCTGGCTGCGAGAGTATACCAGGATGTCATCTATAAAGACTATCACGAATAGATCTAAGTAAGGCCTAAATACCCGATTCATCAACTCCATGAATGCTGCCGGGGCATTGGTCAATCCGAAGGACATGACCAAGAACTCATAATGCCCATATCTAGTGCGAAAGGTTGTCTTAGGAATGTCAGCCGCCCTGATCTTCAGCTGATGGTAGCCCGACCTCAAGTCTATCTTTGAGAACACCCTCGCTCCCTGGAGCTGGTCAAACAAATCATCAATCCTCGGCGGTGGATATTTATTTTTGATAGTCACCTTGTTTAACTGCCGGTAATCAATACACATCCGCATCGAGCCATCCTTCTTCTTTACAAATAATACGGGTGCTCCCCAGGGGGAAACACTGGGCCTGATAAAACCCTTCTCAAGAAGGTCCTGCAACTGATCTTTCAACTCCTTTAACTCCGGCGGGGCCATACGATAGGGTGGAATAGAGATGGGCTGAGTGCCCGGTGCCAAATCAATACAGAAGTCAATATCCCCGTCGGGTGGCATGCCCGGCAGGTCTGAAGGAAAAACCTCAGGAAACTCCCGTGCAATAGGGACTGAATCAATGGAAGGAACTTCTGCGCTGGAATCACGAACATAAGCCAAATAAGCTAGACACCCCTTCTCGACCATACGTCGAGCCTTAACATAAGAAATAACGGTGCGAACGGAGTGGCTTGAGGTACCCTTCCACTCTAATCGGGGTAATTCTGGCAAGGCTAAGGTGAGAGTCTTAGCATGACAATCAAGAATAGCATGGTATGGGGACAACCAGTCCATCCCCAATATGACATCAAAATCTACCATATCCAAGAGCAACGGATCAACACGGGTCTCAAGACCCCCAAATATAACTACGCACGAACGATGCACCCGATCGACTACAATAGAGTCACCCATTGGCGTAGCCACATAAACTGGAATATCCAGAGCATAGCTGGGCACAGCCAAATACGGTGCGTAGTAGGAAGACACATAGGAATATGTAGATCCAGGGTCAAATAATACTGAAGCACCTCTGCCACACACAAGAATAGTACCTGTAATCACAGCATCTGATGCCTCTGCCTCTGGCCTGGCCGGTAAAGCATAGAAACGGGGATCTGCACCTCCCCTCTGAGCTGCGTCTCTAGGACGACCATCAACTGGCTGACCTCTACCTCTGGCTGGACGGTCTCTACCTCTACGATCTCGACCTCCACCTCTAAAATCTCTACCCCCGCCTCTGGCTGGCTGGGCAGGCTGAGGGTCAGCTGGGGCCTGAATCATAGGACGAGGACCTCGCTGCTGAGAGTTGCCCGCTGCTATAGGGCAATTCCTGATAAAATGACCCGGGTCACCACAACCGTAGCAACTCTTAGACTGATAGGGCTGCTGGCCCTGACGACCTGAATGGCCTCCACGAACACTCTGAAGAGGCTGAGCATTAATAGGAGACTGGTCTGAATAATGCCCCCGAGAACCACGATCACCTGGTCCACCCTGTGAAGCCTGAAGGGCGGAATGAAAAGGCCTGGAGGACTGGCCTCTATCAAAGGATTCTCTGCTACCAGAGGAAGAAGCACCAAACCTACCCGAATGACGAGGCCTCTTATCCGAAGAATAACCGCCTCCTCTAGCGAGAGCCATCTCAACTCTGCGTGCTGCATTGGCTGCCTTCTGAAATGATATGTCACTCCCCACGCCCATAGCCATCTGGAGTCTAATCGGCTGATTAAGCCCATCTATAAATCTGCGGACCCTCTCCCGCTCCGTGGGAAGTATCACCACTGCATGACGAGCCAAGTCAATAAATCTCGTCTCATACCTGTGTAACTGTCATAGTGCCCTGATGGAGGCGCTCAAACTGCCTCCGAAGTAAATCCCGCTGAGTAGTAGGGAGAAACTTCTCCATAAATAGTTCCGCAAACCGGTCCCATGATAGAGCTGGGGACCCTGCTGGTCGAGTCAGGCAATAATCTCTCCACCAAGTCTTGGCGGATCCTGCAAGTCTGAAGGTACAGAAATCAACTCCGTTTGTCTCCACGATCCCCATAGTCTTGAGAATCTCATGGCAACTGAATAAGAAGTCCTGAGGATCCTCTGATGCGGCTCCACTGAATGTAGTGGTAAATAGCTTGGAGAACCGATCAAGCCTCCATAACGAATCAGAAGTCATGGCCGCTCCATCGCCGGCATAAGCTGTGGTACCTGACTGAGTGGCCACAGCTGGCTGGATTACTGGTGCTTGACGCTGAGGAGCTACTGGCTCCGGAGTATGAGCAATAGGAGTCTGGGCCCCTCCTCCAGCCTGAGAAGTGCCTGGGGCAACTGATAATAAACCCGCTCTGGCAATGCTATCCATAAATCCCGCTATTCTGACCAAAGCATCCCGGAGATCCGGGGTAATCAAAGCCTCTCCTGGGACCTGAGCTGGGCCCACTGGAGCTGCTGGAACCGGAATCTCTTCTTCAATCTCAATATGAGGCTCCACCTCTGGGGTAGCTGCCTGGGGCTGAGCTCTACCCCTACCACGGCCTCTAGTACGGCCTCGGCCCCTGCCCCTTACGGGAGCTGCCTCGGGCTCGGGCTGCTGGTCAGCGGACGAAGAAGCGCGTGTCCTCACCATCTGCGAAAGGACAGAATAGAAATTCAATGAGTAATTGAGGAACAAGTCGCACGACAAGAAAGAACAAATGAGAGACTTTTTCCTAACTCAATAGACTTTGGAGGACAAGTACAGACGTCTCCGTACCTACCTCTCAAACTCTATTAAGCTTGTTCGTGAGTGGTGAGACCTATGTAACCTAGAGCTCTGATACCAACTTGTCACGACCCGGATTTTCCCCCAATATCGGGATCGTGATGGCGCCTACTCGTGGTAGCTAGGCAAGCCACTGTATTCATACTATCCTGTTTATAACACAATTTTAATTAAATAAATGCGGAATACTTTATCGAAATGGATATAACAAATCACAAAGTGAAAATTATACCGAAATCCTCTACCCAAGACGTGGAGTCACCAACTCACAAACTACTATGGAATACTACACATAAAAGTCTGAAGGAAATATAACATAATACTGTTTGTCTCGGAACAATGAGACTACAGCTATTAACATAAATAAAGAAAGAGACGCCGGGCCTGCGGACGTCCGCAAGCTACCTCGGTCTCAAATGTGATCAACTCCCACGCAATCTATTTACTGCTGCTGCTGCTCCTGATCGTAACCTGGACCTGTGCAAAAACGCACAGAAGTGTAGCATCAGCACAACCGACCCCATGTGCTGGTAAGTGCCTGGCCTATCCCGGCAAAGTAGTGACAAGCCTAGGACCAGACACCTACATAAACCTGTGCAATTCAATATATATATGTGTGTACCACAAACTAACAAGAAATAATCAAGTATTAACACAATAAGCAATATCTTGAAGAATTCAACAAGTAACCACAGTTAATAATTTCGCAAGGAAAATCAAAGTGTAATGTAAACACAATTAATATCAATTCAAGAAATAGCAAACAGTTGCACGGCATCACCCTTCGTGCTTTTACTCTCGTCCTCACCAAGTAAACAAATAGAGTACACGGCATCACCCTTCGTGCTTTATCACTCTTCCTCACCCAAATAACAATCAAATAAGTTCACAAGGAAAAACAAGGTGTAATGGAAACACAAGTAATATCAAGTCAAGAAATGGCAAATAGTTGCACGGCATCAACCAAATAAAATATAATGGAAAAACAAGTAATATTAATTCAAGAAATAGCAAGCAATTGCACGGCATCACCCTTCGTGCTTTTACTCTCATCCTCACCGGATAGACAAATAAAGTACACGGCATCACCCTTCGTGCTTTTACTCTCATCCTCACATCCATAGACAAATAAAGTACACGGCATCACCCTTCGTGCTTTTACTCTCATCCTTACCAGATAGACAAATAAACTACACGGCATCACCCTTCGTGCTTTTACTCTCATCCTCACATCCATAGTACGGCATGATCCTTCGTACATGGTTTAATAACAGGGCACGGCATGATCCTTCGTGCATAATCAATAAATAAACATGGCACGGCATTAACCTTCGTGCATAAATAAATAAAACATGGCACGGCATCACCCTTCGTGCATTATCACTCTTCCTCACCCAAATAACAATCACAGTTAAGGGTAAAGAAAGAAACAATAATTCATAATCCGTCCCATCAAGGGCAATCAATAATAATCTTCACAACAAGTCCCAACCAGGGAGAACAATAACAATTCATCTGTAATATATCTCAAAATAATTATTTTCCAACGACTCACGGTCATACTAGACGCCAGTGTATGGATGCTCGTCACCACAGCCCATACACCGCACTCGATCACATAACACATAGCACATAATCCTATTCCCTCAAGCTAGGATAGAACAAACACTTACCTCGAATGCTTATGAACAATCCAATCCGTGGAAATGTCTTTTCTTTCAATTTGGCTCCAATCCAACCGTATCTATACACAATTGATTTAATATCATCAATTCTACTCCACAACTAATTCTTAATACCAAATAACACTTTTACAACATTCTGCCATAAATAGTAAATTTCAACCCTGGGCCCACATGGTCGGAATTCGGGGTTAGGACCAAAATCCGATTACCCATCCCCCCACGAGTTCATGTATATAATATGTTTCAAAATCGGACCTCCATTCGAGGTCCAATTCCCCAATTTATGAAAAACCTATTTTCTAACCAAAAACAAGAATTTTACCTTGAAAACATTTGATTTCTAATGAAAAACATGTTTAATGATGTTAGGAATTGAAAGAATTAAGTAAAAAGTGACTTACAATCGTTTTAATGAAGAAGAAATCCTTGAAGAGTCGCAAATGGGTGTTTTGGTTTTGTGAAAAATGAAGAAATGACTGAAATTCGTGTTTTTCAGGTCTCTGTGTTCGCATTTGCGAACATGGGTTCGCAATTGCGAACCCCAACCAATTTCTGGAGTTTGAAAAATAAGCTAAGGATGGGAAGTTCGCATTTGCGAACTTTTGTTCGCATTTGCGAAGCCAAGGCATACTGGGAGGTTCGCATTTGCGACATAATGTTCGCATTTGCGAACAAGGTTCCTTCGCATTTGCGAAGAAGGCTTCGCATTTGCGAAGCATGGCTTAGCAGTGAAGGCATCGCATTTGCGAAGAATGCTTCGCATTTGCGAAGCATGGCTTGGCAGTGAAGGCCTCGCATTTGCGAGGTTATGTTCGCATTTGCGAACCCAAGCCTTCCTGGACGCCCTTCGCATTTGCGATCAAGGGTTCGCATTTGCGAACCCTGCCTTGGTCTGTCACCTTCGCAATTGCGAAAAATGCTTCGCATTTGCGAAGCCAACAGCTGGGTGAAAAAACCAGCAGTTCAAAATTCAGAATTTCATCCAACGGCCTATCAAATCTTTACCCGAGCCCCCGGGCTCCAAACCAAACATGTACACAACCTCAAAAACACATTATGGACTTGTTCGTGCGATCATATCGCCAATATCACTTCGTTTTAATCAAATCGAGCCTCAAACTCATGATTTTCATACTTTTGATTTTCAAAACTTCTTAACTTGGAACTCAAGGTCCAAAACCTCTCAAACGACATCCAAATGTCACCAAACTTTACAGAAATCACATATATAATATTTAAGACTTGTACCGGGCGTCGGAACCAAAATACGAGCCCGATACCAAGGTCTATTAATTTATTTCCTTTAATAATTGCATCAAAAACAATTTCACATAAAAATTCATAACTTGGGCTCTAGGCCTCCGAATTCGACTCCGGACACATGTCCAAGTCCCATATTTTCCTACGGACCTCTCGGGACCATCCAATCTCGGGTCCGGATCCGTTTACCAAAAATGTTGACCGAAGTCAACCATATCAATATTAATATCATTTTTATCCAAATTTCTCATAGAATTCATATTTTCTATCACAAAATCTTTCCGTCTACATGCTCGGATCGTGCACGTAAATCGAGGCAACATAGAATGAGGTTTTCAAGGCCTCAGAAGCTCGAAATTATTAATAAAATAAGTGATGACCCTTTGGGTCGTCACAATGGACGGCCTGGATTACCTCAGACATGTGGCCTATATAAGGCTTTTGTCTGAAAAAATTTCGCATTAAACATATTTTCCTAACCTAGCCGCCCCCAAGCCCTTCTCCTCTCTCCCGTTCCTTCATCGTTAACCTTGTTCGAACCCTAAACGGCCATGGCGGCCACCACCTCCCACGGTGGTCGCCGGCCTTTTTACTCCATTCTCTTTTCTTTTCCCCCTTGTTCTCCTTTTTCTACATCAAAGCCCCAGAGAAAACAAGCCCTTTCTTCTGAAACACCAGTCGCCGGAGCTTCACCGGTGATCACCAAATAACGAGAACCATCTCCAAACCAACACCGTCCGAACCCCCTTTCCTTGATCTATTCAACCATGCCACCCATGACCCTCGAATATCCCCGGAGCTTCTCGAATATCCAAAATGGTGTCGCCGGAAACCTAACTCCGGCGCCTTCAAACTTCAACCTTATTCAAAGATCTTACCTTTACCCTTCCAAATACCCCCCACAAACCCAAAAAAAAAATCTCAAAAGATTTCATCTTGAAGTCTGAAAAAAGAACCAGAAAGAAAAGGTCCGAAAAAAGAAATAAAGAGAGGAAATAAAGAAACAAAAGAGAAAAAGAAAACTGGAAAAAAGAAAAAGAGTGAAAAAGAAGGAAGCTCAAGGGACAGGCCCTGCGAGCTAAGTTCCTTTCCCTTTCCTGTTTGATTTGCTTTGTTATTGTTTGTGTGTTTAGCATGTTTTTGTTAATTAGTTGCATGAATTAGGTTTTTTTAGTTTTTGATAAGTTTCTGTTTTATCTATATGTTTCTTTCTGTCTTTTTTGTATATATCTCATGATTCACATGTTTAGTGGTTTAGTCAGCTGCTATATCTATCTCATTTGTGTGCTTCTCTGTTTGGACTCCTGTTCTGATATCTTTGTCCTCTGTTAGTATTAGACCTTTCAATCTCGTTGGTCTTCGACGTCTCCCTTGCATGCCTAAGTTTTGACTCTAGTCTTCTTTGTTAGCTTTTAATAGTTTGAATGATTCTTCTCTCCTGATTAGTTATAAGATTCTTATCTGATGGTTTCTTCTTTTGTTTCACATCTTTTTGCCTCTTTCTCTGATGATTAGTCATAAGGTTTCTTAGCCTGCTCCTTTTGAGCCCGTTAATGATGGGATTTTGTCTGTTATTTGTCTTGTTTTGATCACATGGTTCTTTGCTCTAAGATTGAGAAATTCATCTTTTCTGTGTCACTTTCGACTGTTGGCTTCTGATTCATCTCAAAGTTTGGATGTTGATAGTTGTTCTCTTTTATTTTTTAATCCTGATAAGTTGAAGGTCACCTTGATTCTCTTCTCCTCTTTCATCTTGTGAACCATGTCAGATCTTTCATACTGGTTGTTTGTTAGGTCTTTTTGTTTCTGTGTATGTCTATGCCACAAACCTAGGTGATTTTGAAGTTGATCAAACTTTCATGTGACATGAATTGGTAGTAATTAGGTCTTGTTTAACATGAGTTCATACTTTGTCTCATAAAATTGGATAAAGTGAGTTAATTAACTGAAATTCAACCATATCAATTGCCTCTCTGAGTTTTGGTTGATTATTGCACCTTGTTTGGTTTTATATGTCTTAATATGCAATCCATGTTGAAGTTGACTTAGTTTTATTGGTTCTGGTTGAGTGTGAGTGTTTGATTAATACTGATTGAACTCTAGGGGATTGGTTATAGCTGCTAGTATTAGGATCCTTGGAAATAAGCCATAAGTTTAATAATTGACCAAAAGAGTGGTCAACTTTGTAAAGGTTGACCAACTCTATAAGGTCCTAACACACTGACCCACCTCAAAAGGGGTCAGTTATGCAAAAATTGGTTAAGTCTGTAAATGCAGACTTACCAGGCTCTCTTTTGAGCCCTAAACATTAAGTGGCCAAACCTGCAAAGGTTCTGGGCCCAACAAGTTCAGCAAATGGGTTTAATTACCCAGGCTAAGTCTCAACTTGAGACTGGCCATTAGTCAATTAGTTCAATTAAGCAGGCTAGTCCTGCAATTTAGTTTAATTGACCTTAAAGTCACAAAAATAGGTTATTAAGCAATAATTGGCCTAAGAGTGGTCAACTTTGCAAAAGGTTGACCAATTCTATAAGGCTCTAACACACAGTCCACCTTAAAAGGGGGCTGGTTGTGCAAAGTGGCTAAGTCTGCAAATGCAAACTTGCCTAGGCTCTATATTGAGCCCTGAACATTAAAAGGGCCAAATATGCAAATGTTTTGGGGCCTAATTGTTCAGTAATTATCCAAGTCTCAACTTGAGACTGGATAGATTTTAAAGAGTTAATAAAGCAGGCTAGTCCTGCAATTAGTTTAAAATTGAAATGAATTGGTCTTAATTAACTGGAACTAACTAAAAGAGGCTAGAATTGAAATAGTTTTAATGTTAGATCTGGCCAGCTCTTAAATACCAATGCAGGGGCTGCCTATTAGTTAAATAAATCCCAAAAAAGCTGGAACTTGACCTAGGTAGGATGGGTAAATCAGCAGTGCCCTTAGGGGCACAATTGGAAGCCAATTTGGTAAAACAGTGAATAGGGTGAAACATAAGAGGGTAAGGGAGTCATTTGTACCCCTGATTTCTGCAATTTTGCAGAGATTTAAGGGTATAATGGTCTCCCTAAAAAGGGAATCTGTAAAAATCCTTAACCCTTAGGGCTACATTAGTAAAAAGCCCCCAAAAGGAATCTTTGGAACCTTCCAGCACATGCTGGAAGGGTTTCTGTTAACTGATTTGGGTACCTTAGTGTACATTGGGTAATTTTAAGAGGGGGAAAGTTGGATTTTATTCCAGACTTTCTCCCTAAGTTTCAGCCCTTGGCCTAGCTATAAATACACCCTAAAAAGGGCTGAAAGGGGGTTCGAAATTTGGCAATCTGAAATTCATTGAGGCTAATTTTTGAACATAAAAGTTTCAGAATTAAATATAGCAAGAGAACAGTAGGATTTCTGGGATTTTTGAGTTAGAATCTGTTAATTGCTTCTGGTTTTGGGTTCTCCGCTCGATCATTTGCCTGGGTTTCTACTTGTTTGTTGTTGCTGGGTTCTCTATTATTGTTGCTGTGGTTTTTTTTGCTTTGTGGATCTTCAGTCAATCTGTTGCATTTGCTGTTCGAGTCTTGCTGTTACTCATCTGCTTAATCTCCCTAGACTCATTGGATTTTCATTTTTGATTCAGGTACACTACTCTTTTACTTGAAGCTGTAATCCCGAGTTGATTGAATGACATGAAGATCTTGTTTAGTTTATATGTTGTATCGAATTTGTAATTCATTTTGTATTGTTGTTTTAATAGCTTAGATCAGCAGTTTAATGGTAGTATAGAATATAGTAGTATGAAACAGAAACAACAACAATGTAATAGTAGTAATATAGTAGTAGCATAGCAACAAGCGTAAATCACTTAGTTTAAATAGGTAAAAACATTAAAACATAAGTTGACATGTCAGTCTTAAAATCAGTAATTAATCATGCATAAGTCGTTTGAGGCACTCACTTATAGGTAAATGAAGTTGAACAATAAGCTAATTAGACTAAGTAATTATCATTCGTGTGTTTGGATAGTCTTAATAAAAATATGAGCCTAGATCTGATTTGAGTCTAAAATAAGAAATATCTGTCCAACATGTCAATTTAATTAGAACCAGACCTGGAGGTTAAAATGCTCACTCTCAATGAAACCAGTGATATAGTTAATTATTTGTGAATAAATTGTTTAGTTTCCATCTGATACCATAAATAACTAGTTGACTTGTTTTAATCTAATCTGATCTAGTAAGGCAAGTAACTGGTGTTCCTTAACCTCTCGACTAGTAGACAATTAGACATTAGTGTAAAGTTGTAGTTGTAAATTAAGCTTGAAGACAATCTGTTGAGTTTAAGTGTATTGATATTTGATTTAAAGTTGGCAAGTTATGTATTAATTTTCCTTTTCTGATAAATAAAAGTGACTCCATTTCATTTTCAATTCCAAGTATCTGTTCTATTATGAATTATGTATTGTCCATTTGCCATTATTACCAGAAATTTGGTCTAGGCCTGTTGTATCGCGAAGGCCTGGACTGTGATCACGAGTCTGCTAGGCTTTTGAGCCTAAGCCTGATCCAGGTCAATAGGGCCTGGACTTATATGATATTGCCTTGAACACTATTTCAAAAGCCCAGGCCCGACAGAGAAGGAAAATATATGGGCCTGGAATGCTTAGTATTAGGAATCGGCTAGGAAAAAAACACAAATAGAAAAACATAATATACACCTCTTAGGGTAGAGACTTTAAAATTAATTGGGACGAGCCTCGCCTAACGTTAAACAAGCGGGGGCCCCTTTAGAAATGATATAATACAATTAGACTCGGGAAGACTACTAGTTAATTCCATAGTCTTACCCAAAACAATTAAAAGCCGATAGACTACTTTAGGGCACGATTTTAATATACCTTCCATTGAATGAGTGTGCACTTGGTGCGACTCAAATCCAAGTCTCGGCAAAGCTGAAATACACCGAAAGTCATAGGCGTACTGGTTGCGGTATGACTCGAGGCGTGTTTTCGCAATGCCGCAAAATTCTCTAAAAATAATACTTAATGTAAAAGCACTATATGTTGTTAAAAATCCGTGATTAAGTCAAACAAGAGTCGGGAACGACAATTGAGCGACCGTGCTAAAACCACGGAACCCGGGAATGCCTAACACCTTCTCCCGGGTTAACGGAGTTCCTTATCCGGATCTTTGCTTCGCATACATTTTTAAGAGTCAAACTCCTCGGATTCGGGATTAACCGGTGACTTGGGACACCATTATCTTTCCCAAGTGGCGACTCTGATTAATCTCAATAAAATCCCGAACCGATTGTCCTTTAATTGGAAAAACTCCTTCCCTTACGTTATCTTATCCGTTTCGGGTATCTAACGTCGGGGTATACCCTACAAGCGTATTTATATGCTTATTTCCTAAAAGTGGGGTAGTAAAAAAGGGAGGTGTGACACGTACTATTAGACAATTACTGTTAGGAATACATTTACTTGTTTGCTTTCTTATTTACTAGTATCAGAACCCGTACGCGGTAGCTACTAAATAAAGTTAATGATAAGAAATTATTTTATTTATATGAACACATTAAATCTAATTATTTCAATTAAGTTGCATAATTATACATTTCTAAAATCAATTTTATTTATTAATACCACATTTATTTATGTTCGCTTCTAGTTGCAGGTTCAATTATATTTATTAATAACCCAATTAATCTCAACTTTTCTATTTTATTTTTTGTTAATCAAAATCAAAGAAATTTTATTTTATAGTCATATAAGACCGTCGAGACTTTGGTAGGGACTTCCAATGTTCTTCTTTTCATGACAATATCTTTCTCTACTACTCATATGACTGCAAAGAGTATGACAAACATATAAATTGTGATAAATAGCTTTCAATATAGCGGTTGGCTTATATTATTTTAGTAATTCATGTTTTTAAAGTTTTGAAAATCTCTAAAAAAAACAAGTATTTTAGCAGTAATTTTTTTCACTCAAACCATTTAAAACAAATTTCACTCATAGCTAGTCTTAAAATCTCTATTAAATAATATATAAAAATAATATTTAGCATGTTATTGGCTACAACTTCAAATGAAAAAACTCTCTTTTTGTGAAATATTTTTTAAACAAATAATATAACACACTCGGTTTAAGTTCTTTAATTTGTGTTACCCAATCAGTCATTATCATCATCTTGCTTACAAATATAGTTAAGAAGCGATTTAAGATTTTCACTTTGAAAAGTTATTTAAGGAATGTAGTCCAACAATCCTAATCGTTTCTCATAATATAACAAAGTTTAACCCTTAAAAGAAGCCTCAAAACTATTTTAAGGAACAAAAATATATTTTGCCATAATAAATGATGTCCAAACTATAACTAAAACTTCTTTTGTATAACTTATTTCCTCTGCTGACCGATATTAAAATACTTTTCTTGTTTACACGATAGTGGACTCATATAATTCAACCGACTACCAAGTATGATGTGGTTCTATATAAGAATCAAATAATACATCATTCCTTTTAAACATTTTCGAACAATAATGAGGATAGTTAAGTAATCAAAAAAGAAAAATACAATTTAAGTTTTAGAAAAACATAAAACACTTTATCTATTTCAAACACATCTTCCAGTAATAATAAGGATAATTAATCAATTATTCCAAATATATATTAGAATAAATGATACCATTGAAAAAAATGATAATTATGATGAACGTCACTAAAACCAATCGGTAGTCCAAATATAACCCTAGAATCTAGTAAATCAATTTCATCCCATATAGCTTTCATATTATTGAAATATGTTGCAATATTGTTAGATCCCTGAACAGTCTCCATTATTTGTTTTTGAAGATCAAACAGTTGTGCTCTGATACTATGTAAAAGTAAAATGAAAATGGAAAACTGAAAATATCTTTCATTTACATGTGGCAGTTATTTTCTGTACATAGTCTACTATATATACACGTGTGTCATGTGCATGTGATTTACAGATGTGTATGTGTATAAATTATAGAATATTCTAGAATGTAATCAATGGTCCAGATTTATCAATGTAAAATCAAAGCTTGTGATGTAGCCACGTGTCCACTAATTCTTCAGTAATAAGCCTTTAGTCTTCATTTCATTCTTCACTTAACCTAGCCGCCTCCTCCGATACACTCTATTCTTTCTTCATCTCCTTTCTCTCCAATAATTTATTCATGATTTCCTTATTCCTTTGCATCGATATCCGTAGATCAAAATGTAGATTTATTTAAATTTAAAATTAAAGGTAAATCAAAATTTTACCTAATCTTCTTCTTATTTGTGTGACAAAAGACTTGTAAAATTAGTATAATTGTTGTGACTTTAATTATATAGATTTACGTATATCATGTAATCTTTTATAGCAAATCTAACTAATCATATATTATTATGCCAGTTATTATTGGACTTTTGGTCTATCACATGTTTCGAAAAAAAAAATTTCTTTCATTTTGAAGACAGTGTCAATAACATATTTCATATTACCTTTTTCTCCTACCTAGATTTACACAAAGTATTAATTTAAGATTTTGGAAGAACAGTTGTTCAAAATATTTCATAGTACCTTTTGCATATATGAGCAACATCAATTTAATGAACTCTTTAATTTTCATCTTCTACGTACCCTTGATCAATTTTCTTAAATAAGTTAGTATATTTTTAGCACATCTTGTACTTTAAGTTTATTACTTAATATACTATACTTTAACGTTGGTTCATCATTATATGCTCATTATCTAGAATTCACACGCATAGGAGGAAAAAATGTGAAAAAAGATTAAAAGCGTACGAAATATTCCAAAAAGATTCTAGTTCTCATAAACATTCGAGATATATGAGTATGTTACTATTCTCATAGAGTTATTGAGATAAATTTTATCTTGCTTTAATTATCCATATCTAAAATACATATCAATGAGAGCAAATTCACTTTTCAATTATGGATGAACCTTCCCCATTTTATAGCCGCTATGTTGTTAATGCCGTTGTGTTAACTGACATGTTTGAGCTTATCACATTTTTGGTATCCTCATTTCATTGACACTAATAGTTGAAAGACGCCCTCTTCTATTTCGATCGAGGAATTGTATATGAACAATAATAAGTTTACGTAAGTTATATATGCACAATTATAATGAAAAAAGATTACCTGTTTGGAATTGGCCACGCGTTATATCACGCAAAGTAGGATTGATTTTCTTCATTTCGAATCTGCTTCATCTGTCATTTGTGGGATTAACACTTTGTAGAAGAAATAGTGAAAGATAAAACAATTGCCGAATAATTTATTTATATCAACATCAAGTTGATTATCAAATGCTCGTAAGGTTTAAAGTAGATGATATTCAAACTAAACTCCAGAACATTGATTTCAACAACACCTATTCTATGAGAAAATATCAGTTTCAATTTATGCTTGTTGATCATATCGTTTGGTTCAACTAAAAAATTTTTCATAACATACAATCTTATTTCCTATATTTTTGTTTTAAAGATACGTATAAAGGGTCATCCAACAGTTGCATAAATTCAATCTCCCTAAAAAAAGGAATTTAAGTTAGCAGAAGGTAAATTATGCATTATTTTGTTTTTAAAAACCCACAACATACTAATGCGTCAGTAGGCATGAGTAAACTATCGATAATAGTCATAATAAACTGGATGATACATTGTATTAATAAACATGCATCAACACCCAAATAAATTTTTTATTGGCAGTATGGACAAAATTTGATCAGTACTCTCTCACAAATGGCTTGGCCATTTGAATTGAAAATCTGCCAAGAAGAAAAACATATTTTTTTCTATTATGCATTAAGCGTAAGAGTTGTGCAAACTAACATAAGAAAGCAATATTGATCAAATTTTGGTTTCACAATCAGTACATCTTATTGTGAAAAATTTATCGCTAAAACCCGAAAAGAATAGAAATTTTAGAACTATAGTAGTTAAGGTGAATATATTACCTTTGCATCTTGTAAAATCAACTCAATCGAATATGGTTTTTCAGGATTGAAACGATCTGGCATTTCCCACATTCGAACGACTCTAATTTTGAGATTTCATTGCATCGAATTGCTAGAAATTTGATTGATTTCATAAAGTGTTGTAACCATATTTGCAAACTTCTGTAATTTGAGCAGAGAAAATAGAAGAAAGAGCAGATGCTTGAAACATTATTAGTGTAGGAAATAATTTATAAGTTATGGAGTTAAGTTTTGATGCCCACGTTTGATTTTGGGAGGAGGATCGTGCAATATTTTATTCCTTTTCTTTCTATTTTTATGTAAAATTATTTATAAAGAAGAGTCCAATTTTTTAAATGCACGATCGTGGTAAGAAACCCGAAGTCCAACAAAACGTGGGAGTCATCTTGTGAATAGATATGCTAAAACGTGGGAGTCTTGAATAACTGGCCAAATTATATTTTATAATTTTTTGTAAAATCTCCTACCTTATTTGAAGTTTGTCTGAAAAATTGAAACGTGTCATTTTTCTATTTTGACACTTGTCATTATTTGCTTGCTTTGCCGCTCTTATTTTATATAGATAGATTCTTTGTTTTACTTTTTTGACTTTTTAACTTATTTAATATTAGTTGAATTTTCTATTGTGCTTTTTTTATCGACTAAAATACAAAAGCTACCTTATTTCCCCAAAAACTTTTTCCACCCAAAACCCGTCTCTTCTACTGTTTCAATCCGTCACTCACAGGAAGTTGGCCACACCATTTGGTGTCCACTTTTCTATTTCACCTCATCTTGTTGCTGCACTACTACTTTGTAATTTGACTGTAAATCTATCTTATTCTCTTGCTTCTTTTTTTTTTATTTCTTTTTTATGTTGGGTTTCTCCAAAAATAATATTTTTAGTGGTATAGTTAATATTTAAGAATATAGACTTACAAGTTGCTAAACCCCTTTAATCCTTTCATTTTCTCCCTTGTTTTTCTTTTATTCAATTCAAAACTGATTTTCTCTCTCTGTTCCAATCTTTAATTTATAGTTTATTGTGTTATTGTGCATATTGACAAAGGTGCCGGGGGCAAGTGTCTCCCTCGGTAAGTGTACGAATCCTAATGGGAGCAAATAATTTTTTGGCTTATATTCAATTGCAATTTAAGAAGATTAAATACTCTACACAACACACTCTTCTATATTTTATATTAAATATTTGACGTTTCTATTTGTTTAATTAAATATAAATAAATAAGATAAAATAATAATAAAATTATTCTTTATAGAATATGTTATTATAATTAATATAGAAAGTTAAAATCCTTTTTTAGGATCTTTTCCAAATCCTGATTTTCAAAAGGTAAAACAAAGCGCCATTTCCCCAAATCTCTTACACAGAGCGTGATGTATTTATAAATGTAAGTAATGAGGTCATCATTGATCATTTTTAAAATATGAAAGATCGTAGAGGACAATTGTAAATAGATTGTGTATGATATTAAAAATATTGTTGGAAGTTTTATGCTTTGCGTCAATTGGTTATAGTTATTGCATTTTCTTTCGTTTGATCTATATACACCAACAACAACAATAACCCAGTATATTCCCACAAGGTGGGGTCTGGGGAGGGTAATATGTAGACATGCCTTACCTCTACCCGAGAGGGCAGAGAGGTTGTTTCCAATCGACCCTCGGCGCATTGAAAAGAAAGGCAAACAAAAACAAAAACCGCATTAGTTATACCAGCATACCAGCATACATCGCAAAAAAATTGTCTAAACATAAGAGGCATAAATACCATCAATAAGCAGATATGCATGCAATGATATTAAAACAGTAACTACCAGAAATGACTACCACAAGAGAACACAAACTAATCCTCTATGGGCGTCCCCACCACACCTCACCCACCCCAGGAAAAGAGTACGAAAAATCTAGAAGTCCCTATCCTACAACCCTGGTACTAGACCTCCAGACTTTCCTATCGAGGGTCATGTCCTCGGAAATCCGCATCCTGGCCATGTCCTGTCTAATAACCTCTCCCCAGTATCTCTTAGGCCTCCCTCTGCCTCGCCTCACACCAACCCCCGCTAGCCGCTCACAACTCCTCACCGGGGCATCGGGGCTTCTCCTTCGTACATGCCCGAACCACCGCAGCCTCGCCTCTCGCATCTTCTCATCCACTGGGGCCACCCCTACCTTCTCCCGAATAACTTCGTTCCTAATCTTATCTAACCTGGTGAGCCCGCACATCCACCTAAGCATCCTCATCTCTGCAACCATCATCCTCTGATGTTTATATAAATAAAAAAGGATGAATAACCCGAACTGACGCTCGAGTTAATCAAATCGATTAGGTCGGCACCCGTAACCCCTAAATCCTGGATCCGCCTCTGGTTACAATATATATATATATATATATATATGAAAGGTGTATCTCAATGTGTTCAATATGCTATTCTTGGTAAATTGAGGATATGTGAACTATGTGCTAAAATGCCTAGATTTCAAGTCAAGTTTAAATTGAGATTATTATGCCAAACTATGTGAAATTCTCTATGTATAATGATGTTTGTGTGGCGACCCGACCCGTCATCACGTGAGTTACCACCCCGTTTCCCCCATATTTTGTTGCTCCATATTTTATTATCAGTATTTGAGTTGATTAGGTAGAATTAGATTGGTTTCAGTTGGAGAGATAAGACACTAGCCTCTTAGAAGGAAGCTTATTTTGGAAAAGTCAACCGAAAGTTGACTATATGTTTAGAAAGATTGGATGTCAATTCCGGTGATTCAGTTAGCTTCAGGGGTTGATTTGTGACTTAGGAGTGCGATCGAAATTGGATTTGGAGGTCCGGTATAGAATTAGGCTTGAATTGGCGAAGTTTGAATTTTGGCGAATTTCGGTTGATAGGTGAGATTTTGATCCGAGATTCGGAATGGAATTTCGAGAATTGTTGTAGCTCCATTAGGTATTTTGGATATGTGTGCAAAATTTCAGATCATTCAGACGTCATTTGGTCGGATTTTGATCGAATGTGAGTTTCGGAAGAATTTGATAAACTTAGGCTTGAATCTGCGGTTAATTGATAATTTTTGTGTCGTTTCACGTATTTTGATGATTGGAACAAGTCCGTATGATATTTTGGGATATGTTGGTATATTTGGTTAAGGTCTCTGGGGCCTCGGGGGGATTTCGGATGATTAACCGGGAAGTTTGGGCTTAAGTTTTGCTGCAGAACATTCACAGTAGGTGCAACCCAATTTTGGTCATCGCGTTCGCAGGGGTAGTGTCGCGTTCGCGAAGTTATGGGTGACAATTCAACGCGTTAGCGTGGGTTCCATCGCGTTCGCGTAGAAGGGGCCAGAGGCCCTACGTAAGTTGTTCAACGCGTTCGCGAGGGGTGGACCACATTCGCGTAAGAGGGGTAGTTTGTGCATCGCGTTCGCGGTGAGCAGGATGCGTTCGCATAGTTATAAAACCTGGAGCATCGCGATCATATATTGGGTAACGCGTTCGCGCAGTATAATTTTTTGGTCAAAGTAACTTCTTTATCGTGAACGCGAGGGTTTGACCGCATTTTCATAAAGTAAATGACTGCTGGACAGTAGGGTTTTTAAATCATTTTAATCCGCGAAGGTTAGCCATTTCCACAATTTTTGAACCACTATGAGAGCTTTTTGGTAGAGTTTGAAGGTGATTTTGACGGAAATTGATTGGAGGTAAGTTTCGTGACCTATAAATGCCATTTAATTGAAGATCAACCTTTAATTCTTAGAAATTTGGGTAAAAATTGGAAGAACTGGGGCTTCGTTTTTGGAATGTAAATTTGGAATTTAAAAGGGGCATTTGAACTCCGATTTTGATGAATTTTATATGTACGGACTCGTGGTGAGACGAGGAATTCGGTGATGTGAATTTCATAATTTTTTTATAAGTGGACCCGGGGCTCAAGTTTTGCCAACTTCGTATTTATGAGTATTTTCCGAGTTCTTTCAATTGGGTTATGTCCCATTATGTTATTATAACGTATTCCTTGTAGTTTTGGTCAGATTCTACGCACGAGGAGGTTGATTTACGAGGGAAGCGCTAGGCGAGCTAGGATTTCGGCTGGCTTGAGGTGAGTAATGCTTATAAATAATGTACTGAGGGTTTGAAACCCCGTATTTGCACTATGTAGTGCTATATTGAGATGGGATACGAACTATATGATGAGTGTGGTGACGTTACTACTGGGGATTCGGACTCGGTCCATCCCGATTGGTGAGTCTACTGTACTTTTGACTGAGAGTGAGTTAATATCAGTATATTTTGGGCTAGTTTCCATGTTTGGGGCCTTGTGCTGATCTATAGAACCCTTAGGGAGCATGTTGAGCTAACTGAACTCACTTTACCTATTGAAATCATACTCTCAGTCATATTCTTAACTGTAAAACATAACATGAATCGCCTTAGCAATTTGCACTCTAAATGAGGAATACTTGGGGTTGGAAACCCCGTCTTAGCTGAGTGGACCCGAGAGCCAAGTCTATATTGACTGGGAGGGGTCAAGGACCCCATAGTTAGGGTACTTGATATGCACCGTATCGGGCTGCACGCCTCAGCAGTATATACACATATAGATGTATGGATCGGACTGCACGCCGCAGTATATTATATGGATCGGACTGCATGCCGCAGTATCTGTAGGATCCCCTCCGGAGTCTACACACCCGCAGTGAGCGCAATCGACTATTATAATTGGATCTGGCTGTGCGTCACAATAGTATATACTATTATTGGTTCGAGCTGCACATCGCAGCAGTATTATGTACGGATCAGGCTGCGCGCTGTAGCAATGTTGGTAAATTGCCGGACTTTGAGAGATTTTCACCTACTTTCCCTGCTTAGCTATTATTCACCGCCTTTACTGTTGGTTATAGAACTGTGTAGTATTTTTACGAGAATTCTTACTTTCTGTTGTTATTTATTGCTATTACTCACTGAGTCGGAGTACTCACTTTACTCCCTGCACCTTGCGTGTAGATACAGGGATCCCAGAGGCATATCTGAGTTTGTTGTTGCTGCCTAGTTCATTTATTGGAGTCATCGAGGTAGTTTCCTGGCGTCCGCAGGACCCGATTTCTCCTCTTGTCATTCTTTATTTTTCCGCATCTAGACTTTCATATGTATATGATGTTGCCCAGTTGTATCTAGAGGCTCTGACTCGTGACGCTAGATTCTGATGGGGGCTGTATTGATATTATTATGGATTTCACACTGTTTTTATTATTATCAAAGATTAAAATTTCGCTTAACTAATGATTTAAGTTCAAAATAACTGATGAGGAGCTTCGTGTTTTGGGTTGAGAGTGTTCTAAAGGTCGGGCTTACCTAAAAAGGTGTTACGCGCCATCACGACCAGGGTTTGTGTCGTGACAGTTTAAATTAAATCAAATAAATTTGGGAAATAGATTTTGGCCAACGTGCCAAGAACTTCAATTATAATTATGTTGGTGATGCCCATGACATGAGAAAAAATGAAACAGATTATGAAATGAGCCTTGACTCTACTTTCCATAAATGACTTCAATAATAAAGCGCCCTAAGGACTTTGTACACAATTTATGCCAATAAGTGGTTGTTCGAGATATTATTTTGCCTTATAAGTACATACAATGTGATCCGAGTTGTTACATAATTTCAATGTTGAGATTGTATATTGTCGTGATTGGAAAATAGAAATTCAAGAATAATTGGTTTAATTGCATGTTTATGACTTTGATGTGTGTTTCTATTGTAGTTTGTTGTGTCCCCTCCTTTTTGGAAGAATCCTTTGTGTTTAAAGTTCCATTGCTAATGAACTTGAGGTGTATGATTTTTAAAATATTGTATACGCCACGATTCATGATTTTCTCTCATGTGTACTTGACATCTTGGATTGAATGGCTTGTTGTTGAAATTGATATTGATGTGAAATATGTGGACATGATGTGAAATATGGGAAAGAAGAGCTTGTGTTATGAAATGTGGCCTAGTGCCAAAAAGTATGATGTGATAATTATGGCCCTAAGTGCCTATGAATTGATGTGAAGTAAATATTGAAATGATATGATTAATGAAAAAGGAACAACGTCTTGGTAAGACGGCCTAGCCGTCGGACCGTGATCGGATACCATGCCGCACACATGGTGGTATTGTGCTGATATTAAATCCAAAAAGTGAGAATGAGATTGTGATTGAGATACATATCTCAAATTAGGCAACCTAGCCGATCGGTTCATGATCGGACTCCGCACAATAAAGCGGTGGTATTGTGAATGATGTGAAAAGTATTAAATGCCGCAACCTAGAGCGATGGGAATTATGTGAAAGTTATATGATTCTTCAATTTGATGATGTGGTGATTGTTTAAATCTTTTATTGACCTTCATGATTTCTTTGTTCTTGAATGATAGTTCTTTCTATTAAGATGGTGTTTATGATTTCTTTGTTCTTATATGATAGTTCTTTCTACTGAGATGATGTTTATGATTTCTTTATTCTTGTATAATAGTTCTTTCTATCAAGATTATTTTTATTGATTTCTTTAACTTGTATGATAGTTCTTTATAATGACATGGAGTTTAGTTATACATACTAGTACCATTCCATGGTACTAACGTCACTTTTATCGGGGGCGCTACATCTTTAAATGGATGTAGATGGTTCCATATCAGACAGTGTTGGTTGCGGCTAGTGGCGCATCCTCTTTTCAGCCGACTTGGTAAGCCCCACTTCATTTTAAGGTCCTGTATCATTTGTATATCATGTACTTGTATTTTGAGGTATAGCGGGAGCCTTGTTGCCAACATTTTCATATTTCTCTTCAGTTGTATTTAGGGACTTTGTAGATAGGTTGTGGATGGTGTCGGGTAGTGGAATCAAAATAAAAATATTAAAATTTGGCAAAGATGTATAAAACTTGTAAAATCTTAAAACTTATTAAAAGGTTGCTAATGGAAATGATGTGGAAGTCGTTAATGATGTGGCTGTTTCCAACCGAGAGGTTGTGAGTTCGAGTCTCCCCAAGAGCAAGGTGGGACGTTCTTGGAGGGAAGGATGTTGGGAGTCTATTTGGAAACAACCTCTCTATCACATGGTAAGGGTAAGGTCTGCGTACACACTACCCTCCCCAGACCCCACTAAGTGGGATTATACTGGGTTGTTGTTGTTGTTGTTGTTGATTAATAGTGTACATTTACTCTTTATTCAAAGATGAATTTGGGTAGTATGAAACCTAATAGGCTTGCTCGGTCGGGTTTACTCGGTTGAGCGTCGGTCGCGCTCTTCGATTTTTGGAGTGTGACACCAGGTGCGCCCCAAACTTCGCAACTACAGTTTCTGCTCGTTTCTCCTATGGCCGCATCTGTCGCGCTCCATCCGCTTCTGCGGGCCCGCACCTACGGGCCCCAAGCCGCAGGTGCAGTTATGACAGAAACTTAGTACTTCAGCTGCATATTCCAATTTAAAACCTCCTGTCAACCATCCGAAATCACCCCGAGGCCCCCGAGACCTCAACCAAAAGCACGAGCAAGTCATTTACTACCTTCCAAACTTATGCCAATCTTTGAGACACCTAAAACAATAACAAAACGTCAAATTAACTACGAATTCAAGCCTAAGGTTTTTAAAAACTTTCGCATTCCGTTCTTGATCAAAAAGTCTAACAAATCTTGTTTGAATGACCTGAAAATTTTCACACACATCACAAATGATACAACGAACCTACTGCAACTTCTAGAATTCCATTCCGACCCTGATATCAAAATTTTCACTGCCAATCGAAAAACGTCAATGTTCTAATTTTGTCAATTCAAGCCTGAATCTACCACGGACCTCCAAATTATATTACGGTCATGCTCCAAACTCCCAATTCACCTAACAGAGCTAACCAAATCATAAAAACTCAAATCGGAGATCATATACTATAAAGTAAAAACTTGATCAAACCTTTTAAGTTTAAGCTTAAACTGAAAATTATTCTTCCAAATCTATTCTGATTATCATGAAAACCAAAATCAACGATTTACATGCGTCATAATACATCACACGGGCTAGCCTTGCTCGAGAACTGGCGAGCGAAATACAAATTCTTAAAACGGCCAGTCGAGTCATTACAAGTACTTTTTTTGAAAAATACTTTTTAAAATAAGCTGATTTTTTCAACTTGGCAAACACATGCTATTAACCTGTTTGTCCATATATAAATTTTTTTACGTGGCACCCGATTTTGCGCCACTATTGAATCTGCACCTACTTTTTTAAAAATTGGTTAACAGATATGCAGTTTTTTAGTAACTTCAATACACATTTTTCTCTTCTTTTTCATTGTTGCATTCTTCTAGTTTTGTTTAGAGGTTCTTCTTCCTCATAGTTACAACATGAGTTTGTTAAATTTGCTGTTATTTTATCAATTTGATGATTGTAATTTATTTTTTATAATATTTGAAAGTTTTATTTTAAATTTGAACTTTTTTGGAATAGAATTAGATATTGAATCGTGTGTTGGATTGTTAAAAATTTGAAGAGCAAGTTTATGTTTCAGAACTTTAGATATTGAATTTGAAATTGTATTGGAAAATTGAAGTAAGATTTCAGATTATGAATCTGAAATTGTCCCGTAAAATTGAACTACTTAAGATTCGAAGTTTTGAAGTTGCACTTGAAAAAAGAAATTAGAAGAGCTTGTATTTGGAGTTGTATTAAAAAACCGAACTATTTAATATTCGAATTTCTGAAGGTTATAGAGGAACTTCAGATTCGAAATCTAAAGTTGCTTTGAAGAACTTGAACTACTTAAGATTTGAATTTTTGAAGTTCCAATTGAAAGACATGAGATTTGATTTCTAAAATTGCATTGAATAGATTGAACTACTTCATACCCGAACAGATATACTTTACAAAATTTTGTGTGACGATGGTCCCACAGAAAATGCCCCATTTAGTGTCAAGTTCGACATTCACTTTCCCGGTTCCGACTCGTTTTCCTACCTTATAATTTTCTAGCGGATTCCTCCCCCCGACCAAAACCTCGCGACAATATAACCGGAAAAATAAAATAAAAACAAAAAAATAGTAGGAGTTGGGATTGCGTTAAAAAATAATAAAAAAAAGAGCCTTATCTATTTCATGAGATCAAGAATTGAATCAGTATCGGACAAACAGTCTTTGACTTGTTAAACCAAACAGATATGCCAGCATTCAATGTTGACAGCAAAGGTTAAATAAAAAAATTTCTTCAATAACAGCAGAGCATTGAATTGGTCATATTAATAAATAAGAACCAACCGCTCGACAATTCTACAAAATATGGATAACAAAATACCAATTAATTTCAGGAATAGTTTTTGTAGGCAAAAGAGACAAATTTAACAAGATAAAATAAATCTAATTTATTCTCTCACCACAGAAATAATTTACATAAAAGAATTACTAGAAATTAGGGAGATGAATTTATACAAGGTGTATTCTAACAAGGAATTTGCTCAGTAAACCACTTCATAACCGAAAAGGGTGCTTTGATTAATCCCAAAGCCAACTCTACCAATACTGTTACGCAAATACAGCATGGACATATGCAACTCAAGATGATTCTGCAAAAAAAAAAAAAAAAAAAAAAAATTAATACAGAAATATTGGTTTATTTATATCCAAATCAACAAGAATTCTATAAAAAAAAGTTATAAATAGTTAATCTTGTATTAGTTCACTAATAACTATATTAAACACCTCTGGATAGTGATAGAGCCAAAAAAAAAAAAAAAAAAAAAAAATTCCAAAAAAAACAAATAGCAAGAATATCACACTTAAAATTTATATTTGTAAGTTTAAAGTAATTCTTGAATGACCTTTGTTGTTGCACTAAAAGTGCCTTTTGTGTCATGGAAATTTAACCATTCATATTTCATATTCACAAGAAAAGGCAAGATCAGTGCATAGAGCATTCGATATTCACACAGGATCGAAAGAAGGGATGCGCGACAAGAATATATGATAAATGTAGACATTATACCCTAATAGGATTAGGATGTGAGATGAAAGCATTTCTGGCTATCTCCGTAACTTGAACTATAGGTCACGTTAAAACAAAAAATTCGGTGAAATTTTACAAGTAAGGTATAGGAAGGGTAATGTGGACGTAAATCTTATCCTTACCCTGAAAAGATAAGGAAATTATTTTCGAAACACCCTCGTCTCATGAGATTGAATAAAAACAATCAAATATCAAAATTACCAGAAAAATGATAATAACGATGTAAAAACTAGAAAAAATAGATAAAGAAAAGCAATAATACCAGCAATAGCAACAAGCAATAACCATGACAGGATACTAGATACCTGAAGCGGATCAAACTATACGTTTACTATTATTTCAACACTCCCTTTCAATTCATATACACAAATAGTTTATTTTTTATTTTTATTTACACATTATAATTTTTTTGATGAACAAGATCTAGTTCAACTATTGATCATCAAATGGGGAAAAAAAAAGATGGAAAGAGGAGAGAAATTGAACATACCCAACAATCCAGATGACAACACCAACGATGGAAAGGAGAAGGGCAACAAAGGCAAAAGGAAGACCCAATAGAAAACCTAATGGACGACATTGACAATCATCTCCACAACAACACATGATTAATTTCTTGATTTCTTCTGTCAAGATTTGTGGGTTCTTTCTCTTTCTTGATTGCTGGATAGCTACGTTTGTTGGGGAGGGGGTGGGTGTTGTAATATAGAAGGGATTTGATAGTGAATTATTTTCCCACTAGACTATGGTTTTGTGTTGACAGAAAACCCAAAAAATAGATCTTCCTTCCTAGCACCTTCTGCTCTATTTCTAATGAAACTTACAAACAGATAGACATAATTCACATCTCACCAAACACGTTTTATATTTATTATTTACAGTTGACCAAACCGTTCCAAGCTCCCCCACAACTCCCACCCCCCCCCCAAAAAAAAACCTAATTTTAGTTTTGATTAGTATTGGATAACTAAAAAAAAATATTAAAATGAATATAAGGTAATTAAAAGATAATTTAAAATATATAACACTGTTATAAATTGTAAGAATTTTCATTTCATATGAAGAAATATGTCTTAATTTAGTTTTAGATAATCGGATGCTTTGCTTAGCTTTCTCTCATCTCGAGTAATTTTACGGGAAGCCTATTACCTTTTCACCCGGCATAGCTACTGTGTAGCTATAACTTTGACAAATAAGAAGAAATCACATACTTTCGTTGAAATTTGAATATGAAACATCATGATTCTCAATTACTCTGTGATTACTAGGTAATACCCTTTGGTTCTGAATTTAAGATATCAAAAATTATCTCGTTTAGCTCTTGAAAACGAGATGAAATAGTTACTCCCTCTATCTAAATTTTGGCACTGTTTGATGATATTAGGCATAATTCTCTATATTTTGAAGATTTGAAGAGTTTCTCTAACCTTTTCTTATTTTTTGTTTATTATGGAGATTGTTTTGAAAATTGTCATTATGTTTTTTTTAGTACAAATATGAGTAGCTAAATTCCTTATCTAAAATATTGATGAACCCATTGTTAAGCGGTTTTGAGTAAATATTATTGAATCGTTGATACTTATTTTATTTATTTGCTGCGATTTTAACGAATTTATTGTTTGAGCTCGCAATTGTTAATGCCTTGTTTCTTGTTATTCTTCAAAAAAATTGACAAGGTTGGGTCAGCCAAACAACAGTACTTCGGTCTGAATTAAGGAATTACTTAACTCGATTTAGAATTGTTATAGGAGACGTCATGATTCGACTATGACCTAGAATTGGACGAGTTTATTATTTTGAGAAAAAAACAGTTCAAGAATGGTGTCGTTAGTAGTTGGGAAACTCTAGCAAACAACTTTAGGTCCAAGGTTGATAGGATAATGTTAAACAATGTTTTAGGATTCACTCAGAGTTAGCCCAGTAATTGATTCTCACCTTAGACCTTTTTATCATCTACAACTTTCTTAAGTTATTCACGACTTCTAGTTCAGTTTGTTGTAGTAAGTCAAATCTAATTCATTAGTTAATATCCACAAAATCTAAATATTTGTCCTTTTTTTTGTTTAACTTTGATTATTTAGTGATTGAGTCAACTAGAACGCTTCATAGCTATTTGGGGGATTCAAACCGACTCATAATTGGGTAAATTATATTGCATATGATTGTAGCATATTTCTTATGATGTGTATTTTGGACGCCATCATTGGCCAAGTACAAAATTTAAGAAAGAAAGTAAGACTTTGAAACTTGTGGTCTAAGTAGGCGTTATGACATAAGATTTGTAAAATTTTAAAAAATGGTGAAAATGGTATTTGAAATTTTGAGTTGTGTTTGGACATAAATTTTAGTTTGGGTTATTTTTGAAGTTTGTGAGTGATTTAAGTGAAAATTTTGAAAAATAATTTTTTGGAGTTTTTTCAAATTTTCAAAAGTTTTAAAAATGCATCTTCAAGTGAAAATTAAAAAAATTTCGAGAGTTAACGACAGAAGAAAAGGAAAACGATTGAGAGATTTGATTACGACCGTTCGAGATTCGCATATAAACAAACGCCGATTTCAAAAAGAAAAAAAAAATTATTTTAGAAGAAAGGAAATTTATTTTAATGTCCAAAACGGGATATAATATTTTGTTTTGATACAAAATAAAAAGAAAAGCGTACCATATAAATTAGAGGGGGAAAAAAATTCTATTTTAGAATTAATATGGTTTTTTTTTATTTTTTTTTGGTCCACTATTTTCTTCTTTTTGTAGCTCTGCTGTACGTTTTCGTGACTTTTCTCCTTGGTCAAAATTGGATTTGGGGAAGTACTTCCTTTTCCATTGTTTTCAGCATAGTAGTTGCTCTGTTCGTCACATTCAAACCTTCAATACAAAAGATGGTTTGCACTATAGTGAATTTTTTGTACTATGTGATAGCAGGTTATTTTTATCATTTTTATTAGATTGTTAATTACTACTTAGCGAGAAATTTATTACTATTATTATTTAATAAGTGATTTAATTGTATAAACATTTTTTTACATATCAGTGTATATCAGAGGTGGCTTAACCCCCGGGGCACTAAAGCGGCTGTTTTAGGCCCCCAAAATTAGGGGGATTTTTCATAATTACTAGCGAAATGAAAAAATATTCCACAGTCTACAACTATTAATTAAATAACATATTCTACAAATTATATAGAAGTTAACCCTTGCGGTAGTTCCCTATTAATCAGGAAATTAATTTAAAATATATGAAATTAAAAAAAAAACTAAAAATAAGGGGGTATCCTTATTTAGGCTAGCACGAAGGAAGTTAATATAAAATGCAGTCAAATATTTTCTCATTTGCTGCATTTTCAAGATATAGTTCTACGTAATACGTATTTTGCATTTCAACTCTAATATCTCATTCTCCTTGATAGGGTATATTTATATTATATACGTATATGTCATTAATATATATTTTACATTTGAAGTAAATATATCACATAATTGTTTTTCATATGTGTAGTATACATAATATGTATAATTTATATTAGCTCAATATATAATATTTATTCATTATATTCGTATACCAAATATATATTATTAGTATATTATAACTATATATAAATATATAGTATATTATAACTACAATACACATAAATATATTATATGAATTAATATACTATATGTAAATAAGGTAAAAGAAGCAATATCATTCATTGAAAGATAATTTAATATTCTAGAATAAAGAAGATGGAGAGTTGAAGAATAAATTTATATTCATCCTCCGCCAGTGAACTTAAACGAACCCTAAGGAAGTTAAGTCCGCGGATAGAAAATATCAAGGAAATAGTTGAAATTATCACTATTTGAAGTAAATGAAAAATTAAATTTAAATGCACAAGTTTGAACTGTGTTCGATAAATAAAGAAGATGGAGAGTTGAAGAATAAATTTATATTCATCCTCCGCCAGTGAACTTAAATGAACCCTAAGGAAGTTAAGTCCGCGGATAGAAAAGATCAAGGAAATAGTTGAAACTATCACTATTTGAAGTAAATGAAAAATTAAATTTAAATGCACAAGTTTGAACTGTGTTCGATAGCGCTCACAAGAATGAAGCCACCATCGGCAAGCTCTAAAAAAATCTTGAAATCCCAATTGAAGTGATTGTTGGCAGCAACACCACGTCGATGTTAATTGAATTCAATCATGAAGTAAATATTGAATGAGATAGAAAATTTAATAAATTTGAAATAAAAAAAAATCCCTACTTTTATGTTAAGTGGAGGTACTTTTAGGAGAATCTTAGATGATTATGCATTTAGGATTCTCATAATTGTAACATAATCTCTATTTTTACGTTTTAAAATAAGATATTTAAGGAATAAAATAATGATAGTATGTAATAAGAAGTTGTATAAATAGTATATACTGTAGTTATTTTAACATAGTTGTAACTTTTATAAATAACTGTTCAAAATATTGTATTTCGGGTAAATTTCTTCAAAATTAGAGGCCCCAAAAGTTACTCTTTTTATATGTAATTTAAATATTTATTGTATTTAGATTAAATAGTGACAAGAAATTTTTTTCAACCATCTTTTGATACCTTGTCACCAAATGTTAATAATATATGTTGTTGTTTCTTGGAGTTGGTTGAGAAAATTCAAATAAAAGTGTAAGACAATTAAATGTACAATTTTTTTGGTTAATACTTTAATTTCTAGTCTTCTTACTTCAACTAGAATAAATATTGTTTATGATTCTAACTTTGTAGGAAAGTTTCTTTCAAGTTCTATGTAGCACGCTGGAAGCTAATTAGATCATAAAAAGCTATAGTTAATGTATTTAACATCTTTGTAAATAGAATTTCCACATAATTGTTACTTTGGGAGACAATGCTATATGGTGAGAATAAAATCTTATCAAATATGAGTAATATTTTAACAAAAATCAAAAGGGGTTGGTTACATCATCAAGATGAATTTGCATCTCAAAAAAAGTAAAAAGAATAAACTTGAAAAATTGACAATGTATAGCTACCGTAAAAATAGCAAAAATTAAAAATAAATAAATAAATATATATATATATATATATATATATATATATAGATACAAAATATAAGTTTTATACACTTTTTCGGTTACCAAATGCGCGGGCTAAAAGTGATAATACCTCAATAAACTTCAACAAAAAAATTCCTCTGATGTATATAATATAAACCCTTGATATAATTATATACCCAATGAGTATATCCATTATTATTAGCTCCAAATTATACAGAAAAAAGGGTTATTAATTGCGGAGCAGAAAGAACAAATGATTTGCATATACAGACTACAGTTAACTTCTGTGTAACAATTATCCTTTATAACAATATTCCGGCTAAGTTTTTTGGGGATTAATTCTTTATATTATATTATAATATATATTTTAAATAATATTTTAATATAATATCTAAAAAAAATCGAAATATAGAGAGGTTTGATACGCATGTTTCTTTTATCAATTCAAAGCAGCAAAACACTTTTCTTGTATCAATGACAATCCCTAAGACAGACATTAAAAAGTAAACTATTTTTTTTGTTTTTCGTAATCACGACACAGCTACTAAGAATACATTTAAAATAAAAAAATTCTAAACATAGAAAATAATTAGGTATATCTAACAACTTTTGATAACGACACATTGTGTGTATTCTCTTGGACCTCTTCGCGTTGGCCATATCTACCATTTGAAATGGTGATAACTTCGAGAATACGGAGATGGTTATTAAGAGACCGAAAAGATGCGGTTTTTATCATATTTTTAATTATAAATAATTAATACTATTAATTAATTAGAATAAACGGAGAGATGTGATGTTTGTCGGGCCAATACCGGATGATTCATGCACCAAACTACTCTTATTTTAAAAATTAATTATTGTTCTCTCCTGTCTTAATTCTCTTCTTTAGAGGAGCAAGTTTTAGGCATGGCTGTTTAATGTCATTAATTTTTTTTTTTTTGGATAACTAACTTTTTTTTATTAATCACCAAAAAGTAGTTACATAATAGTGCAAAGCTAACACAGCTTGCTAATCTTTTGCTTACTCCTGATACTAATCTTCCAAGAAACATAAACTATACACAAAATGTTTGTTCCTAAGAGTGGCAACAACTTAAATTTTGAGGAGTTAGATACGTACGCTAACACATAGGACTCGTGGTTAATTGTTTTTGTACAAAATTTATACAATATGTCTTTTGTATATTATGTATTTAATTTATACATAATAAAAATAAATTTCATACAACTAATTATATATTATAAATAAATTTCATACAACTAATTATATTATACAATTTATGTATAATTTTTATACAATGTTGTTTAACTTTCATACAATAGTTAAATAAATATTAGAAAAATATATAAATAACAAAATAAATTTTTTCTATAATTTTATTACAATTTCATAAATATAATGTATATCATGACGAGTTTCAATCTGAAATTCAGCCAAAATCAAGTCTAATCTTCGCCAAAACCCCTCAAAATTGAGATATAAACTCCAAATCATATTCCCAATTGTTTGCAACAACGGCCAATCCAAACAAATAGTAATTTTTGAAAACCTAAATTCGAATTCAAAGCTTCAAAACTTTTTAATAGTGCATTTGCTACTCTCTTTTCCTTTGCTTTACATTACTGAAACTAGGGATTGAGAGATAAAGAGAGATGTAGAGAGAATTCACTATTCTTTGCAACAACATCCAATTCAAACAAATAATATTTTTTGAAAATCGAAACTCGAATTCAAAGTTTCAAAGCTTTTTAATGGTTGTCAATGGTATAATTGATGCTTTCTTGTGTAAGATACGTGGGGAAGACAGGGTGTGATGTGGAGAGAGAAACGTGGGAGGGAGTGGAAGATACGTTAGAGTGATTTTAGGACACTAATTATTATCACTAATTCTCTTAAAATGTACATAAATGATAATTTGGTATATAAAATGTAATTATAGTAAAACTTGATTATGGAGGGTAATATAGTTTCATATAGTATATATGATTATAAAAATTCCATTTTGTTTTTGTTAAAATTCTTTAGGGCTTTTAACACATATAGCCCAGCGGCCAAAAACTATTACATTCGCTAATTAAATATACAAATTAATAATCAAATATACACTAATAAGTTTACAAAAAAATGTCTATATTCTCGTTTTTTTTCTTCTTTTTTTTTTTTGGTATAAAAAGAATAAAAAGGGGGTAGGAAGTGAGATAAATGGCAAGAAGATATTGAAACATAAATTTGAAAGAAATATGGAGGCATGAGTTCATTTGGTTATAGTACTAAGAAATAGAGGCAAGGAAACCTTGGTATGCACGAGACAAGTATATGATACCAACCAAAAATACTCTTGAACTGTTTGTAAATTAAATTTTCGACTCTTTTTAGGTCTCGCGATGTTACTCTATATTTCATTTGTTTATTTGTTTTTTCGAGATAAGGGTTTTTCGGAAACAGTTTCTTTACTCCTTCGAATAGAAGTAAGGTCTGCGTATACATTACTCTTCCTGGACCCTACTAGTGAAAATTTAGTGAGTTGTTATTGTTGCGGTTGCAGTGTTACTCTATATTATATGCAGAAAATGAAGTACAAGAGGAAAAGTTTACGTAAAGATCCTGGGATCCCAAATAGTACTACTTAATACGTAACTACGTTCTATTGGAGAAGTGAAAGGCTGGTGTTCGCAAAATAAGACTAGATCAATATACGGGGCGCAACTAGAATACGACTTACGAATTCGATCGACCAAGTAACTTTTGTCCTAATCATGTATTTATTTTAAAAAATTCATTGAATATGTGCAATTTATTAATTTAGAACCCAATAACTTAAACATATTAAATTCTCGAACCCATAAACATCAAATGATCACTCCACCTCTTTGAACATAAGATAATTAATGAGAGAAAATAAACAATTTTTTTTCTGAAATTCTTTTTCACTTTAATTAGAGTCAGTTTTAACATACTTTCTATATTGGTCAAAATCTGACTGTCGCGACCGAGTTGACCAACGACCCACCTTAATAATTGGGTAGAGAAAAATAATGCAACCCACTCCATACCTCCTCCCCTACATCCGACGAGTCGGCAAGGGCGACGCTTAAAGGTATGGCTAAAGTACATTGGAGGCGAGAGGACGTGGATCCCAACATAAGGCATTGGTACCACACCTATATATAATAAGGGAAAGCTTTAAACTGGTGGGGAGGGGGGCTAGTTGTGCCTTTTCTCTCTCCCAATAGCTAAACAACTTTCTCCTAATATTCTTGATAAAAATCTACGAATTTGGAGGAATACATGTAAAGGTGGTTCCTCATGATTGATGGAAAACATTGCATTAAATCTCAATAAGATCATCTATCCTCTCTTCATCTTGTGTGTGATCCACGCTATTAGCTCTTTGCTTTGGAATTTATTATGTCTAACTAAGATTTATCCCTTTGATAAATTTGCTCTAAAAGATTTTAATAACTTTTGAGTCAAATAATTTGGCCGCCGTCTGTGAGGATTTCTTAGTGAAATTTCTTAGTCTCTCCCAGATCAAAGACCAAGAAATACGATCACTCACCAAAAAGAGCACGAAGGAAAAGTCCAACCCGCGCAAGAAAAGGAGCAGCGCAGTAAGGGGAGAAGAGCCGAATAAACTTGTCAAGCTCAGAAACCTTCATCCCACCAACCATCGACACACCAAACAAGGAGAGCGATGTTACTCATTAGCTCTCCCCCATCGGAACGCCAGACCGGGGGAAAGGAAAGCTTCATTCCATATCACATCACCTAATCACTACTCAAGTAGGAATACAATGGCCGCGCATGCGAACGAATTAAAGAAAAACATCTTAATCGAAGGACGGAAAACTACTACTAAACAATTGCGATACCGTTCGCCGATGATACCTCCGGGTCGGAAGAAAAAAGCTAGACAATTACACAGAGGGCGAACCTAAGCGAAACAACAATTTTTCACATTCTCCGACATTGCACCCTCCGCTACGAGCAGTGTCAAAACGGACTGGGACTCTCCTAGAAGATACTTGTCTCTCCAAAAACTGGGACTGACGACTGGTTACTATTTCAACAAGTCAAAATAGCACCCTTTAAGGCTAAGAGCCTTCGCCAAAAAATGGAAAAGTTTGACCTCGATCGAGCCAAAAAGAGAAAATTTCGACCTCGATCGAACGATGACGGGTTACTATTTCGATAATTCAAAATAATACTCCTTAACGCTAAGAGCCTTCTCCAAAAATAGAAGAGTTCGACCTCGATCAAACGGCGACGGGTTACTATTTTGACAAGTCAAAAATAGCACCCTTTAAGGCTAAGTGCCTTTTCCAAAAAGAGAAAAGTTCGACCTCGATAGAACAACGGCGTCTTAATATTTTGATAAGTCGAAATAACACCCATTATGTCTAAGGGCCTTCACCAAATATAGTAAAGTTCGACCTTGATCGAACGTCGATGGGTTAATATTTTAACAAGACAAAATAACACCATTTAAGGTAAAGGGCCTTCGCCAAAAGAGAAGAGTTCGAACTTGATCGAATGATGATGGGTTACTATTTTGACAAGTCGAAATAACACCCTTTAAGGCTAAGAGCCTTCGCCAAAAAGAGAAGAGTTCGACCTCGATCGAACGACGAACGGGTTACTATTTCGAAAAGTCAAAATAACACCCTTTAAGGCTAAGAGACTTCGCCAAAAAAAGAAGACTTCGGTCACGATCGAATGACAACGGGTTACTATTTAGACAAGTAAAAATAACACCCTTTAAGGGTAGAGCCTTCGCCAAAAAGAGAAGAGTTTGACATCGATCGAATGACGACGGGTTACTATTTCGACAAGTCAAAATAACACCCTTTAAGGCTAAGAGCCTTTGCCAAAAAGAGAAGAGTTCGACCTCGATCTAACGATGATGGGTTAATATTTTAACAAGTTAAAATAATGCCATTTAAGGCTAAGAGCCTTAGCCAAAAAGATAAAAGTTTGACCTTGATCGAACGATAATGGTTTACTATTTCAACAAGTCAAAATAACACCCTTTAAGGCTAAGGGCCTTCACCAAAATGAGAAAAGTTTGACCTCGATCGAACATCGACAAGTTACTATTTCGATAAGTCAAAACAACACCGTTTAAGGATAAGGGCCTTCGCCAAAATGAGAAGAGTTCAACCTCGATCGAACAATGACGGGTTACTATTCCGACTGTCAAAGTAACACCCTTTAAGGGTAAGAGCCTTCGCCAAAAAGAGAAGCGTTCGACCTCGATCGAATGACGACGGGTAACTATTTCGACAAGTCAAAGTAACACCATTTATGGCTAAGAGCCTTCGCCAAAAAGAGAAGAGTTTGACCTCGATCAAATGGCAACGTGTTACTATTTCAACAAGTCAAAATAACACCCTTTAAGGCTCTGGGACTTCGCCAAAAAGAGATGAGTTTGACCTCGATCGAACGATGATGGGTTACTATTTTGACAAGTCTAAATAACACCCTTTAAGGCTAAGAGCCTTCACAAAAAAAAAGAGTTCGACCTCGATCAACCGACAAAATACTTATAAGATCAAAATCCATTAGAAGGAAAGAAAGGCCAGGACTCGCCTTACAGGCGTCTATCTCGCACCAAAAGCCATAAAAAGATGGAATAAAGATGAAGTACAAGGCAAATAACAAACAAAGAAAAAAAAAACTCTCCCTTATACAAAGTCATTGTGCAAACTATCACCACTTACATATGGCCCAAGTCAACGAAAAGAAATATGGGAAGAAATGAAAGGAAAAAGGGGAAGAAACAGCAACAAACAACGAAAAGTAAGAATACACAAGAACAACATTCTTCATTCGGCATCATCACCGTCATCACAATTGCCATCACCAGCACCTCTCCAAGAAGCTCTTCATTACCATCATCCGTACCCCCATTGACTTCAGGCGTCACCGCATGATACCCACAAGTTATGCAAGCCTCACGCGCTCTCGCTCGTGCTTATACATTGGAGGCCTCTGTCACAATACCCTCCTCCCATAGGCTCTTATATATCTTACTGGGCTTTAGCGTAATCCCAAAGCTCATGCAAATGGCAGGGGACGACAGAGGAGGAAGACCTAATTTGAGCCGACAGTCGCTCATTTTCTATCTCCAATGGTGCAACCCGATCTCCCATAACTGATGCCTCTTGATCAATCTCATGGATGCGCTCCTCAAGCCTAGCCCCCATGAGAGTAGTTGTCGCTCTCTCTAACTCTTGTTCGGATTGAAGGACGCAAATGGTATTCTCCAGGGTTGTCTCCCTCACCGAAGCCTCGAATAAAGCACTCTGGATGCTCTCTAAACAATCGACATTGTTCTCTAGCACGGCCAATTTTTCCATTCCATGCTCATCGCCTCGACCTTGATCAAGTTGTGATCCATCTTTGAATGCATCAATCTCAATTTCTCCTGTAGATGCTCACATTCTGCGGTGACTCCCTTGCCTAACTCGAGTTTATCGTCCTTAATTCAAAGTTTCTCCTCAAGCGCACTCTTGCTGCGGATAGCTTGCATCAACTCCTGGTCCCATTTCTCTAACTCTTCACCAAGAGCCCGATTACCAGGGTTTGTCCTCAGTCGCTCATGCATTTTGCCTATTGTGGTAGTGACGATACTTTTCTAACATCTTCAAGAAAATCCTGGCCTAGATGTTGGCCCTACGGATGCTCTCCACTTCTACCATGTACGTCTGAAAGATGCAAAAACATGGTTAGAGCAGTATTTTCTGGAATGGTGAATAAAAACAAAAATAAAATAACTTATCCTTAAGCCCATAGTGGCCACCTCATCCATTAGATAAGCATCAGGAATAGAATGAAGAGCCTCATTTTCGGCTTCAGAACACAGTATGCTGAACTGCGACACCAGGTCCTCCCCTTCCGCCAGAGATTGACACCAAAATGGATCTGTAGAATAAGGGCCTAGCAACCTACGTGAACCAATGAGTGGGTAAGGCCCTCTTCAAACATCTAGACATCATCAGGGTTCCAGGTCTGACTCTGATTTGTAGTTATCGACCATTACGTCATTTCCCCTTTCAGTAGGTGAGGAGGCATGACCTGCTGCAGACGATGAGGGTACGCCTAAACTATAATGATAGCCCTAAAAGTCTGATTTTTTCCGCGATTGGTTGTTGGTTGTCGACAATGGTAGGAATCTCTAATTGAGCCGAGGCAAAGACAGGAACTTCCATTTGCTTATCACAGACACCAATGACTCCGATGGCCAATGGGGGGAAATATAACAACACCCTCTCCAAGACCCGTCAATGGAAAATCATCCAGATGAATTATTGGTGGGGGCGCAGTCTCAAACTCCACTCTCCATCTCTTTGACGGCCCCTCCTCTTCCCTAGTAGACAAAGATTCACCCGTCGGGCGAACAACGCCGGTCGGGACCTCGTCCCAAGAAGTGGCCCTCGCAGGAGTAACCAGGGCTACAGATTCAAATAAAGTAGCCCTCGATGAAGGTCAGGCAATAGGTACCATGATCGGATGAGCACATCCGGTCGGCTGACGAAATGCCAACGGAGAAGCCCTCACTTTTCGCATTCTCCATGACATCGACATACGACTCATAAGAAGCTAAGCAGCTAGAGAACAATAGACAAAAATGTTATCTCACCTAAAAGGGGACACGTCCAAACCTTTCATGAAAAGCCGACCATGTGCAAATCCCCACTGTATGAGGAAGGATGGAACTCAACCATTCATGAATACCTTCCACAGGTGGAAGGGGCAATCTCTCGACTTCAAAGATGTGATAAAGTTTAGCACCAAAACAAAAAACGGTCAGACATCTCATAAAAAATACGAAAACTTATGTGAAAAGTTCTACTTCTCAAGGAATCTCATTGGGTCCGCCACAATGTGTTCAGTCCGCACATAAAAATAATTCTCATTGTAACGACGGTTGGCCCAGTCGTCCATTTTTACCACAAGACTCCTCGACCCCCGAGGGCGTGTGAATCATTGAACCACGAATAAACTGAGGAGAGAAAATGTTGAGCATATGGTCCAACGTGGCCTCACAACTGTCACACCTCCCTTTTTACTACCCCAAAACATAATATGGTATATATATGTAGGGTATACCTCGATGTTTAAATACCCGAGACGGATATAATAGCATAGAGGAAGGAGTTTTTCCACTTAAAGGACAATCGGTTCGGGATTTTTGTTTAATTATCAGAGCCACCACTTGGGAAAATAATGGTGTCCCAAGTCACCGGTTAATCCCGAATCTGAGGAAATTGACTCTTTTATTAATGTCCGCGAAACAAAGATCTGGATAAGGAACTCTGTTAATCCGGGAGAAGGTGTTAGGCACTCCCGGATTACGTGGTTTTAGCATGGTCGCTCAATCGTCATTCTTGACTCTTGTTTGATTCATTACGGATTTTAACAATACGTATGTGCTTTAACTTCAATATTTTATAGAATTACGACATCGTAAAAATACACCTCGAGTCATACCGCAACCAGTACGCCTATGACCTTTGGTACATTTAAGATTTGAGTTGCACCAAGTGCACTCGTTCATAGAAAAGTATATTAAATCGTGCCCTAAAAGGTCTATCGGCTTTTAATTGTTTTGGGTAAGACTATGGAATTTGCTAATAGCCTTCCCGGGTCTAATTGTGTTATCTTATTACTAAAAAGGGGGGCCCCGCTATTTAATATCGTGCGAGGCTCATCCCAATTATTTATTAAAAGTCCAATCCTATTTGTTCAACTACATTTTCTATGTATATGTTTTCCCTTAGCCATGTTCGGCTGTTATTTTTGTTTCGAACTTGGGCCCAGGCTATTGTCACAACTTTATTTGGGCCTGGGCCTCTACAATTATATTTAAACAAGTATCAGACCGGCCCAGGCCTCAAATGCCCAGGCTGTCTTCAGGCTTATGCTTGACAGCCCAGTTGGCTTCGCACAAAGGTTTAGGCCCATAACGCATATTGGGCCCAAACCGAATGAGGACCAAAATGACATAATTAAATAATTGAAAAAGGACATATACACATCTGGAAATATGGAAATCAAATTGCACTTTTTATTTATTCAGTAAAGGAAAATCAATACACCAATTATCGACATTAACTATGAATCAATTAATTACTGCCATAAGCTTGAACTAACAGACTACTTCTTCCTTTTACACTAACATTTGAAGTTCATACTAATTCTGAGAAATCAGTTTGAGTATATAAAAAGCTTGAAGAGCAATTAAGCTAATTACCTACAGATTATCTAAGATTGAGATGTGATATGCACAAAGTTGCGATTATACTACTGATTTCATCATGAACTAAACCTCTTATCATCACAAACCTGATTCTAGTTAAGTTATTTTTCTATCTAGTTATTTCCTCTTTTAAAACTCAATCTGATCCGAGCCTTGGTTTACAAACAAACTAACTAAATGAGCAGTGATTACACGATTTAACTATTTAATCAAACAACCAAGATACCTAAGTTCAAATGGCTTGAAGACTTTAGCACAATTAGACTACTGATTTTACTTCAGCTTAGCTCATTAGCATATTATCAACTCAATTATACATGAATCACTATCCGATCTAACGTTTTTATTCTATGTTAAATGTAGATCTATGATATTAGCTAGGTGGTGATGATTTACGAAATTTTCTGTGAAGCAATAGTGATTAACGATTTGAAACCGTGACTCGTTTACTTATATTTTAGGTTTTACCTATTTAAACTAAGTGTGATATGCTACTACGACTATACTACTACTATATCACTAACTATTACAATATTTTTTTGTGTTTGTTTTTCTACTACTACCTACTACAATACAAATAAACTACAAATTCAACTAATACTACAGCTAATAACAATATTAAACTACATATTATATAATAACGCGGAAATTAAGCTGAATCTTCATTTTTCATTCAATCAACTCGCCATTACAGCTTCTAACGAATAGAAAAGTACCTGACTCAGCAAGAGAAATCAATGAGTCTAGAGGTTGAGTAAGTAGGCACAGCAAAAGACTCAAACAGCAAATGCAACAGCGATTGGATTGAATATCAACGAATAAGAAAACCACAACAACAACAGAATGAAAACCCAAGCAAATACTCGAGCAAAACCCAAAAAAATCAGATGAATATCCCCCAAGTTCTCACTCGAAAATGCAGGAAAAGCCTATTGCTATGTTAATACTCTTTTTCTCTGAACTTTTTCTTCAAAAGTCAACCCCTAATTTACTCTTTTAAGAAGTATTTATAGGAAGGGAAGGGGCTGATGACTTGGGGAGAAAGTATGGGATTAAATCCCACTTCTCCCCCTCTTAAAATTATCAAGTTACACTTATGCCCAGATTTCTGTTACTAAATCCCTTCCAGCATGTGCTGGAAGGTTCTAAAAGATTCCCTTTTCAAGGCTTTTACCACAATATCCCTAAAGGTTCAAGATTATTACAGATTTTCCTTTTTAGGGAGACCATTATACCCTTAAACTTCTGCAAAATTGCAGAAATCAGGGGTACAAATGACTCCCTTAACCCTACATGTTCTAAACTATTCACCATTTTACCTTTTTGGCTTCCCTTTATGCCCTTAAAGACCTGGCTGTTTTACCCGACCTACCTAGGTCTGGTATTTAGCTTTTGGGCCTTATTTATCCTATGGCCAGTCCTTGCATTGACATTTAAGGACTGGCCAGTTCTATTATTTAAAACTTATCCTCTTTTTGTTTCATTTTCAGTTAATTAACCTTTTTAATTCATTTTAAAGTTAATTGCAGGACTAGCCTGCTTTGTTATTGTATTTACCATATTTAAAACTTAGTCAGTCTCAAGTTGAGACTTGGCTTGGGTGGTTGAACCCATTTACTGAACACAATTGGGCCCAAAGCCTTTGCAGGCTTGGCCACTTGTGGTTCAGGGCTCAAAAGGAGCCTGGGCAAGTGTGATATTGCAGACCTAAACCCATTTTTGCATATACTAGCCTTTTAACTAATCAACAGGCTGGGCTAAGGTCTTTGCAGACCTAGCCACCTGAGACTCAGGGCTCAAATGAGCCTTGGTAAGCCTGCATTTGCAGACTTAACCAGTTTTACACAACTAGCCTCTTTTGAGATGGACTAGTGTGTTTGGATCTTGTAGAGTTGATCAACTTGCAAAATTGACCACTCTTTTAGTCACTTATTACCTAATATCCCATGTTTTGTTAAGTTTTCAGTCTTAAGCTAATTTAAAAACTAGCCATTTTCATGGAATCTAGCACTAGCAGCTATAACCAATCCCCTAAGGTTGATCAGTGTTAATCAAATACTCATACTTAACAAGAACTACTAAACCTCAGTCATTTTCAACATGCATTGCATACAAATGCACATAAGATCAAAACAAGATACATTAATCAACCAAAACTCAGAAAAGGCAATTTGATATGGTTGAATCTTAGTTAATCAATTCATTTTATCCAATTTCATGTGACAAAGTATGAATCCATGTCAATTTAGACCTAATTACTACTAGCTCAAGTCATATGACAATTGAAAAACTTCAAAACCATTAAGGTTCATGGCACAGGTACACACAACAACATAGACTATCACAAACAATCAGAGAAGGATCGAAGCATGGCTCACAAGAAACTTATGGATCTTTAATGTCAGTCAGACAAAACCACTTTTTCATACAAGTCATGACAAACAAGATAAAGGATGTGGAACAGAAAGATATGGAAAAGATAATAAAGAAAGAGTCTTGAATCTATCATGCCATTATACATGAGAAAGACCATGGACATTTAAAATGCATGTGAAAGACTTGTGAGGGTGTTATTAGAGTAGTAGTCCTTAGTTAGACATGAGAGCCCAATGACTAATCCTAGAATCATGCTTAAAAAGGAAAACAAGGAAAACTAAAAGCTGAAGTAGAACCAACTTAAATATGAAACTAACAGTTAGTCCTAACACTATAACTAAACACGAAAAGACCAGAAAAATGAGACTCATTCAAACCTATTGAAAACTAATCAAGATGGACTGATGCAGACTAGAGGTCAAGGCTTAAACATAAAAATGGAAGGAATTAATATTAACAGGAGACAAAAGACAAAGAGAGATATCTAAGTCGAATCTCCAAGTTAGAGCAAAAATCTCAACAAAGAATCATCAAAAGAGAAGAACAGTCATGCTTTTTAACATATCAGAATCAACAAGTCAAGAAAATGAAGAAAAGATAGATCTTTGAACTTGGAAGAAGACAGAGTCATGATAGATATAGCAAAGGAACTAAGTCAAAACAAATAACAAACAGAAAACCCTAGCAGTAAACAGGTTTTTTTTCGAATCAAAGAAACAAGTAATCATAGAGATGGATATAGAAGATGAATAGGTTAAGAAACCTTATTACTAAACAGATGTAGTCATAGAAACAGACAAGAATAAGATGTGAAACAAACGAAGATGAATAGAAAAAAGAAAAGAAACAAAAGATAAGCAGAAAAAACCCTAAAACTAACATGTGAAGTACAAGAATCAGAAAAAGACGGATAGAAACATGCAAAACAAGAAAAACATAGATCAAACAGAAAAAAGTAAAGAAGCAAAGAAAGGATAAGGGTACTTAGCTTAGCAGGGTTTGTCCCCTCATCTTTCCCCTTTTATTTTTCGCCTTTTTCAATCTCCCAGACTCCTTATTTCGTTTTTCTTTCATTCTTCTCATTTTCTTCTGACTTTTGTTTTAGACTTCAAGATGAAGTCTTTAGGGCTTTTTAGTTGCAGTGGGGTGTTTGGGGAGGGTAAAAGATGGGATCTTTGAAGGGTTCAAGTTTTGAGTCGCCGGAGTTAGGGTTCCGGCGACTTCTTTTGGGATATTTGAGGGATTCTGGGTATGTTCGAAAGAAATGAATGGCAGGGTTGGGTAGATCGGACCAAGGTGGTCCGATTGGCATTGGTTTGGAAGGGAGGTTCGTTGTTTGGTGGTCACCGGTGGTAGGTTCCGGTGACCGGGGTTTCAAGAAGAAGGGTCTGTTTTTAGGGTTTTCTATGGTTTGATGGAGAAGAAAAAGAAGAAGAAAGAAAAGAGGAGAAAAAGGGTTAGGGGGTTGACCGGAGACCATCGTGGGAGGTGGTGGCCTCCATGGCCGGCTAGGGTTTGAAGGTGAAGATGGAGATGAAGAGGGAGAAGAAGGGGGGTTCTAAAGGCGGCTAGGGTTAGGATAATTTGGAAATGGCCGTCTTTGATCAGACCAAAGCCTTTTATACTCGTAAAGGCTGAGGTGATCTTGACCGTTGAATCTTTGGTGATTAACGATCAAGACCAGGCGTTACATAAACGATGCCGTCTCGTTATAAACGAGACCAAAGGCTTCAATCTGTTGGATCAACTTAAACGGACGGCTATGATCACTTTCTCACATTAATTATCAAAAATAAAAAAATCCGCTAATATTCTCGGCCGTTGGATGATGCAATGAATGGCTGAGATTCCGTTAATTCAAAGGCTTATGGACCAGATCTTTTGGGCTAATTCACTGGGCCAACCAATTGGACTTCAATTGGCCCAGTTTTATTATACCTATGCTTTTTTTTTGTATTTTCTGGTATTTTAATTATTTAAATACCTTCTTTTTGTATTTTTGTTTTTCTTTTCTTTTGTATTATTTAAATTACTTAATTTCCTACTTACTCTATTTTTTTGACATTTTTTTGGTAATTTTTATTATTTTTCCCTTAATTTCCGCTAATTAAAGCTATTTTTGATGATTTTTCTTTTTAACTAATTTATTCAAACAAAATAAGTACTTAACCTATTTTTTCCTTTTTTCTAATTTTTCAATCAGACAAATGCTTCTAATTTCAAACAAACATGTAATTGCAACCAAAAAATATTTATTTTAATTTTGGAACTTGTTTGCCCAGTGCAAAAATCATGTGCTCACAACAACCGCTAAGGTCCGCATACTTAAGCAGTATGAGGAATAACTTGTACAAATATGGAGATAATTGAGCGAGGCATACCTCGTAAAAATGGAAAAAATCCACCACCAACAATGGAAAAGGAAATGTGTACCGTATAAGAAAGGGTAGGCGTAGAGCACGTAGTACCCAGGGCGATCAAAATGAATGATATCGTTCCCCACTGCCAGCCGCATATCGACGTAATTGGGGATCCCCCACCTTTCTTTAACCTCTGCAATGTCCTTTTCTCTCAAAATGGAGGAGATAGGTTTCGGTTCGGCCCCAATGCGAATACTGAATTCAGTTGATTCCCTCCCAGGGTAAGGAAAGATCTCAGCTACTAATGGGATCTCCTTTTCTTACAACTAACCTATTAATCCGGCAGGAGCAGCATTTTTCGATACCGGATTAGCGACATGGAGATCGTCGCGAGAAGAATCAGAAGCCATTTTTATCAAAAAATACTCCAAAGAAATAACGAAAAGAAATGATGAATGTTTGCAGTAAACAGGGGGAAAACAGAAATATAAGGTATCAGAAAGAAAGTGTATCCGCTAGATTCTGTCAAACGAAAGATAAAGAAGTGTGTTAATCGAAATTCTCTTTATTTATGAGAGACATTAACCACCCCTCACCTGGCACGAAACCCAAGAGTCACCAATCAAATTTGATAAGGCACGAAATGTTTCAGTCCCTTAGGACCGTGTGTAATAATGGCGGTGACCACAAAATAACGCTGTAATACCAAATGATGTTTCGATTTCGAAACCATCGCAACGATCCATGGGAATTGACAAAATTCCGCCATTCCGTTATAAATCCAAGATACATAACTAAGGAACGATTAATCACAAGTGAGATTTCTCTCGAATTCGTAACAATCACGATCCATCTGATGAGCCCGTAGATGAAGACCCCGACAGACAGAGTAAAGAACTGTATTAGTCAAAATCTAACTGTCGCGACCGAGTTGACCAACGTCCCCCCTGAATAATTGGGTAGCGGAAAACAATGTAACTCACTCCATACCTCCTATCCTACATCCGATGAGCCGGCAAGGGCGACGCTTAAAGGTACGTCTAAAGTACATTGGAGGCGAGAGGACGTGGAGCCTAGCAAAGGGCAAAGGTGCCCCGACTATATATAACAAGAAAAAGCTTTCGACTAGCGCGGGGGGGGGGGGGGGGGAGGCTGTGCCTTTTCTCTCCCCTAATAGCTGAACAACTCCCTCCTAATATTCTTGATAGAAATCTACGAATTTGGAGGAATACATGTAAAGGTGTTTCCTCATCGATTGATGGGAAACACTGCATTGAGTCTCAATATAAGATTATCTATCCTCTCTTCATGTTGTGTGTGATCCACGTTGTTAGCTTTTTGATTTAGAATTTATTATGTCTGACTAAGATTTACCCCTCCATCTTTGATAGATTTGGTCTAAAAGATTTTAATAACTTTTGAGTCAAACAATGCCTATATAGGCTTCCATAGATGAAAATGACATATAAGATAGTTTTTTGAAGACAATATGATACAGCTTTTACTCCTATATAATTTTCAGCCAAAACTCCATTTGCACCTTCATGGAATTCTGGAATGACAAGATTCACACTTCAAAGGTAGTTGCCAATTAAATGTGGATTTTGAAGCAGGTTCAACATAATTCACTACTTTTGGCTCGAATCACTTAAACACACACAACAAAAACACATAAATATAGTATAGATACATCGATCATATCCATTCTGAATCCATTGACTCTAATCACATATATTTTTAATGATGTCGTGGATCAGGTCCTCCAGGTGCCACTCTATCTGCATCCACCAATACTACCCTCCGTTTAGTTTCTGTCAGTGTTTTTCCCAAATTAGAACATATTTTACGTAAAATCTCCTGGCTATCTATCTCTTTTCTCATGCTTTTAGGGCCTCGATAGCTCGTGGCTGTTGAAATATTTACCTCTGCAACGAATAATAATAAAACAAGGAACAAAACTGAACTCAGAAAGGAATTTGAGTTTGCCATATATAAGTTGATGGAAAAATTAAGACTTGTACTGAGAGGTAAAAGAAATACTAAATTAAAGGTGACGGGTTTGATAATCAAGGTATCAAGAAGCTAGTATCATGCAAATATATATAAGGGCTCCAAATGGAAGTGTCCAAAAATAGATACATTAATATTATTAATCATGTGTATATAGAAAGAGTTTTTATAGAACATGGGGCTTTATGTAGTGATTTTTGCATTCATGTTAAGCCCATTAACTAAAAGTTACATAATCCATGTTATCACTTGTCCCTACTTATACACTCGAACTTTTGTTTTACCCATATAGAGTTTCACTTCTTCTTTTTTGTTGTTGTTGTTGTGTCTGTCTCCTTAATCTATTGTGAGATCGGTTGCTATGAGTTGGATATGACTAGTTATCTTGTATGCCCTTTAAGTCATTATTTCTTAAGAGAGTTTTGAAAAGGAAATTACGCGATATAGCCAGGGGCGAATTTTGGGGCGGGAGGGGTTCTCAATCCTCTTGCCGAAAAATTACACTGCATATATAAATCAAAAATTATTTTATCTATATATATTATGTTTTGAGTCTCCTTGATATAGCCCAAAAGCATAGCTTCTGGTACAGCATGCAAATATCTATATATATATATATATATATATATATATATATATATATATATATATATATAGAATATTACTATTCGTAACTATATTGTATTTTACATTAAATCCATCTGAAAGTACCGAATAAGATATAAATTATTTTGAACTGAAACAAGAAAGCTATAAGCTCTCGTAATTGATCAGTTGGTTAGGCCGCCCGCTAATTAGTAAGAGCAGGTCTTGAGTTCTCCTTTTGGCGAGAGCATTCTATTTTCTGTATTTTATCTTGGTTGTATTTGTTGAACGAATAACAAATACAGTCGATACAGGTTGTATCCTTTGTATACACCCTTGTATTTGCCTTGGTTATATTCGTCGAACAAATACAGTTGATACATGTTGTATTCGTTGCGCGAACGAATTTAGTTGACATTAGCTGTATTCGTTGCGCGCCTAAATACAAGTGATACAAGCTAGTAAATTTAACGGTAGCTACGAATTGTAATTTGACAAACTATAATTACGTATGGTAATTATGCTCTAAATTATAGTGCTTTATAAAAATTTCAGTTTTTCAGAAATAAGTTAGCCCCCACAAAGTCAACACAAAAGGACTTTCCATGTATAAAATCCAGTTTAAGCTTTTTGTACTGATGATATAAAAAATATCTAAACAACCACATTACTTATGTACAAGGTAATAAGATGTTAATCTCTTTGATAAATATCAATTGAAATGTGTTATTATACGTTAAAGTTTATACTCTCAATGTATATTATATAAGTGACACGAGACAAAGGCTTCTTATCCTATTACGAATAATGTTGTTGTCGCCCATATGGCATATGTAAGATTAGATTCATGTACATTCTGTTTATACCTAATAATAACTGTTGTATATGTCCAAGACGTATTGTGGCCTTTGTGGGTTGTTTTTATCAAAAAGAAAATAAATAAATTTAATAAATAACGGAAATAAAAACATCAACAAAGTATGAACAATAAAAGCACACTTTTCCTCACAAGGTTTACTTTAGAAAATGAGATAAAAGTATGCATAGGCGTGAAAGTTTCTTTTGTCATTTATTCTTGCATATTATATCCTTCTTTATATTCGAATCGCCGCACCAAAATTGGCATTCTCCGTTGGAATCTTTTGTTCATGAACACTTTTTAATGATTTTTTAAGACATAATTGTTCTTTGAAGTTCCTAAATAGGCAAGTTGTCGGTAATTGTTTATCTTAAGAATGTGCCTATCCAACTGACAGTTCTTTCTCTTTAATGAAGAATCTGTTGATGCATCTTGTTTTTGTCTGCTGTGTACAAGGTGCTTGAAGACATCAATGGAAAGCAACATGCAAGGGCAGATTTAATGCACGATCAAATCTTTCTATAATAATTTTATTTGTTTCGATAATTTTTAGCGGCATGATAAAATATTATTATAAAAAATAAAGTATAACATAATACGAAAAATAGTTCTAAAGAAAACTTGGCCATTATAGTGAAGTATTATTATAGAGTATAAGTGTTATTGAGAGGCTTGATTGTCTAATTTATCGGCTCATTCAGATTCAATAACTTTAACTAAGTCTTTATATATATGTTAACATATGATGTTTTATACTTGAGTACCACATGAGGCGAGGGTAATTTGTGTGATGTTAAATTTACGCGTGCATTGGACTCGATTCTTCTATGTGTTCCTTAATCTACTATTCCAGAATAAATAATGCAGAAAGTAAAGAACACAAGTATTTTTACGTGGAAAACACCAGCTCAAAAGGTTAAGAAAATCACGACCTACTTCCACTAGAATTTTTTTTCAACACTTCACTAAATCTCTGAGCTAAAACAACAATGTATACAAACTTTTGTAAACCTAAGGATTACCTTTAACCTTTATAACAACCAGCCACAGGCTGTTGCGGCTACTTCAAGTGAACTCTTAACATGAATGATACAACTCGAGTTTACAAACTCTTGCAAACCTAAGGATTAACTCTAACCCTCGTAGCGACACGCCATAGGCTGTTGCGACTACTTCAAGTTAATTCTAACTTGAATGATACAACTCATGTACCTAATACAAATGCTTCTACAAAAAGCTGAAAGATACAACTCAAAAGCTCCTACTACACTTGAACAAGAATTAAAAACAGACACAAAGAACTTTTATGGATTTGGTCTTTCAATCTGGTTCGTGTAGCTTCAGGATCACACTTTTAAATCTCACAGGAATTGCTCAGAAAATGCCTTGCTATTTTTCTCTCAATTCTTGATTTTACTTCAGTACGTGTGTGTCACCCGTAAAAGAGAACACAACTATATATATATATATATATATATAGAGTTAGTTAGTTAGTAGGATTACCTAGAAACCTGATGTTTTACTCTTCCTTGGTGAAAGAGTTCTAGTTATATTCATCTTCAAACTCTTTCCTTATCTTGGATAGAGTTCTCTTCATGTAAGGAGTCCTAATCCTAATAAATTATGCAATCTTTTCGTTCAGGGAATATCAGAAATAATCACTTATACTTATCCCTTACTCGTTCATGCCTTACTTAAATATGACCGTGACCTGTGCACATTGTCCATGTACTTGGTTCATGCATGTATTTCTCTATCAATTATCTAAACTAAAACCGCTCAGGTCAACAAATTTTCCCTTTTTGATGATGACTAATATGTGCTTTTCAGAAGTATATAACTTGTTTCGACTCAGGTCAACATAAAACACAATGGTAGAACACTCACAAATCATCGAGGACCAGATTCATTAAGTTATAAACATCATAGTCCAAAACAAAAGCACACATTATCTTCCCCTTTTAATTTCATTTAAAAGTTGCATAATTAAGTTAAGTAACAAGATTTTAGTAGATCTTACTCATGGCACTGGGATTACTTCAAATACGATCATGGATTCAATTTTATCTTTTTCAGTCTAATTGTATTATACATCTAAGAAATAAAAACAAACAATTAGAGAAAAAGTAGTGAATTTCATTGATTGATAAGATCCTACCACAAAGCATTAGAAGAAATAAAAGCATAGAACCATGAGCAGACAACAACAAGATCACACTTGGGCCACTGGTTATAACTGGGCTAGGAAGGGTATAGAACTGAGAAGGACCAAGTTCTTAGTCTTGGCCTGAAGTATTTTCAGCATTTCTTGAAAATATTCATCATTCTTCTCCTTCTCTTTTGCTAACTTAGCGTTGAGAGAATCTCTTTCATCTTCTACTCAGCAAGCCTTTTCTGCAGTCTCTCAACTTCAACATCTGTGATGATCCAAAAGATCATCACTTATTTTAATTAAACTCCACATTTCGAGGCCTTAAAAAACCTATTTCTATCGCACCTTGAATTATATGCGCAGTCTGAGTGCGTAGCCACAAAGCTAATATGTGAAAATTTTGTAAATATGATGAATGTTGTCTTTAAAATAAATTAAGTTGACTTTGGTTAAAATTATGGGTAAACGGATCCAAACTCATGATTTAACGGTCTTGGAAGGTCCGTAAGAAAATATGGGACTTGGGTGTATACCCAGAATCGAATTCCGAGGTCCCAAGCCCGAGAGATGAATTTTTAATGAAAATTATTTTCTGAAATTATTTATGAGTATTAGAAATTAAATTTGATTAAAACTTGATAGTATCGGGCCTTTATTTTGGTTTTGGTGCCCGGTATAGGCCTTATATGTGATTTAAGATACGTTTGTGAAATTTGGTAAGAAATCGAGTTGAAACAACGTGAATCGGATTGTATTTGAGAAAATTGGAAAATTTGAAGTTCTTATGGAATTTCATAATTTTGATGCTAAACTCATGGTTTTTGAGATTATTTTAGTGATTTGAATGTGCGAACGAGTTCTTATGATGTTTATAGGTTGGTGTGCATGTTATGTTTGGAGCCCCGAAGGCTCGGGTGAGTTTTTGGATAGGCCATGGGGTGAATTTTGGACTTGGAAAGTTGTAGACTTCAGATGTTACATTGCAGGCCTGCAGGCTTCGCATTTACGAAGCCTATCTCGCAAATGCGAGTTCGCAAATGCGAATATTGTCCCAGGCCAACTACCTCGGAATTGCAAGGTACCTATCGCAATTGTGTTTTCTTTCCCTCTTAGCTAGTCATCACAAATGCGACACAGTGTTTGCATTTTCTTACTCGCAAATGTGAGAACTCCTTCGCAAATGCGAATATAGCAGAAGTCAGGGTTCGTAATTGCAAACCCTGATCGCAATTCCCGCATTGTAACCTGCAATTTTATAACTTAGCCGAAAATCTCCTATTTTTCACACTCTTTCAAATCCAAGATACTCTTGGGCAATTTTTCAAAGATAACTCTTCTTCCAAATCGATTGTAAGTCAATTCTAACAAGTTTCGTTTAATCCTTAACATAACATGATTTCTACTCAAAATCAATGATTTTCATGGGGGAAATTTGGTGTTTTGAGTAGAACCTAGATTTTTCAAAAATTAGGAATTTGGACCTCGATTTGAGATCCGCCCTGCAGAGAGCCGGATGAGGGGAGACCCTCACGTCCGGTTCGGAGGGCGGGGATATCCCGACCCTACTATCATTATGCCTTTGCAATGTTACTTGGTTCAACTCTATTTGTGACCTTTTCTCGTATGTGGGACTCTCTATCTTCTTGGGTAGATAATCGATCGTCTTTCATTTGGATAGTGAGTAGTTTTTATAATAATAAGTCTAGTCAATAATAATAGAACTGGAGGAGTGAAAGCCATTATATATTTGGGCACGTAGGGAAATGTGTTATCGAGTTTTGGTTCGAACCTTAGGTTTTGACCATGTGGGCCCGAGGGAGATTTTTGTCTTTTTGGGTAAATCTTAGGAAAACTTATTTTCATGCATTAGAGTTTATTCATTTAGAGTTTATTGATATAACTCAGTAACTTATGGATAGATACAAGCAAATTGGTGGTAGAATCAAGAGGTAAAATAATAGTCGAGACGTGAATTCTATTCGTGGCATCAAGGTAAGTGTTTGGTCTAACCTTAGCTTGAGGTATTAGAAGTTGAGTCCTATTTGCTATGTGGTAATTGTTGAGTATAATGTATAGGCATGGTGACGAGTATCTATTCGTTGGTGTCTAACATGCCCGTGAGTCTTATAATATTCGTGTTTTGGTGATGCTTTCTATTTGTTAGGCAAAGTTTGTGGAAGCAATTGTGACATTTCAATATTGAGGAGCGTTGGCTTAAATTGTATATCGAATTGTGAAAGTATAAGTGGTAATTGAACCCTAGAGCATAGCTCAAGTTGTAATGTGAGTTGTGAATTAAAAGTGAAAAAGAGAGAGAAAGGAATCACTACATTGACTCGCTTGCGGGGATATTGTTGTTGTTGTTTTGATGTTGTCCCTTGCCGGGACTTGATTGTTGAACTATTATTCCCTTACCGGGATTCTTATTGTAATATCATTTATTTCCTTTCCCTATTGTTTGTGATTGTTGTTCGCGCGAGGAACAGAGTTAAAGCACGAAGAGTGATGTCGTGTATTATTTTGGTGAGGGAGTGTTAAAGCATGAAGCGTGATGCCGTGTATGATTTGTGAGGAAAGAGTATAAATCATGAAAGGTGATGCCATACCATATAATGTACCATTCCGTGATGATTATATCGATTATATGGTGAGAACAAGAGTAAAAGCATGAAGGGTGATTCCGTGCACATTTTCATTACTTGATTGATTTGCTGATGACGAGAGTAAAAGCACGAAGGGTGATGCCATGCACCTTTTGATTTGTAATCCTTCATTGATATTTGAGACATGTTGCTTCTTTCATTTACCTGTTGTCTTTAAGTTCTAAATTGATATATTTCCCACAGCATGCTACCCCTCCCATTCTTGACTGTATACTAATATTTGTCTTTCCCGCTGTATATAGTTAAACTGCACAGGTTATTTGGCAGTCGAGTCCTAGCCTCGTCGCTACTTCGCGGAGGTTAGGCTAGGCACTTACCAACACATGGGGTTGGTTGTGCTGATACAACACTCTACACTATGTATAAATCCCAGAGCAACTATTGGACCGTATATTGGATGGCTACCTTCAATCTACATGGAGATCCAAGATAGACCTGCAGGCATCCACAGGCTCTGACGTCTCCCTCTATCCCTTTATCCCTATTTCATTTTCTTAATTCAGAAATAGTGTATCATTTATTTTTTTTAGACTTTGTATGTAGTAATCTTGGATCGTCTATGACACCGTGACACTAGTTTTGGGTGGTTTAGCCTTAAAGAATTTTATTAGATACATACTTCAAATAATTTACTACATTTGTTCCGATTATTGAAATTTCAACTGATTACACGATATTGCTTTATAGTTGTTAAAGAATATAAAATGGGTAAAATGGTATTTTGTTAAATAGTCGGCTTCCTAGCTCTTATTCTCATATTAGTAGGCATTATCACGACTCTCGAATATGGGAAATTCGGGTCGTAAAAAGTTTGTATCAGACCTCTAGGTTACATGGGTCTCACAGTTTACAGACAAGCTTAGTAGAGTCTGAGGTATCGGTACAGAGACGTATGTATTTATCCCCAGAGGCTACAGAGTTAGGAAAATTTCACATCTATTATATCCCGTCGTGCGGTTTGGTTTCTATATATTGATTGAATTTCTATTTTGTTCTCTTGCAGATGTCGACAACGTGCGTTTCCTCTTAAAGTTGTGCGGGCCTTGGCCCAAAGCGAATAATTTCACTAGTGAGCTGAGGTGTTACATACTTCCAGTAAGATTTTTCTCAATACTTCACTAAGACTTTGAGCCAAAACAACAATGTTTACAAACTCATGTAAACCTAAGGAATACTTCTAACCCTTATAGCTACCAGCCACAGACTATTGCGACTATTTCAAGTTAACTCTAACATGAGTGAGACAACTCGATATTACATCATCTTGCAGAGCTAAGGATCAACTCTAACCTTTATAGCAATACGCTATGGGCTGTTGCAACTACTTCAAGTTAACTCTAACTTGAATGATATAACTCAGGTACCTAATACAAATGCTTCTAAGAAAAGTTGAAAGGTACAACTCAAAAACTTCTACTATACTTGAACTAGAATTAAAAACATACACAAAGAACTCTTTATGGAATTGCTTCTTCAATCTAGTTCGTGTAGCTTTAGGATCGCACTTTTAAATCTCACGGGAATCGCTCACAAAATGCCTGGCTATTTTGCTTTCAATTCTTGCTTTCACTTCAGTACGTGAGTGTCACCTGTAAAAGAGAATATAACTAATATATAGAGAGTTAGTAAGATTAGGATTAACTAAAAATATGATGCTTTACTCTTCCTTGGTGGATGAGTTCTAGTTATCTTCAACTTCTAACTCTTTCCTTATCTTTAATAGAGCTCTCTTCAAGTAACGTGTCATGCTCCTTATCAAATATGCAATCTTTTCGTTCTGGGAATATCAGAAATAACCACTTATACTTATCTCTTGTACGTGCATGACTTTTACTTAAATCTGACCGTGATTTGTGTATATTGTCCATGGACCTGGTTCATGCATTTGTTCCTCTGTCAATCATCAAAACCAAAACCGCTCAGGTCAATAACAACTATATTAAAAAAAAAATACAAATAATAGATTACGCGTCCTGTAAATTAAATGTAATGTGATAAAATTTTGAAATCGAACTTGTAAAGTTCTGAATGGAAGATTTGAAAATGGTAAGTGCATATGGATGATAATTTGCCTATGGGTAAATATAAGCTAGATTGGGGAGCCAACATTGTACTATTAGAAAGTTCTAAAAATCATTTAACTAATCTTCCTTATGTGGAAAGAACAAAGACAAGCAACAAAAGGAACATATTCTTGTTGTGTTCTTCTGAAGTGTCTTTTTTTTAATTACCATATTTTGTTTAATATTTGAATTTTTTTTGGTTCGTCAGTTTTTAGGTGGCCTCATTAGAGTTAGTTACAAGAGCTTAAATAAATAACTACCTATCATCCAACAAGCCATGTTCTTATGTTAATGCCATCCTTTATAATAATTAAGATTCCATTAGGATGCAAAGCAATCAAATAATCAACTACATTAATCCATCAGAATGTTATCTTTTGCCCTTTAGGCTTTTAATAAACATTAAATAATAAATTCAGTCCAACAAACCTGATTTGCAAAATATAGGAGCCCAATGAGTGACTTAGAAATAATGCAGTGGTTAGCTTAAAGAAAGAGCAAATTTCAAAGACAACGGTCATTGATTCCATCATTTATGTCCCTTCGGGGGCTTCAAAGGACCCTATTCCCCACTCCCGGGATCGAGCTAGAGGCGAATGGGGTTCATCCGAATCTCATTCGCTAGAAAAGAGAAAGTGAAGGAGAATATAACCGTTCTGTCTCAGCCTATATATGATGAAATGTTTTAGTTAGCTCTCTTGGACCATGCATAAAGATTTATTGAGTCCACAGAATTGATAGAGAATTGACTAGTAATTAATTAGCGGGGAATGCAGGAATTTCATCAAGGGGTTTTTAAAATAAAAGAAAGTAAACGTGCAAAAAATCTAACGGAAATCAACATCTAATATACATATATATAAAAGAAAAATTGACCTTATATATATGGTGTAATTTTTCTGCGACCATACACCCCTAGCACCCTTGCCGACGATGACTTTGATAAAAGGTGTATTGCAACAAACCAGCAACTAATTATCAGATTTTGAACAGAATAGGGAAGGAAACTCATTGGTGAAAAGCTTAATTATCATTTGAATAGCTTATTCTGATGAACGTTAAATAAATTAATAGCTCAAATTTACACATGGAAGCTGGTTTGCCCGAGAGGTTAAGGGGGAAGACTTAAGATCTTCTGCACATAAGTGCGCATGGGTTCGAACCCCATAGCCAGCATCTGTTTTTAAATGGTTTTCGTCTCCCTAAACTAGGGAGCTATGAAAACTCTAGTGGCTTTACTAATTTTAACTGCATTCCATGTCTCAATTTACATTGGCATTTTTCGTTTTTGATTCAAACTATGTGATTTGACCAACACTTCAAAATGTACTTTTAAATCATGTTGACATTACAAGAATTATAACTTATTGTATTTGTCATATAGGTTTAAATATTTTAATTTTAATTTAAATATAGAGTTGAATTAATTAAATTAACTATAAAGATTAGTCAAATTAACTTTTGAAAAGCAAAAATATTATATAAATTGAGACAAAGGGAGTAATAGGAAGAAAGAAAAAGATAGAAATATGTTTTACAGTTTGAGATCACCTTTCAAATGCACAAAATCAAATAGCATCTGAGATGCACATAGCATCTGAACATGAGACATGCAAATTCAGGACAAGAACAAACATTGAATATAACCGTCCTCCTTTGCTGAATATTATCCAAATAAATTAGTGACACCCATCACTCTAAAGGGTTGCTATTTAGGAATTAGTCAGTATATCATAAATTTTAATTTTAAAGTTCAATTTTTTGAAATATAAATGTTTACCTCGAAAATATAATTAATAATTAAATTTGATTGTGGTTTTAAAGATATGTGGTTTAGTTCAATACCAATTAATAATCAAGAAATATGGAGTAGAAGTGAAAGAAATAAGATAATCAAACCAATTTTACTCAGCAGTAGTGACCTCTTGTGATCGACACCTTGGTGCGTTTGAACACAGGTCTTTGTAAGGATATCGACACTACCAACGATCATATGGATTACATGTTGTGGTTCTTCTTGTGCATCTTTCCTTGCATCTCTCTCCCTGAACTGATTCTTAGTCCGATCACTTAGAAATAAATAAGGAGTAGAAGTCAAAGAAATAAGTGAATCAAACCAATTTTACTCAGCAGTAGTGACCTCTTGTGATCGACACCTTGGTGCGTTTGAACACAGGTCTTTGTAAGGATATCGACACTGCCAACGATCATATGGATTACATGCTGTGGTTCTTCTTATGCATCTTTCTTTGCATCTCTCTCCCTGAACTGATTCTTAGTCCGATCACTTAGAAATTCTCAAATGTGGCCCTCGTTGAACAACTGAGCTACCTCTTCTCTTAGTTACCTGCAATATTCGGTTCTATGACCATGTGTGCCGTGATACTTGCACATCAAGTTTGGGTTCTTTTGGGACGAATCAGTTTGTATAGTCCTGGGCCATTTGGTGTCGTCGATTCTTCCAATAGCTAACACAATCCCCGATGCATCCATGTTGAAGTTATACTCTAATAGTCGGGGTGCCTCCGCGGGGTCGGTATGCTTATCAAACCCGCTCTTACTTATGAGCCCTCGAGAACTTTGGCCTCGATCGTTTCTCCAATCATTTTGAGGGGCATTACGACCTAAACTGTTGTTTCTCTGATCGACATATGGCTGATACCATTCCATGTTTGATATCGATTCCCTGTCTATATCCCTAGGGGGCTTGGCCACCAATCTACTAGGGTGAATTGAACCCGAGCTCCCAACTTGTCGTCCTCGGCCCTGATTTTTTATTGATAATGATTGTGCACATCTGACCACGTCACAGATGGATACTCGATCAAGTTCTGCTTTAATTGTCGAGATGTAATTGAGCTTATTTCGTTTAGACCCTACATAAAAGCTTGTACTGCCCAATCATCTAAGACTGGTGGTAGTTTCATTCGCTCCATCTAGAACCTAGACACGAACTCCCTCGACATCTCATCGTTCATCTATTTTATCTTGAAGACATTTGATTTTCTTGTGACCACCTTTATGACCCCGGCGTGTGCTTTTATGAAGGTGTCTTCCAATAGAGCAAAACGAATCGATAGAGTTAGGAAGCAAGTTATGGTACCAAATCATGGCTCCCTTTGATAGTGTTTCTCGAAACTTCTTTTTAGCAATATTGATACAATTTCATCGTCATTCCAATCATTTCCTTTAATCCCGCAAGTGTATGAAGTAATATGCTCGTTAGGGTCAGCTGTCCTGTTATTTTTGGGTATATCGTGTGTTCAAAATTTCTTAGGAATTGTGTGCCGACCCGGCCTGTCGTCGCGTGAGTTATCGCCCCATTTTTCCCATTTTATGATTCTTCATGTTTCATTATCAATATTTGGCATGTTAGAGTTGAGTAGAATTGGTTTTGGTAGAAAATAAAATACTTAGTCTCTTTAAGGAAAGTTTGGTTTGGAAAAGTCAACCTGAGGTTGACTTATGATTTATAGGACTCGGATGTGAATTCCGGTGATTCGTTAGCTTTGGGGGATAATTTGTAACTTATGAGTATGATCGGAGTTAATTTGGAGGTCCGGTGTAGAATTAGGCTTGAATTGGCGAAGTTAGTATTTTGACGATTTTCGATTGAAAGGTGAGGTTTTTATCTGAGGATCAGAATGGAATTCCAAGAGTTGCAGTAGCTTCGTTAGGTGATTTGGGATGTGTATGCAAATTTTCAGATAATTGGGAGGTGGTTTGGTTGGGTTTTTGGTCGAATGCGAGTTTCGGAAGAATTTGAAGAACTTAGGCTTGAATTTGATGTAATTTGATGGTTTTAGTGTTAAGAGTGGTGTTTTGATGATTGGAGCAAGTTTGAATAGGGTATTGGATTATATTTTTGTTTTTGGTTGAGGTCCCGAGGGCCTCGGGGTGAGTTCGGAAGGTTAAACAGAGAGTTTTAGAAAAAATTTCATGGTAAAGGGCTGCTGATATCTGGTATCTTCGCTCCTGCGGTTATGGGACCACAGGTGCGGTCACGCAGAAGGGGGAGAGAAGGTCACAAAAGTGGAAATGGACTTAGGACAGGTTCTGCAGAAGCGGAAGTGAAGATCGCAGAAGCGGTTCCGCTGCTGCGGAATTGGAGCCGCAGAAGCGGCCGAGGATTTTAAAGAGGAAACCGCAGAAGTGGAGTACTGCCCGCATCAGCGGAAATGGGACTGCATATGCGACATGACTGGGCAAAGTAAGCCCCAAGACATATAGTTAGAATGGAACTGCCATCTAAATTAGTCTTTTTTGCAAATTTTTGAAAGAGTAACATATTGCACTTCGGACTTGGAGAGTTTTTGGGCGATTTTGAAAAGGGTTTCGAGAGCTTTGATCAGGTATGAATTCTTGGACTTAGAAATGATTTTATGGTATAAATACATGGATTAGAACTGAAAACTCAAGGAATTAAAGTTCAAAAAATGGTGGTTTAGGGCTTGAACCTAAGAGAGCTTAAATTTGGGATTTGAGGGGCAAATGAACCCCAATACAGGTAATTTTGATATGTATTGACTCGTGGCGAGATAAGGAACCCGTTGATGTGAAAAATTTTGAGATTTGAGAAGTGGGCTCAGGTTTTGGTAATTTCAGGATTTGTGCCTGTTATTGATTGTTTTCGCTTGGGCTTTGTTCCCGTATCATATTGTGATGTATTCGCTCTGATTTTGGTTAGATTCGACGCTCGTAGAGACCACTTTGAGGATCAAAGGTGTCACAAGACGAAGATTTCATCGGTTTGAAGTGAGTAAGATTGTAAATGATATCCCGAGGTTTTAAAACCCAGATTACCCATTGTAGTGCTATATTAAGGTGACTTGCACACCAGATAGTGGGTGTGGGGTAGAGCACCGCTGGGAATTGTGACTTTGTTTGTCCCGATTGATGAATTTACTGTGTATTTGACTAGAATTTATTTGTTACCACTCTTGTTTGGGCTGATTGTCATATTTGGGTTTCGTGTCAACTATTTGAATTCTTCGAGTATTATTTTCACTATTTCCTCTCTGTTTGGACTTATTACTTGAACTCAGTCACACTATTTCTCCACTATTTTACAACTCAGCCACTTTTACTCGATTAGATTCTTAAATGATAATTTGGGTTGAGAACTACTTCTTACTAATGCCCGAGGGGCTTGTGATGACGTTCTGACTGAGTGTGGCCGAGGGCCAGATATGAGGATACCCTGAGTGATATGAGGCCTAGGGCCTAGATGTGAGAGTTATATGTTGATCGGGTTGCACATTGCAGCGTACTTCTATGGATTGGGATGCACCCCGCAGAAGTGTGTGTATATATATATATATATATATATATATATATTGGAGCAGACTGCATACCACAGTGATATAGTGCTTGGGCTATAGGAGCCCCTGTGGAGTTTCCACCCCATAGTGAGCGCGGGTACCCATATGGATCGGGCCGTATACTGCAGCGAGATATGGATTGGGCTGCACGCCGCAACGATATGTGGATCGGGATGTACGCCGCAGTGGTTACTATATGATACTGTTCTAAGAGTGATCTGAGAGAGTGAGAGAGAGCCCGGGGGGCTGAGAGTGAGCTTGAGGGACTAGTACTATTTTAGAGATATTTGCCCGAGAGGAGAGCTTTTATGTGCTCATCTTCATATTTATTTGTCTTTTTACCTGTCATACTGTGGTATTTGTGCCCGAGGGGCGGATTTTCTATGCTTAATGGCACTAATTATTTTGAAATCAATTTCGCAACTATTGAAAATATCATTTGCAAAAGAGATATGAACTAAGCCAAGATAATTCTAAAGATTTCTCAGATTTCTCTATTTTCTCAGAAAATTGTACCTGGCTTCTATATAGCATGTTGGTTGCTTTAAATTATTTCTTGCTGCTCAGTTATTATTTATCTTTATTACTTATTGAGTTCGAGTACTCACTTTACTCCTTGCACCTCGCATGCAGGTGCAGGTAGTTGTTCACCCGGTAGTGGGTTTTGAGCTGGTTGAATATTTTGCTATCGTAGTTGAGCAAGGTGACCGCCAACGTTCACGGCACCAGATTTCTTCCTTTGATTCTAAATTTTATTATGTATATTACCGGCCTTGTATTTGTATTTAGACTCTTCTAGATGCTCGTGACTTGTGACACCCCGTCTTGGGCTATGTTTGTTTGTACTTCCGCTAAGTAATATTATTGAATCATCTTTAAAATTTGTTTATTCATGTTTATCTATTTCTTAAAAAGGCAAATAGAGTTGGTTGGATGGCCTTATCTTCAAGAGAGGCTCCATTACGACCGGAGCGCGGTTTGGGTCGTGACAAGTTGGTATTAGAGCCTAGGTTACTAGGTCTCACGAGTCATGAGAATGTTTAGTAGAATCTCACGGATCGATATAGAGATGTCTGTATTTATCCTCGAGAGGATGCAGAACCTTTAGAAAAACTTCACATTCTTGAAATTCTTATTGTGCGTCTTGGATTCAGCTTGAAAAGGAACTCTTGAAATTCCTTCCACGCGTTTGTATGCGCATATTAACACTCAATATTAGATGTGACTCGATGGCTTGTGGTTTCCCGATCGAGGGGCCAGATATAATCTTTGTGAGTATGTTGGTCCAGTCTGGAAGACCTGAGGCCAGATCTTTGCCTATGGATTGAGCACCGAGGTGCTGATTGTGTGAGTAATTATTTTGAACTTAAATGTTCGGTATTGTCCCTATTAGTGGAACTAATGGTTGGATAGCCATATGATGAGTATGTTGGTACTGCGAGATATATTAGTGTAACGTGGAAGTAACGAAGAAAGTCTGCTGGATGATAAATGAACTATTAAGTGTATGATTTCCATTGTGATTAGACGTGTAGCTCCGAGTTATGGGTGCGTAAAGAATCTTTCCATGTTTCCAGCTGAGAGTGGGGTAAATTCCATGTTCTGGTATAAGTTTAGGCTCAGGAAGACTGATTGGCTGTGTAATATGTATGACGGTGGAAGGTATGCAGAAATACTAAATTGAGGCGAAGTAGGTGGGTTATCTCATGAGAAATGTTCTTAAGTGGTATGATCTGTATGTGTATGTTAGAAGATCTCATGTGTAATTGACGGGTACGTATTGAAACTTGAAAATTTGGGTCGCTTAAGAGAGTGGAATCAACTGATATGGGGATGAATGCGAGATTTGTAGAGGATTACAGTACTAGATGATCTGTGTTTTCACAAACTTGTAAATGATTTGAGTTTAATATCACTATGTTATTGTGGCATCAATAGAGAAAAAGTGTTATGAGTTATTGAGTGTATCTTGATCTATGGCTTCGAGCCAAGTTGGGGAGGCTGCTGGGAGCAGCTGATTGCATGGTTAGTTGCTATGTCGGTTCCAATTTTGGGCGTTTGAGTGAGTTAGCTATGACTAGAGTAAAGGAAAATTATGACAGATGTCATATTATGCTTTTATAGAGTATGAGAATCGCAAAATTTCTAGGGTGTTATTAGCAAAGGTTGCTCGGCGTATAGAGTAGGAAGTTGATTGGTTGTATTGGGATAAAGATACCATTTTGCGGTATTGGAGTGCCAATGAGGCATAGGTGGTTCTTTCCGTCAGGTCAGGTGATTTGCAGTTTGAATAAGAGTGAACGACTTTTGAGAATGGTTCTAATGTGTTCAAGATTATACAGGGAACAATAAGGTGTCTTAAGGTGTATATGTGGTTAGAGACAGTGTTTTCATTGGAAAAGGTGAAGACTTGTGGTATTTTTATATTAATTATGAGATTCTATGTATCAGTATCTAGAAAGTAAAGGCAACATATTTAGATTCGTAGGTAGTTCTTCACAGTAAAGTATTTTGGGAATGTGGTGTTATTGGGGATATGTGAGAGAGTGTTCAGTGGCTCATGGGTCTGAGATAGTGTGGTCTTATGCTTAGTTATCCTGTGGTAAGCCTTGGTTGAGGAACTGTGGTGCTATAGTAAGGGGATATTAAGTTGATGATGAATCAGAAGGGAAATTTGATATATGGAATAACTTGATAATAGACCGAATCGGTATGGTAAGGATATGATTAATTCTTCGTATGTATTTGAGCTAATGAGCCCTTACAAGTATTTTGCAGCAATGCTCTTGGGTTTTGATGGCTTGCTTAGCTTGGTCGAGTTAGAAGGATTCAGTCCTGACAGGTCTGATTTGTGCAAAGGAAATCGGAGAGTTCTTGATGGTTTCTACCGCGGTTTGGAGATGTATTTTTTCTATGTGTATGAGAGACATGGAATGTGTAATGACTTTTCTTCTACATGGGATCAATGAGAGTTCTCGACTAGTTGAATGAGTAGATATCTGTGGGTTGGAAGGGAGAAAAAAGTTTTCTTGCTATCCTTGGATGGTATGGTATATGCGTTATGTTGTGCAGGATTGAGATTTGCATGTACGAGGTTTCAGTTCAGTTATGAAAGGAAGTTCATAAAACTCTTAGGCAACGAGTAGCCTCAGATAATCAAGGAAATGCTACTGCTAATTAGAAGTGATTTGACAAGAGTATACGTCTCAGAAAAAGTAATGTGATTAAACTAATGATACTTTGATAGTATTGCAGTGCTTTCTTGTTAGATTGACTGCTGATATCTGAGTTTGTGTAATGGCATAGGGGAATTTTAGAATATCTTTCGTGGAATGATTGGGTACTTGAGGTGTGATATGTATTCGTACGGCAAAATTTAGGATCAAGTATGGTGATTCGTGTGTTATATGTAGTGAAGAGTGGAAGTTCTCATGTACAGACTATGTAGTAGTTGTGGATCATATGTATCGGCATCGTTTAGCGGCTATTGGGATTTGGAGACCCGAGTAGATCTTTTATGCTTGGCGTGTTGGGTTTGGAAGGGATATTGGGGTTCAGGCTGTTTGTCTCAGTATTGGGCTATTATGGACTATTGTGCTATGGGCTATGCGGAATGCCATGGGTTGAGTGGCGAGGTGTGTCAGAGTATATTCTGGTAGAGTGGTGTTATATTTCGAAGACCCAGCGAATGGCTAAGAAAGATTGTCTTTCTTACTTGGGCTCTTGTGATGAGTGTCAGCGCTGAGGCTCCTTATATTGATTCAGTTCCGGTGTTAAGGGACTTTTTAGATGTGCTTCTTTTGGCCGGGCATGTCGTCGGTCAAGGTTGTTGATTTCGGTATTAATTTGGTGCTAGGCAGTATATGGTATGTCACTGGCAGACGTAAGTAGTTGAGGGGACAACTTCAGGGTTCCCTTTAAGGAGTTCGATGGTAGGCACATATGGTGCAGTTCAATTGGAGTCTTTTAGTGGAACTCAAGCGGGAAGAGTAGTTCAGCGTTGCTCAGTGAATGGCGTATTGGTTATGTCCTATTAGGTTACAACTTATGTAATTTGTTTCACCGTGGGTGTAATGATTTTCTTTGGTCCCAAACATCAAATTGTGCATAGCTGTCGAAATTGGAGCATAGTGGTTTGGGGTGTTTCATGTGTAACAAGTGTTTAGATAAGATCGCACATTTTAGCGAGGCTACGTAGAGATATGACCTTTCGGGGTAGATTTAGGTGTTATATTTCTATGATGTGAGATCGGGTCTCAGCCTTGTGCTGTGATACTACTGATGAGCTTGAGGTACAACTCTTTTATTTGGATCATTTCTATGATTTGAGTATGTTCAGACCATTTCTTATTAGTGCACGAATCATGCAAGTCGTGGTGTAAGCCTGTATTGATGTATCACATCACTAGAGTGGTGTGTTGTATTTGAAGTGATCGTTGAGTCATTAATGAATATGAATGGAGTTGGTTTCAGCTTGTTGGAATGATAATATCAAGGTTCGGCTCGGAAATCTGCTGTGGTATTAGCCAAAAAAGGGAAGTGAATTCATGAATGGTTGACTGAGAAATGGTTATGGTTTATTGCGTGTTTCATTTATCGTTGGTAGTATATGAAAGTGTTGGAATGAGACTCTAGTTAATAAGAGGTTTTCTATCAGTATTTGGTTGTTGTGGGCAGCTTTTATGAATAGAAGTTATCGTTTAGAGTGTTTTAGTTATGTGGTATATCATATAATTGCACATGAGGGAGCAAGTATGGGTTATTACATCTAGTTCGGGCTTATTCTGAATATAGATGTGAGATTCTGATCTTGTTTATGATTTCGGAAAGCGAAATGTTGTTCTACAATTTATGGGCTAGACTGGGTTGTGTAATTTCAGTTTCTATGTTATATCGGACCTATACGAGATATAGTGATGTGGGATTACCCCCGGGTATATACATGGTAAGGTAATTCAGCGACTGGTTGGCTTTTAGAACAACTCTAGGTACGTTTGAGGATGAACGCATGTTTAAGTGGGGGGGATGTGACAACCCGGCTCGTCGTCACGTGAGTTATCACCCCGTTTTCCCTATTTTATGCTTCTTCATGTTTTATTATCGGTATTTGGCGTGTTAGAGTTGAGTTGGATTGGTTTTGGTAAAAAATGAGACACTTAGTCTCTTTAAGGAAGGTTTGGTTTGGAAAAGTCAACTAGAGGTTGACTTATGAGTTATAGGGCTCGAATGTGAATTCTGATGAATTGGTTAGCTTCAGGGGATGATTTATGACTTAGGAGTGTGATCGGAATTGATTTGGGAGGTCTGGTGTAGAATTAGGCTTGAATTGGCGAAGTTAGTATTTTGGCCATTTTCGGTTGATAGGTGAGGTTTGATTCGAGGGTCGGAACGGATTTCTGAGAGTTGTAGTAACTTAGTTAGGTGATTTGGGATGTGTGTGCAAAATTTCAGATGATTCGGGGGTGGTTTGGTTGGGTTTTTGGTCAAATGCGAGTTTTAGAAGAATTTGAAGAACTTAGGCTTGGATTTGATGTAATTTGATAGTATTAGTGTTAATCGTGGTGTTTTGATGATTGGAGCAAGATTGAATAGGGTATTAGATCATGTTTTTGTTTTTGTTTGAGGTCTCTGGGACCTCGGGGTGAGTTCGGATGGCTAAACAGAAAGTTTTGGAATTTTTGCATTGTAAAGGGATGCTGATATCTGGAATCTTCTGGAGGAAACCGTAGAAGTGAAGTAGTGCCCGCAGAAGCGGTCCCACATTAGTGGAAATGGGACTGCAGATGCGAGATGACTGGGCAGAGTATTAAATTAGTCTTCTTTGCGAATTTTTGAAAGAGTAACATATTGCACTTCAAACTTGGAGAGTTTTTGGGTGATTTTTAAGAGGGTTTCGAGAGCTTTGATTAGTTATGAATTCTTGGACTTAGAACATGATTTTATGGTGTAAATACATGGATTAGAACTGAAAACTCAAGGAATTAAAGGTAAAAAATGATGGATTAGGGCTTGAATCTAAGAGAGCTTAAATTAGGTATTTGAGGGGTCAAATGAACCCCGATTCTGGTAATTTTGATATGTATAGACTCGTGGCGAGATAAGGAACCCGTTGATGTAAAAATTTCTGAGATTTGAGAAATGGGCCCGGTGCTTGGGTTTTAGTAATTTCAGGATTTGTACTCGTTATTGATTGTTTTCACTTGGGCTTTGTTCCCTTAGTATATTGTGATGTATTCGCTTTGATTTTTGGTTAGATTCGATGCGCGTGGAGGCCGCTTTGAGGAGCAAAGGCATCGCAAGCTGGAGATTTCACCGGTTCGAGGTGAGTAATAATTGTAAATGATATCCTGAGGGTTTGGAACCCCGGATTGCACATCGTAGTGTTATATTGAGGTGACTTGCACGCAGCATAGTGGGCGTGGGGTAGAACATCACTCTGGATTGTGACTTGGTTCGTCCCGATTGATGGATTTACTGTGTATTTGACTGGAATTTATTTGTTATCGTTGTTATTTGGGCTGATTGCCATATTTGGACTTTGTGCCAACTATTTGATTCCTTTGGGAATTATTTTTACTATTTCCTCAATGTTTGGACTTATTACTTGAACTCAGTCACATTGTTTTTCCACTATTTTACAACTCAGCCACTTTTACTCAGATTTGAGTCTTTAATGATACTTTAAATGATAATTTGAGCTGAGAACTACTGTTTTGCTAATGACCGAAGGGCTTGTGATGACGTTTTGACTGAGTGTGGTCGAGGGCCAGATGTGAGGATACCCTGAGTGATATGAGGCTATGGTCCTGGATGTGAGAGTTATATGTGGATCGGGCAGCACGCTGCAGCGATACTTATATGGATTGGGCTACACACCGCAGCAGTATATATTTATATTGGATCAGATTGCACACCGTAGTGATATAGCGATTAGTTGATATGTATGAGAGAGAATATTTTGAAATCATTGAAAATTGGGAAGAAAATCGTGCTTGTATGGAGGGAATATAGCTGGCAGACGTTAGGAATAGGAAGGGAGAGATTTACAATTACAATTAATCCCTAAATTTAAGAGATCCTTTTTTTTATTATGGTTTTGTATATATGGAGTAAATATAGATATACAATATAATTTTTATGAAACCTAAAGAAAAGTGATAAATAAGTTTTTAGGAATTTTTATATGTGTATACCATATAGCAAATCTTATTACCAACCATGTTTAAGGTTTGTGTTTATTACATTTAAGCATACCAAGTTTCAATTTATGTACCATAATTCAAATTAAGGCTTTAATTAAGTTATCATTAAATGTAGGAGTGTATTTAGGGACAAAATCTCCCAATTTATTTTGTTACCCGCTTCTTTCTCTTCTAATTTTTAAATTTTTCGTTCCTCACCCCCACCCCCCTCCCCACGATTTTTCCCCAGTTCTTTTCTCCCTCACGTTTTTTCTTTTGTTCAGTTCTTTCCTCTTTTGTTCAGTTTTTTTCCTCTTTTTTCGAGGATTCGCCCAAGCTTCAATCTGGAAAAAAATTGAAGTTATCTCAATCTTCTTCAAAAAAATCAAAAAAGAAACATTCAAAAAAGCTAAAAAATTCAGCCCTCATAATATTTCAGAAAAGGTATTTTTATTTAATTTTTCCGCGTTGTTTCTGGAAACCTTTTAATTTGTCTCAATTTTGAGGTTTAATTGTCGTTATTTTATATTTTAATATGAATCGTTAATATATTTGTAGTTAAATTGTAGTTATATTGTGGTAGATTTGTAGTTATTTCAGTGGTTTTGTAGTTAAATTGTAGTTATACTGATATTTTTTATTGTAGTTGTTCTCAGTTATTATGTAGTTAAATGTATTTTAATTGTAGTTAATTGTAGTTATTGTACTCAATTCATTATATAGCAATTATCCGCCTTGTAGTTTAATGTAGTATAAATGTAGTAATTTTGTAGATACCCTTAAAAACAACACAACTTTATACAATATTAAAACTAATTTGTAGTTTATTTGTAGTTTTTTTGTAGAAATTTTATAGATGGATAGAAAATTTTGTAGTCTACATTTTTTTCAACATAGATCGTAGTTTAATTGTAGTATAAATGTAGTAATTTTTTAGATACCCTTAAAAATAATACTGCTTTATACATACTTAAATTAATTAATAGTTTATTTGTAGATAAATGTAGAAATTTTGTATATATTAACATAAAATCAGACTTCCTCTTCTACATTCCTTCTTCTAAAAAAACACAGAGATAAGATTTTTTATAATAAGAATTTTTTCCATTCAATTGTAGCACGATTGGGATTTTTGGACATGATTGAATGGTGTCGCTGAGGTATTGTTCTATATTTTATTATTTTTTGATTTGTGGATTGAGAAAAAAAAGACGAAGAACAGATTTGATTTCAATTTGCTTAAGTTTTTTTTTTTTAATTACGAAAAAAATTCGGGAGAGATCAGATAAAGGATTTGCGTTTAAATTTGAACTTAAGGTTATTAAATCAATTAGGATATTCTTTTCCTGATTTTTAGCGCGCCATATTAGGAAGATTTAGCTACTATTAATTACTAATTAATGAATGGTATAAAAATTGTAGAAAAACAGTGCACAAGGCGGGTAATTTACCAAATATACACATTTTTTATAATAAGATTTCATATATGGTGTAGATATGAAAAAATCTCTTTAATATATTATAGCTACGATAATAAATATAAATAGAGAAATATACATGACAGGTCAGTTTTTAAAAAATATTTAAGAAAATGTTAGCAATTTTTATATATTACATAAAGGGAAGATTTTTTTACATTTAAAGCATATTTTAAAAATAACCAAATAATTAATTACTAAGGCAAAAGGCACAAATCATGGGATTTGTGCAATTTCACATTCTCTCTCATCATTAAAAGAAAACAGATGCACTCTTTCTTCATAGTATCTCGTTCATAATATATAATTTACAAATAAATATATAAGTAGTAGTATTTATCCTACTCATATAAGTAAATATACATGAAGTCCATAATAAGTCAATATATAGAGTATTACAAATAATATACCTAATTTATTCTAAGATTATACATTATTGTTAATGATACATAATGATATCCCTAAGATTATTTATTATACTTGTTTTATTGTAAATTACCCCATAAGTAAGTGAATAGGCGTGCATGGTTTATAAATAATATACCACAAATATAATCTTATATTTTTTTGCTATATAAATTTTTATAATATACAAGATGTATAAGTAAAAAAAAAAGGTTGTATAATAGAGATAAAGCTATAGATTTTATACCAAAAAATATTATTTTTGCTAGGTTTTAATGGTGAAAAAGATCCCTCCATGTATCGAGGGAATCATTGCAATAAATAAAAAACGTACAAGCGTGATTCATGGTCTACGTTTCCATTACGGACTGGAATGTAAATTTTTTGTTGCTACTTTTGTTAATTCATTAATGCTATTAATATTACGTAATATTTTATTAAATACTGGACAGTTATGAAACTTCCTCATATAAATAGAGAGAAGAAGATCCCCTTCTAAATACATCTCGGCCCTATTTTCTTGGCCCAAATGGTAAATTATCTGTAGCCCACGAACTCAATGGATCTTAGACTACCCAAAAGTATGACCCGGAAATCTATCGTCTTATCCTTGCACAAAACAACACAAACCAGTAATTAGTAGTGAGTAGTGACCAACACACCAATGCCAAGTATCAAAGCACAATAACCAAAAGTTGTTCTTCTTCACTGAAAAATTCTGCAGACTCCTCCTTCAGAAAATGGCTTCACTATTAGGAACTTCCTCTTCAGCAGCAGCTGCTGCTATATTAGCTTCTACACCCTTATCTTCTCGCTCCTCTAAATCTTCCATTTTCTCCCTCTTTCCTTCTTCAGGTATAACCAATCACAATGTGGTTTCCACAAATTCTATCCATATACTTCAATAGATTTGGGTTCTTGGAATTTGATTGGTACTTTGTTATTGCAGGGCAGAGTCAAGGGAGGAAGTTTTATGGAGGGATAAGAGTCCCAGTTAAGAAAGGGAGGTCCCAATTCCATGTCGCTATTTCAAATGTTGCGACGGAAATCAGTCCTGCTCAAGAACAGGTACTAATTTTCTTCATTTCAGTATTTTGGGATATGGTAATTTCATTAGGGAAGATTTGTATATTATAAATAGTGTGGGTTTGGTTGTGGAGTTCTCCAAAATCTAAGTTGAGGGGTATGAAATGAAATGGCTGCAATATTTGAAAGATTATTAAAATGCATATATGTTGTTTTGCTGAAATGTTCTTGGGGTGATTAGGCGAGACATGGTGCAGCTTCCCGAGGACATAATCTTTAGTTCAATAGCATCGGTGTTAATATGATATCGTTTTATCCATAGATTGTTATTACTATCTACCGCTCTATTGCTATCTTGGTTTTGTTTTTTTATTATCTTATATTGTTATTACTTGCTGTCAATGCTTCTTTTATCATTTGTTTAGCTGAGGGTCTATCGAAAACAGGCTCTCTGCCCCCGCATACATTCTACCCTTCCCAAATTCTACTTGTTGGAATCCACTGGGTTGTTGTTGCTGTTGCTGAAATGTTCTTGGACCCTATTGTGGTGCTTCTTGAATGTGGATGTATTTCCTCCGTCTCATATTATGTGAGATGTTTATTTGACTTGTATATTATATTAGTGATAGTGGAATGAATATTATACTAATGGTTGAAAATAAGTTTGATTGAAAACACATGATATTGAAGGTTAGAAGTTCGGATATTTTAATGAAGTTGAAATCTTGAAAGTTGTAAAATTTCTATTGAAATGGGGTGATCTCAAACATGTTTGGATGTTCCAAAAAGGAATGAGTCTCATATAAATAGATTCCTCCGTTTCACTTTACGTGTCTTAGTTGGATTGAGTATGTAGCTTAAAAATGTAAAGACTTTTGAATCTTGCGTCTGTAAGCTAACAATGTATAATATACCAAAATAACATTTAAATCTTGTAGTCTAAACATGTCTATGTCATTCCTATAATGAGTGTCATTAAGAGGAAAATAGGAATAGTGGAACTAAAGATTTACGGTACTGAATATAGAAAGATGGTAGTATTTTCTCTTAAACAAAAAAGGAAAATTAGAAGCATATATTGAAATGGAGGGAGTATTAAAATTGAGGACAAGGATGAATATATAAAGTTCAAAATAGTTTTATTAGGTTCAGATTAGAAAGTTCTAACATTTGAGGAAACTGATTTATTTGCAAGGCAATGTATTCTCAACCCGTTTTTATTTATTGGGTTACAACACGAAGTATATTTATAAACTCACCTACTTTGCGATTTTAAGGGTCAGAAACTTGCTGAGGAGAGCCAGAGACCGGTGTATCCATTTGCAGCTATAGTGGGACAAGATGAAATGAAATTATGTCTTTTGCTGAATGTAATTGATCCAAAGATTGGAGGTGTGATGATAATGGGTGATAGAGGAACCGGGAAGTCCACTACGGTTAGATCTTTGGTAGATTTACTTCCTGAAATCAAAGTTATTTCTGGTGATCCGTTCAATTCAGATCCAGATGACCAAGAAGTAATGAGCGCAGAAGTCCGTGACAAATTGAGGAGCGGAGTGCAGCTTCCTATATCTCGTACCAAAATCAACATGGTTGATTTACCGCTTGGTGCTACTGAGGATAGGGTGTGTGGTACGATTGATATTGAGAAAGCTCTTACTGAGGGTGTGAAGGCTTTCGAGCCTGGTCTTCTTGCTAAAGCTAACAGAGGAATTCTCTATGTCGATGAGGTTAATCTTTTGGACGACCATTTAGTAGATGTTCTTTTGGATTCTGCTGCATCGGGATGGAACACTGTTGAAAGAGAGGGAATATCAATATCGCATCCTGCCCGATTTATCCTAATTGGTTCGGGTAATCCTGAAGAAGGAGAACTTAGGCCACAACTTCTTGATCGATTTGGAATGCATGCCCAAGTGGGGACCGTGAGAGATGCAGAGCTGAGAGTGAAGATAGTTGAGGAAAGAGCTCGTTTTGATAAGAACCCCAAGGAATTCCGGGAGTCATACAAGGCAGAGCAAGAAAAGCTCCAGAATCAAATCGACTCAGCTAGGAATGCTCTTTCTGCTGTTACAATAGATCATGATCTTCGAGTTAAAATCTCGAAGGTCTGTGCAGAACTAAACGTGGATGGATTGAGAGGTGATATAGTCACTAACAGGGCAGCACGAGCATTGGCTGCACTAAAAGGAAGAGATAAGGTAACTCCGGAGGATATCGCCACTGTAATTCCCAACTGCTTAAGACACAGACTGAGGAAGGATCCTTTGGAATCTATTGACTCGGGCGTACTTGTTGTTGAGAAATTTTATGAGGTTTTCACCTAAGGAGGCAGACAGAAGGCTCTCTTTGGCTCTTGGCCAAGCTGTTTTATAGAGTAAGAGATACTTATTTTTGGCTTTATTTCCATTCACAAATCATCTAAAAATTTGACATTGTAACACTAGACTTTTGCTCAAGCTTGCTTAAGAAATGGGGTTCAGAATTACCTTTAGCCAGTTGTATTTGGTTATGACTGCTTTATTTTCTGAAATGCTTCATTTTTGTTCTATAGCTACTATTATAATTCCTTTAGTTCAGTCCTTCTTAGATTTGTAGGACATCCAAAACACAAAAGAAGAAAAAGGAAAGGGAGAATGATTGTTGATCTAATCATTTTAAAGAAGAATTATATGGCAATAATAAATATGGCATATAAGTATAAAATTACTGTACTTACATTGACATGCTAAACATTAAGTCTACAACTTCTAAATACAAATTTCCCTTTGTAATGTATTACGTCACCTTTAATACCTTCATTATGTATTACTTAGTTGTTAGTTTATATCTGTAATGTACAACTAATTCTTATACAAAGAATGTTACTACCGATAGTACAACAACAACGGAAAATTTTATTGTGTCTCATACAATTTACACTAGTTGTATGAGACAACTTTTTGTCTCACAGTTTTGTGGATCCAGAATTCTGTGGACCCAAAAGTGTAAGATTGAGATTCATAATTTTGTGAGACAAAAAGAAGACTCATACAATTAGTGTTATTGGGTCTGGAAAGGATGTATGCAGCCTTACTCCTACCCTAGAAAAATCGAGAACCTGTTTTTGATAGATTATCGATCCAAGAAAAGATAAGAAGAGTAGCCGCGACAAGTAGTAACAACATAAAGAAGTCTATGTATTGAGACGTCGGATGAGATATTTTTGTACTTTTGCCATTGAATCTTGTCCTCTTACTGCCTTACTAAGGCAATAAACTTCATTTGAACATTATTAAAACTTCTTTTGTCCACTTATTAATGATCTTCTATTTGCTTCAACCTATTCTGGATATACAAAAACTGCAGAAACAAAAAGACTCCTTCAACAATATCCACCTTATACACAATCAATGGACTAGTTAAGGTGCTTGCAAGTTGGCCTTGGCACCAACGTCATAGAAAAAAAGACTATATTGGATATGGTTTCTTCAAGAAATCAAACTTCAAAACTTCAGCTTGGCCAATAACTAGCCCTGTAGAGTTAATGATACGTAGCAACAACAATAAATTACAAGTGGGGTCTGGGGAGGGTAGTTTGTACGCAGGCCTTACCCCTAGAGGGTAGAGAGCTTGTTTCCGATAGACCCCCCTCTCCCCCGCTCAAGGAAAGATGAAAAGAAAGCAATAGCAACAAGTAGTAACAACAAGAAGCTAATAAGAAAATAAAGCGAAAGAACAACATGTAGTAGTTAATGATACATAGCATCAAAAGGAAAGTGTTTCCTTTTGATGAATAAGGCTATGATTAGTAACATTGAACAGTTATATAACTGTATTACGATGGAAATGTGGAACGATTGTATAACATGTAATACTTGCTACTATGCTAAGAGCTATTACAGTAAGAGCAATGGATATATAGTAGAAAAGGGCAACCCAATGCACTAAGCTTCCGTTATGGGCGGGGTCTGGGAAAGGCCGGACCATAAAGGCCTATTGTAGGTAGCCTTACCCTGCATTTCTGCAAGAGACTGTTTTCACGGCTCGAACCCGTGACCGCATGCTCAAATGACTACAACTTTACTAGTTACGGCAAGACTTCCCTTTGACTATCCTTGTACATGTATTGTAATTTGCTTCAGTTCATTTTGAAGGAACCATTCTGTGTGTTCAAGATTGAAAGGATAAAGTTTTTGGGAGAGATTTGGCAATAACATGTTTATTGGCGACTCAACAACAACAACAAACCCAGTATAGCCCCACAAGTAGAGTCTGGGTAGCGTAGTTTGTACACAGACCTTACCCTTATCTTGAAGGTAGAGAGGCTGTTTATTAGCGACTCCTATTCCAAAATTTAGGCCTTCGTTCTTGAAAATCAGGGAGGCGCTGGTACACAATTGATGCAGCTTTAATCAAAATTCCAGCAGTTAAAGCCCATATTATATACTTCTCGTTCTCTGTTTCATGATCAAAGAAATGAAGTACGTATTCATCTCCCATGTATTCACGCTCTTGTTCTCTTCGATTTTCATCCTAATATCAACCAATATACTGGTAAGAACAACTGAAGACGAAACCTGTAAAGTAAAAGGGAGTTTTTAGACTTACTAACCTTAAGAAACATTTCTAAAGGTGCATCAAATATTGCTGCCACTTCTGCAGTATTTATAACCGGCTTGAATGTGTTCCGATCCCAAAGTATGCCCACAACAGGAACTACTGTAATTCCTTTCTGGAAAAGAAAAGAATTACCAATTTGAGATGGCAAAATCATAGTAATTTTGTTACATCACGACTATAGAAGAATAGAACTGTGATATAATGTAACAGATTTCGTATGTTTCCCCAGAAATGAAGAAGACTAAATACTAAATAGCTTGCTTCGAAATTTTCTACCTACAACTGTTCTTCGATACCAGCTAAGCATTGATCTTAAGCGCCAACAATACCAGATCAAGAAAACTACTCCAAATAGAACTCAATAATTGAGCAGAAACATTCAGCTAAAATAACTTTTCTTATACAACCTTCGCTCCTCGTGTTTAATGTGAGTTCTCACAAACCATCCTTCAGTTAAGAACCTATTTTCTTCTATCAAAGTAAACAAGACATTGTTTTCACCAATTTACAACGTAATGGCTGTTGTGTGATGTTGAAGTGAGTATGAAATTCAGGCCTTATCAGTTATTACTCAAAGAATTCATACAAAATACATCTTCAAGTTTTTGTAGTATGGAGTTTCAATAATCCTTTTCGGTTGTCGGATAAGCACATTCTTGTCATGGCACCCAAGCCTAGCGATCAAATGAAGTTGGACGAGAACCATGAGCGTTCAGACTCAAATATCAGCGGGCAAAAATACTACTCCCTCCGTTCCAATTTATGTGAACATGTTTGACTATGCACGGAGTTTAAGAAAAATGAAGACTTTTAAAATTTGTGATCCTAAACAAATCAAAAAGGAATCCAGAGTATTTGTATGATTATAAAATCTTTACATTAATGGCAGAATTGGATGTTCAACTAAATTGTTTCCAAATTTAAAAAGGAATCATTCTTTTTTAAACGGACCAAAAAGAAATAGTTTCACATAAACTGGAACTGAGGGAGTAGATGATTTCATTCTATCTGCCTAAGCCTTGGTGGGTACAGTCACCCAACAACTGTGCTAGTGAAGGTAGCAAATAACTAATGTAATAGTCAAGATCCAGAAAAATAATATGCATGTCATATCTGATATTGCACAATGCTCTAAAGAACTGGGAGAGCCGAGGGTCTATCGAAAACAACTTTTCTACCATCACAAGGCAGGGATAAGATCTGCGTACAGACTACCCTCCACATACCAACTGGATATATTATTGTTGTTAATGCTCTCAAGAACTGATGAGTTAGTACCATTTTACCACTATTCTTTTCTTCTTGTTACTGGTCTTGGTAATATATTTGATCTGTGAAAGGAATTGATCTCTTCACCTTCTGTACAAGAAGATGAAGATGCCATTGGACTCCAAACTTGTTTCTAATGGTTAGCGGCATGAGCATAAAAGAATAGCCTAATGAAGACAGATGCAGTACCTTGTTCGTAAAGGATTCAAGAACAGCGACGACATCTACAAGTGAACGGTCTAATCCAATCTCCTCCTCGGCCTCCCTCAATGCTGTCTCAATATCATTGGCATCACCTTCTTCAACTTTCCCACCCGGCAAAGCAACTTCTCCTAAAAACAACATATTGAGATAATTAGTGGCTTTTAGAACATTTGATCCAAAACATAGAATCAATACTCTAGCTTTGGGGAACAGATTTATCCGACATCTATGTTTGTGTGATGTAGTAGTAGGCTATCAGGTAAAAAATTCAGGTGCGCACAAGTTGGCCAGACACCACTATTAAAACTTTTTAAAGGATACTTTATTAGTATCATTTTATATGATGGTGTTTGACTAGACATACAAAAAGCCAGCCTGGTACACAAAGCATCCCGCATTCGTAAGGGTTTCCGGGAAGTGCCGCACCTCTAGGGGTGTGCCTGCTTACACAGCTCGAACCAATAACCTATACAGATCATATGGAGATGATTTTACCATTGCTGTAAGGTTCTCGTTCCTCAAAGACTAGGCATATAATTTACTAAAATGCAAAAACTAAAACACCCTTACAACTGACGGTTGTTTGGCTAGGCAAATAATTTACTTTAAAAAAACACAAAAACTAATCCACCCTTACAGCTAGGGGTGGCAAAATGGTTAAAACAAAACAGTTAACCACTCATATTATCCACTAAAAAATATGTTCGATAATGAACTTTTAAAAAACGGGTCAAATATGGATAAGAACCATATTATCCATTTAGAAAATGGATAGCCAATCGGTAACCAATGGATAACGAATGGGTCTAACTTTCACATTTGTAAAGTCTCGAATTGGGGGTTCCTCAAGTTAGAGAGACTAAGAGTTCTCCCAAAAGTGATCATATGCAAGATGGAAAATGGCTAGATATATCCCTCTACTTTCAAATATTGTTTACCTGTATCTTTCGTTATAATATTGGGCTATCCATAGCCCTACCGTCATACTATTAAGTTATCTATACCCCTATTGTCATACTTTAAATGAGAAATATCCCTATTTTTGGATGGAGTGCTACGTGGCAACACCAGATTAAAACGACTCATTTCTAATTTTTTTACTCGATCCTCTGTTTAAAAAAACCAACAACCCGACCTCTATTTTCTTTTTCCACTTTCTTTTTTTAAATTTCACTTTTTTAAAAAAGAAAATATTTTGTTAAAAAATAAAAAATATTTTTTTCTATTTTTACAAATTTGTTTTTCCAGTTTTAACAAATTCTTTTAAAAAACTAAAAAAAAAAAATTCAAAAACGAAAATATTTTGTTGAAAATCATTTTTTCATTTTTTTTAAAAACGAAAACATTTTGTTAAAAAACAAAAGTATTTTGTTGAAAATAATTTATTTAACAACAACAAAAAACGAAAAAAAAAATTCTATTTTTACAAAAAAAATTACAAGTTTGTTTTTCCAATGTTTACAAAAAGAAAATCTTTAAAAAAAACTGAAAAAACATTTTCCAAAAGCGAAAATATTTTGTTTGAAATATTTTTTTCAGTTTTAAATTTGTTAAAAACTGAAAATATTTTTTTTCGGTTTTACAAAAAAAAAAAAAACAAAATTTTTTGCAATATTTTTAAAGTTTTACAAAAAAGAAATGTAAAAATTCTATAAAAAACTGAAAAATGAAAATATGGTTCGGGTTGTTGGGTTTTGTAAAATGGGATGATAAAAAAAAAAAAAGAAATGGGTCATTTAATTTTGTGCTGCCACGTGGCACTCCATCTAAAATATATATATTTTTGTTCCAAAGTATGACGGTAGGGGTCCAGGTAGACAATATTTGAAAGTAGAGGGGTATAAGTATGCAAGAAGTCATTGATAATATGGTTATGGTTACACATACTATCGGCCGGTTAATCCATTTTTTATCCGTATTAAATATTGATCGGATAGGATAATTTACCCGTTTCTCATTACCCGTTTTCAAGCCAAACAGTATCCGACCCGATCCACCCGTTTACCACTCCTGCTTACAGCTATAGTTTTAAAAAATATACTCCTAACACAGCCTAAAACACCCTAAGAACTTGTTGTTTCATGGCAATAAGAGCATAAAATTAAGGTAAAATGTAAAGTTTAAATTTGAAGACTAATTTTTTAAACAAATTAAGAAGGGAAGAGTGTCATAATAAGGGGAAAGAGAGTTTAATAACCAAAAAATAAATAAAAATTGGGCAATCAAATAGTTACCAGAATGTGTAGACAGAGTGGAAGCTCTTTTAGTGAGAATTACACGAAGATGGCCTTTTTGGTCTTCAAATAAACATACTAAAACTGCAGCCCTATTAGATTTGACTATTGGGTCTGTCCCAAATTCTGATTTCAATTCTTGTTCTTTGGAGACAACCTCATTTACAGTGCATTCTTGAATTCTTGGACTTTGATTTTGAATGTGAGTATTGGTGCTGTTGGAAGAGTTAGTCAAAGGATGATTATAAAGACGAAGCCTTTCAGCCAATTTCACGAGACTGTCTGATCTGTGAAAGTTATTAGATGCCATAGGTATTGAGAAAGAGAGGAGATTTGAGATTTTGCTAAAGTTTTTAAAAGTCTAATTGGGTCAATTTTGTTGTCTAATAAATATTGTACACGTTGTCATGATCTGTCCAATCCAGTCCTTTTTTTTGTTTTTAAAACTCTTTTTCCATTTCGATGACTATGATAAGGTATATTGCGTCACTGAGTGTTAGAGCAACGGTAAAGTTGTCTCTTTATAATTTATATGTTACGAGTTTGAGCCGTAAACTTAATTACCATTGCTTGCATCAGGTTAAGCTGCATACGATACAAAGGTGCGGCCCTTCCTAGGAGGGGGATTTCCAGTCGTATGTTATATTTGTGTCACCTTTTAACTTGTACCGTATTTTTAAAAATTATTAATTTGGTAGCCAACTAATTACAAAAAATCCGTAATAATATGACAATTACACCTATGATAAAAAATATAAAACCTGCATCACCCATTAATCGTGTGGTCCGCAACCCCATTCGAGAAAAAAGATCTCCTCTCAGCAACTTTATAAAAAAATTAGAAACTTATCCATATTCATGTTCAGAAACACACTTGCATAAAGTTGTTTCACATTGAAGCTAAAACTTCATGCTAATGTAGCATGAAGTTATTTCATGTTGAAGCTAAAACTTCATGTTAATATATAGTACGAAGGTGTTTCACATTGAAGCTGAAACTTCATGCTAATGTATTCTGAAGCTATATTTCTTGCAGTCTACAGTTTTGTCATGAGTTTTATTCGAAACTTTAGTCTAAACATGCTGAAGTTATTTAGTTTATTTGCCAAAACTTCAGTTTAAACATGAAGCTATTTAGTTCATTTGCTAAAGCTTCAGACTAAACATACTTAAGTTTTTTAGTTCATTTGCTAAAACTTCAAACTAAACATTTAAGTTTTTTAGTTCATTTGCTAAAACTTCACACTCAATATACTTAATTTTTTAGTTTATTTGCTAAAACTTCATACTAAACATGCTTAAATTTTGTCTACAGTATGTAATTTTCTAATGAGGTTTTGCTAATGCATGTTGAAGTTATTTAGTTCATTTGCTAAAACTTCAGACAAAACATGCTGAAGTTATTTAGTTCATTTGCTAAAACTTCAGACAAAACATGCTGAAGTGATTTAGTTCATTTGCTAAAACTTCAGACTAAATATGGTTACGTTTTTGTCTTGCAGTAATTTTCTAAAGAGTTTTTGCTAATGCATGCTGTAGTTATTTTGTTCATTTGCTAAAAATTCATAACAAAACATGCTGAAATTTTGTAACACAGTCTACAGTTTTGTCCTGAGTTTTATCCGAAACTTCAGTCTAAACAAGCTGAAATTTTTGTTCATTTGCTAAAACTTCAGCCTAAACATACATAAATTTTTGCCCTGCAGTTTGTCAATAGTCTTTTATTAAAGTAGGGCAAAATCGTCTTTTTAAAATGCTTTAACAAACAATTAGTGTGGATGCAAAAAAAAATAAAAAAGTAGGTATAAGTTAAAAGGGGGCGACCAAATAAGGTGGCCCATGCAAATTTTACTCCTAGGACCATACGTGAACATATGATACCTTGTGCATCGGACTGTTTTTGTTAGATAAGCCTATGAGGTACATTTCGATGACTAGATGAAGCTGTACTTTTTTTACGAGTGTAATGGGTATTTTTTCAATTTAATCATCTGGTGTCAACATTCTATTTAATTAATTTTTGCGCCAAATAGATTCATTAAGGGGTAAACGTTTTCTATCAAAGATTTTTCACTTTTGAGGCTGGAATTCAAAATTTCTTATAAAAAAGAAGGATCTCAATCATCACATCACTCATTTCATGTGGTGACAATTTTGTAATGAATGTAACTTCTTCATGTGATATTTTTGTGTACATTAAAATTTTGACACGTAACAAGGCATGCCGGTATAAAAACTGAGAAAAGAGATCATAATGAAAGGGTAAAAGAAATAATAAGAGTTGCTTTCTTATGCCAAAAACTAGAAAATTTTGAGGTGATTCTATGATAGATTTTTAAAAGATGTGAAGAATAATTTGAGGTTGTGGTAGGAAATCACAAAGTCTAAAATTTGCTATTTGCTAGTTATTTTTATGAGTGACTGTGAAAAAGTAGTGTGGAATAAGGCTGACTTTGGTTTGAAGAAAAATATTTTTCATGACAAATGAATGGGTGTTTTACTTATTTTTTCTTGTTTGGTTAGCGAGTGAAGTGCTCATTTTGTTAAAATAAAAAAAAATATTTTTTATACATCAGGAAAAAAAATACTTTTAGTTTGTTGAAATAAAAAAATATATTTTATCTACATCATTAAAAGATAGTACTCATTTGGTTAAAATGAAAGAAAATATTTTTTCTACATCACGAAAAAAAATACTTAGATTGTTAAAACGAAAGAAAATATTTTTTCTACATCATGAAAAAAATACTCGTTTTGTCGAAATAAAGAAAATATTTTTCGACATTATGAAAAAAAATTACTCATTTTACTGAAATGAAAGAAAATATTTTTTCTACATCATGAAAAAATTACTCGTTTTGTTGAAATGAAAGAAAATACTTTTTTAACATCATGAAAGAATATATTTATTTTGTTGAAATAAAAAAAATACTCTATTTACAAATGAAAGGAAAGTACACTTAATAATATTTTTATTTAGGTTGGAGTGGGTATGGTGTGGTGTGGTGTGGTGGAGGTTGGGGATGTGGGGGTAGGGGTGGAATGGATAAGGTGGGTGGGGATGGGGAATAAGGTGGAGAATATTGAAAAAGAGTTTTGAAAAAATATTCTTTTCTTTTGATAGGGAAAATATTTTCCTTCAATCGAAAGAAAATAAGTTCGCGAGTAAAATATTTTTCAAAACGTTTAAACCAATCAAATATGAAAAAAATTAAAAAATATTTTCCGAAAAGTATTTTCCTTTCATATCGAACACAACCTTAAACAGAGCATTGAGACATTTTGAATAAAATTATTTCTCTTTCACATAAAATTATATTTTGAGTAAATATATTTCCTCCATTTTTAAAAACAATTCAAGAATGGAAAAATGTGGCAGCTCGAATAGATCTACTTGCGCGATTGTCGATAACGGTTATGAAAATTCTTGTAAGATCTCGACGTTGCGGAGAATCCAAGATTCAAATTCTTTTTTGTATTGCAATATTTTGAAAGAAATGTGAACTAAATGAGAACTAACCTAGTTTGTTAGTTTGAGTAATTTTGCCGTTATTACGATAAATGCGTGCACCAAATCATATTAACTAATTATAGTTATGTGGTAAGTTAGAAATAAAAATATATACTTCATCCGTTTCAATTTAGATGATAATAGATTGACTTGAGCACAAAATTTAAAGAAAAAGGAAAAAAAATTTAAAGCATGTGGTTTTAAAAGCTTAAGCGATAAAAATTTGATGGGGCCATGACATTTGTGTGGTAAAAAAACTTTTCATTAATAGTAAAGTTGATAAAATAAAAGGTTTAAAATTAAATTATTTTCAAGTATATAAATATATCATTCTTTTTAGAACAAACTAATAAGGAAAGTGTGTTATTTAAATTGAAACAGGGGAAGTACTATAGCTAAGTTATAAAGTTTATATAAAAAATATTTATCATGCACTTTCTAGTTTTTTTTGGACTTTGATAGATCCAAAATATTTTAGGTTGTTTTTGAAGTTTTGTGAATGATCTGAGTTTTAAAATCAGCTTTTTGGAGTTTTTCAAAATTTTAATATTCATCTCCAAGAGAAAATTAAAAATTTTATGAACACTAATTTTAAAAAAAAAAATTTGAAAAAGTAAAAAGATTCTGATGTCCAAACGGACTCTTAGTATATGTTCATATCTCACTTAGAAGTTGTTAGATGGAGCATAATCATGTGACGATTTAGAGCATAAGCTAACTTGAGTGGTTGTACCAGTCCATCAATTAAATTCTAGAACTATCTCCGAACATAATTTTGACGACCCGGCCCGTCGTCACGTGAGTTACCGCTCCATTTTTCTCATTTTCTGCTTCTTTATGTCTTATTATAAGATTCTCGGGTGAATGAGTCAATTTGGATCGATTTTGGATGGAAATGAGACACTTAGTCGCTTTAAGGAAGACTTGTTTTGGAAAAATCAATCGGATGTTAACTATTGAGTTAGAGGGCTCGGATATGATTTCTCGTGATTCCATTAGCTTCGGGGGATGATTTGCGACATAGGAGAGTGATCGGAATTGATTTTGGAGGTCCGGTATAGAATTAGGCTTGAATTGGCGAAGTTAGTATTTTGACAAATTCCGGTTGATAGGTGAGATTTTGATCCGAGGCTCGGAATGGAATTCCGAGAGTTGGTGTAGCTTTGCTAGGTGATTTTGGATGTGTGCGCAAAATTTCAACTCATTCGGAGGTGTTTTGGTCGGGTTTTTTATCAAATGCGTATTTCGAAAGTCTTTGAGAAACTTAGGGTTGAATTCAGTGAGAATTGATGATTTTGGCATTGTTAGATGTGTTTTGATGGTTGGAGAAAATTTGGATAATGTTTTAAGGTGGATTGGTAGTTTTTGTTGAGGTTTAGGGACCTCAGGGTGAATTTTGGACTTGTGTAATTGCTGATATATGTCTGGTATTTCCGCATCTATGGAAAAGGGGCCGCAGATGCGGAAAGGGAGTCACATATGCTGTTGAGTGCTGAGGTAACTTCTGCAGAAGCGGTATTGGACCGCGGAAGCGGTCCTGGGTGAGTTAGTAAATTCCGCAGAAGCGGAAATGTCTGGTCAGAGATATTTAATTCCATCTTCGCGAATTTTTGAAAGAACTTAACATTTCCACTTTGGACTTGGAGGTTATTGTGCGATTTTGGAGAGGGAATCAAGGGACTTCATTGAAGTAAGGAATTCCGATCCTAAAATATAAATCTAATGTGTTATTACGTGAATTAAGGGTGAAAAATCAAGGAATTAGAGATAAAAAATGGAGGTTAGGGCTTAAACTTAAGAGAAAGAAAAATGGAGATTTGAGGGGTCAATTGGACTCCGATTCTGGTAATTTTTATATGTATAGACTCACGGCGAGATAAAGAATCCAGTGATATGAATTTTCTAACTTTTCGAGAAGTGAGCTCGGGGCTTGGGTTTTGCCAATTTTGTGATTTTTGATTTTTTTCGAGTCTTTCCGATTGTGTTATGTTCCCTTAGCCTATTGTAATATATTCCTTGTGGTTTTGATCAGATTAGACGCACGGGGAGGTCGATTCGAGAGGAAAAGGCATAGTGAGCTAGACTTTTGGCCGGCTAGAGGTGAGTAATGATTTTAAATGATATCTCGAGGGCTTGAAGCCCCGGATTTTCACAACGTAGTGCTATGTTGAGATGATACACGCATTTAATGACGATCGCTGGGTCATTTACTATTGGGGATTGTGACTTGGTCTAGCCCGATTGATACTTTACCGCATATTTGACTATGACTTGTTATTTTTCACTATGACTTGGGCTTATTGCCATACTTGGGGCTTATTGCCGACTGTTTGAAATCCTTTGTGAGATATCATCACTATTTCCTCCCTATTTGAAATATATTTGAATTCAGTCCAATTGAATTCCATTATTTTATGGAATCAACTATATTTTTACTCAACTTTGAGATGTAAATGATATTTGAACTAGTGTTTGAGCTGAGCATTTTTGTTTTACTGATGCCCAAGGGGCTTATGATTATTTTTGGACTGGCTGTGGCCGATGGCCATATGTGAGGAGGCTTTCAGGCCTCGAGTGATATGTGAGGAGGCTTTCAGGCCTCGAGTGTAATGTGAGAAGGCTTTCAGGCCTCATGTTGATATGTACAGACTTTTAGGCGTTATGATGATATAACACTTGGGCTGTAGGAGCCCCTTTGGATTCTGCATCTCCACAGTGAGCGCGGGTACCCATGTAATTTGAGAGTGAGCCCGAGGGGCTGATGTTGTACTGTGTGACTAATACTGAGCCCGCGGGGCTGATACTGTACTGAGAGCTTGATATTGCGCCCGAGGGGCAGGTTTCTGATTATTGCTTACTAGATGAAAATATCCGTCTTTAGTTATTTTAAAAGAGAATTATTTGATGCTTTACTGTTTTACTACTTAACTGATTTCACTGCTTGAGATAGCGTTATTTCTGCCTTCATGAGATTGCATGCTTTCAGTCATTATTTATTTTTATTATTCACTGGGTCAGAGTACTCATATTACTCCCTATACCATGTGTGGAGATACAGACATAGTAGATTTCGTTCCTCAGCGCTGATTTCCTTCCAGACCTGGCGGACTAGGAGTGAAGAGGTAGCCGTCGACGTCCACAACCCCGTTTTCTCCCTTATCTTCTGTTATTTACATTAACTTCAGACTTTGATCCTAGTTCCAAACTTTGTAGAATTCTAGTAAACTCTGTAGTCGCTCATGACTTGTGACACCCAGATTACGGGCTGTATCGGGATGGTTCCCTGTTTTATCACTTTTCTTCTGCACTTATGATAATTTTATTAATGTTTTAGACTTATTCATCCTAAGTAACTATTAAAGAGGTATCGATGTTATGTTGGTTGGCCTTGTCTTCACGAAAGGCGCCATCACGATCGGATTTGGGAATTGGATCGTGACAGGTTGGTATCAGAGCCTAGGTTACATAGGTCTCACGAGTCATGAACATATTTAGCAGAGTCTCGCGGATTGGGTAATTGAGTAGGGACAAGTAGGAGTCAAAATTTGAACAAAAATGGACAGAGCATGAAAACCTTAACTTAGTGCCCATAAACCCTAGCTCAGCGCGGACTGCGATTGCTTTCATGCGATCGCTGCCCTAACATGGTCCGTATTACAATTTTGTGTGGACCGCAGTGCTCTTGTGATTGCAAGTTCAATATTTCAAGTGCGGTCACATTGTTGTTTTGTACGGTCCGCGCTGGCCCACCGCGATTGAGGTCCCATTTTGTGCGGACCCTGGTGGGAGATTCAAAGAGTTATGTTTTGGGGCCTTTGCCTAGCGCAGACCGCGGTCACTTTTGTGCAGTCCTCGGTGCCTCCAACGTGACCGCACTTCTATTTTTGTGCGGTCCGTGGTGCTATGTTCTGCAACCTATTCTGCAACTGTGTACTGCAATTATCTGTGTAATCTATTTCATTTACCTGTTTCAATGCATGTGCTTAAACTAACAATTTTAGATGCTTATCTTTGTAGATAATGGTTAAACAAAGGGGCGGCAAACAATCACAGCCCGGGAGAGGTGGTTTCCCCCGAGGGAGTAAAGGCAAGAGAATAGCAAAACTCACCCTCAGGCTCATGAGAACATAAAAAAGACCCTAAAACTGATAAAAGTTATTGATAAGGCTACTTCTCATTCATCGGGGAGTGAGTATGTTCCCTCCAAAGATATCTCCTTAGATTCAGTCCCAACTCACATAACCGACCCCCTCCACCTAGTTGATACCCATCCACCATCACCCACCTCCAAAAGACTAGTGAATGTAGTCTCGGATTCATCTGACGAGTCCGCAACAGGTAGTGGAAAATACTCTACCTCCCATATAGATTCATTGTCTAGGGAGAGTGTAGGCAGAGATGAGGGAGGTGAGACTCAGATTGGGGGAATTACACGGACTAGAGAAGCCAAAGAATGGGAGGATAGATTCGTGAGCCAACCGGCTTACCACAAGCTTAGGGAGTGATGGCCGGTGAGGAAGTTGATACCGGAGAGGAGTTTTATTGACACTGACCTTTTACCCCATAACCCGAACGTGCAGAGGGAGTTCCGAACTAGAAAGGGTTGGGAGTTATTCATGGATAAGTGCATCGATGCAAATGAGCACATGGTTACGAAATTCTACTCTAAGTAGCTCACATTGTCAAGGATACCAAGGTGACCAAAGTTATAAACAAAATAGCGTTGTTTGATAGAACATCTTTAAATGAGTATTTGGAGTTCCGGGGTGAAGATAAGTCACTTTATTTGGCTAAGTTAGGGATGGGTGAGGAAGTCTGTTCTTGGTTGGCCCAGTACTTGGCAATCCCAGGTATTGTGCCAGAGTTCTTGCAAGTAGGGAAGAAAATATTCCGGAAGACCTTCAACTTTGAGGCTTGAGCGTGGTTGACATTTGTATTCAGTTGGCTTGACCCTTCTACCCACGATCAGACTATTCCACTTACCCGGGCAGTTCTTGTTGCATTAAGTGTTAGCCGCTTCAAGAAGAATTTTGCGAGGCTAGTTCTCTACGCGCTTATGAAACCAGGTGGTGTTCATGGTTGTAACGAAAACAACAATGAGAACCAAATGCGGTTAAGGATTGATTGTGTGACTTATGGTTGTCTAGGATACATACAAGTTCGACGGTTCAAAAATATCAAATATATCGATTAATCGAGTATATCCGGCAGAAGTTCACTACGGAAAATTCAAAGAGAAACTTACTTATCCAGATGCGATTAGTCCTTGCTTGTAAATCACACAATTTTTCATGCATATCTCTGTAATATAGCCATTCCCCAATTGTTGGGTTTAAGCCTCTTAAAGCTAAAAAGAGGGTGAATGCAAAATGGAGGGAAAAATAAAAATTTAATTTTTTCTCTTTGACAAAGGGGCATTGTCCCATATTGGAAGAGAAAAAGACTTTTGATGGGTATATATACAATTGCTCTTCTTCTAGCTCTTTAAGAGTTAAGAAGAAGGCAAGCCGCACGTCGTCGCTCGCTCAGCTCGGCATCGAATTTAGATTGGTCAAATAATTGATTGATTTATTTTTGGACCAAATTTATTTGTTAATATTAACGCAATATTAATTAATACCAAATTGTATAGTTACTGTAACGGTAATTCAATTTTCCTCCATTTTAATTTTCCCATTATAATTGATTTGGCAGTTTGCAAAAATGGCAGCTTTATGAAACAATCATTTGGAGTTGCAACCTTACACGAAGAGTTGTAACTCTTCATTATAACCCAACGTTGTTTGGCCATAAATAATGAACTTTCCCTCCTATTGTCCTTACGAAAATTCTGATTTCTCCTTTTTCATTCTATATTGTTTTAAAACAGAAAAGAATACAGTAAGTGTGATTTACTACTATTCTTTGAGTTCGTTGGTCACTGGGTTTGGAGTACCATTACACTATACATGTTCTATTATGGGAGGACATAATCCTAAACCCCGGGTACTAGGAGGAGTTAAGTTTCTTAAAGAAACACTGTGAATTTTGTGAAAGCTCGGATTCATTTCTATTCTTCTACATTTATGATTTCTTTTCCTTTGCTACTGGTTTTGAACATAATAATAATAATAATAATAATAATAATAATAATAATGAGTTCACATCCAATTGAACCTTTTGCTTCTGATCTATTAACTGTCTGAAGGGGGGAAAAAAGATAAGACATAAACTAGTCTGCAATCACATGGAAAAATAATAAACATGCCACGTTTTTGCATCATTTTAGAAGATTTTTCTCCCATGAGGCCATGACAGATGCAGTCCTTTCTTGGTTGGCTGGCAACCCCTTTTGGACCAAGGCAGCCTCACGAGAAATGAAAGCAATTTTCAATCCATCATATAACTTTCTCATCTACTTTCTCCAAATATTTATGAAGTTCTCATAGTCTTTTCATCAACTTTATATAGGACATAAAATAAGGTTAATAAATCAATAGGCAATAAAGAAGCCAACAACTAATCTACTACCTACTTCAACCAGTTGCTTTATAGTTTATTACTTTATTTATTACCTATCTTTAATTGCCACTAGTTTAGAGCTCCATATTTTGTTTCTATGACATGTTCGGGACAGTTTTTGCGTACCTCAATTATTGCATGGACTACTTGCTAGATATCAGATAACACTGAGTAACCCAATAGTTCTTTCTGGCATCCTTTTTTAACTCTTGAATTTTCTGGATATCAGATAACTTGATCACGTAATGGAAAATCCAAAACAGGCTATGCGAGTTTGTTGATTGCGCGTCTGCACTCTATGCCATGCAAGCTGGCCCGACACCACGTTACAAAAAAGTAGTGAACTAAAATTCATACCTAGTCAGAAACGAATCCAGAATTTAATGTTTATGGATTCCTACAAAGACCTAGATTAAATTTTTAATAACAACTGAGCTCATATTCAAATATTTATGTATAATTAGTAAATTTTTCGAACACATTTACACTGTTTGGACAAAAGCTACTGGATTCACGTGAACCCATAGATCACACGGTGGATCCGGCCCTAACCTCAGTGTAAACTCCCTTGTCAAGGACTTAGGATTGAACTTGTAAAGCAGAAATAATGTGAGAAAGGTATTTTATATAAAATTATGTAAAAATTTATTATTTGTGTTCTTAAATTCTTTGACTACATCAAATGGTTTGAAGAATACATAATACTTCACTATATGCATTTAATTAATTTATTACACAAGCTGGATTATACAAGAATTACAAGGATCAAAGTTAACTCATTGTAGTATCCTTGTCCACCACTTTAGGGAGCGTGAATTTAGGATTTTGTTCCAAGAATGCAGGTGGTCTCTGATACACAACTGATGCTGCTCTAATTAAAATCCCAGCAGTTAGACCCCAGATCAAGTATTTCTTGTTTTCCAACTCGTAGTCGAACAAATGAATCAGATACTTTTCGCCCATCCATTCTCGTTCTTCTGTTCTCCTATTCTCGTCCTGAGTAAAGATACTTTGTGTGAGTATACAGGAAATGGAAGAAATGTATTCGTCACTTGTCGAAGGGAACTACAAACCTTGAGAAACATCTCCAATGGGACATCAAAAACTGCTTCTACTTCAGCAATATTAGGAGTGGGATTGAATTCTTTTTTGTTGGAGAGAATCCCAATTACAGGAATTACTCTAAGAAGATGCTGCAAAAATAACAAATATATGAGAAATACACATGCAGCCAAAAAGTACAAAGGGTTTGTTCCGTTGCTAGTAAAATGATTTCTCCATTATAGTGACACTTATCATGATCAAATTTCGGGTTCACAACTGTGTAAAAAAAAAAAGGCAGCCCGGTGCAATACGTTGCCACTATGCGCGGGGTCCCGGGAAGGGCTGAACCACAAGGGTCTATTATACGCAGCCTTACCCTGCATTTCTGCAAGAGGTTGTTTCCACAGCATGAACTCGTGACCTCCTGGTCACATGACAGCAACTCACAACTGTGTAAATGCAAAAAATTTAACAGCAACAAGTTTTAGACAAGACAAACTTGGTAAAAGGTTGAATAAAATGGATGCTAACAACAAAGAAATCTGAAATGAGATCCACCAAAGACTTCCAGGATGATGCAACAACGAATTCGGCCAAACAAGAAGAAAATTGCTCTTAATAGCTATTTCAAGAACTACCGAGTGATAATGTAAGATAACCAACTAATTCTTACATCCTAAAATGCATTATTGTCTTCGTGTAGTCGACATGGTAAGCCATGTAAATAAGAGGAATTTCATTTTCTTTGCCATTATTAACATTTTCCTTCTTTCTACAGATATTGTTTCTCTTTATTTCAGATGGTGGATTGCTGATGGCAGGCTACTCAAATTGGAGGAAAATAAAATGGAAGGTCTTACTAGCAGATGACAGGTTTACATTCTAATCAACCAAGAGAGCAAATGTACCCTCCACCAGATCTAAAATCATAGTATATACCATAAGTGCACGTTGATTATTTTCATCTTACTATATATGTGGCTTACACCTTTGTCTGTTTTATGCTTTGACAAAAGGTTTACATCTCAATGGAGGCAAAAAAACACTAGATGATTTCTTTCTATCTGTTTAAGCTTAGGTGGACGAGTTACTCAGTACCTATGCTGGTGGGAGGTAGTAGGTAATCAGTGGAACAGTTGAGGTCGCACCTCAACTAGACCGAACACTACTATCATTTATAAAAAAGGTCTTGACAAAAGGTAGGAGCAATTAAGGGATAAAAGGCAAGCCAAAGTTTGTTGTAATGCTTTAACGAACATATCGTTGATGATCACCTCCACTAACTAACATTTTCTATTTCAAGTCTAATGCAACAGCAATCTTCGAATTCATTAATAAAATATTCTGTTACTGATAATCTTGCAAGTCTAAATTCTGAGATCTATAGTATCTTTTAAGCAGTTTCGGAATGTGTAAGTTTATATAATCCAGTGTTCTAATTTACTCCAGAAATTGGTTTATTTCACTGCTAAATGGTAAAAACGCTAACTTGCTTTGGAAGCAGCATACAGCTCAAATATATGCAGTATATTAATTAAGCTGACAACATCAAAACCAGCACCTTAATACTCATAACACTAAAAAAACATGGAGTGCGATAATTGCAGCAAAACTATAAACCTCAGCGAAACACTAGTAAAGTACATGCAATGCCTTTCTGTTTAACGTACATTAACTGCAGCGCTGCTTTTTGAAGACACTAAGAGATCTATAATTTTGATCTATGTTGCGTGACTATCCAAAATGTAGTTGTACATGTGTCGGATCCTTCAAAAATGCGCTACTTTTGGAGAATCCGACAAGTATCCGGCCACATTTTCAGAGAGTCCGAGCAACATAGATTTTGACAAATGCTTGAATTTTAAGTTGGACATAGAAGAAGGAAATAGTGAGTAGGAATTTTTCATTTTTCTGATTAAACATTTCAATAACTCAGTTAAAAGGCTTATCCAGGTCCACGTTCAGCCAATAATGTGAAATTATCAACTTGTGACTTGTGAATGTTCTTCGTGTTTCGTTGCATTTCTAATGTATCATATTTTCCATAGACCATTTTCTCTTAGTTGTCTTCCTTTGCCCCCTCTCTCCCCCCAACCAAATGAGGACTCCTGTCCTAGATAGGTTAAGAAACACGGAACAAGGAGAGTATATCATTCTTATGTTGATGCATTAAATATAAAGTGAACTTCTAAGATAACCATCACCATAAAAGATTTGCAGGAGATTGCGCACTACGATGGAGAAGGAAAGAACACACAGTTAAACACTACACAAACTTGGGGTCTAAAGCTAAATTAGCATAGTTACAGCTCCTGCTTGGAAGGAACCTCGAATGGATTTTTATCTTGTTGAAAAGATAATTAAAGATTATGACAATAGAAAAAATAAACAGCTTCTAATGCTTCCCAATTTTTTTTTATTTTTTTTTTGTGTATGATGTTGGTCTAAGATGAATCTAAATGAGGAACATAGTAATTGAGAATTCATCTAGCCGACCCCAACTTGTTTAGGACTGAGGCCTTGTTGTAGTTGTTGTTGTTGTTGTTGTAATTAAAGAAAAACTAAAACGTCAATTTGAGCCTTATGAAATTATGTTCCCCATACTAAATTAATCAACTAACTAGCACAGAGAACATAGAAGATTTTCTCAGCAGATTCACTATTACATTCCAGATACATCTCTCTGATCATTTATGTAGACAGGCAGATTTTCTGATAAAATTTGAGCGCTTCACTAGAAAGATCAGCTAAATTTCAACAACAACAAACCCCACAAGTGGAGCCTGGGGAAGATAGTGTGTACGAAGACCTTACCTCAGCTAAAAATTCAGTAAGTTTATTAAGAAACAAGTTGTCTTTCAACCAATACTATCATGACAGCCAGCCGAAGTTTCTTTATAATTTATAGGCTAGATGATAATTACATACCTTAGACAAGAATGGCTCAAGACAAGTCCCAATATTAACCAACGAAGGATCTAATCCTATTTCCTCATTTGCTTCTCTGGTTGCAGTGTCAGCATCACTTGCATCTCCCTCTTCTGCTTTCCCTCCAGGTAATGCAACTTCACCTGCATGAGTGACGTTTTAGTTCAAATCAGCTAATCTAGCACTATATTATGTCGCAGAGGATAGTATAAATAACACCAAATGTTAAGTTAAAATACTTTAAGCAGTTTGGTAATAAGATTGTACAAAATTCATATCTTGAATAAACAGAAGTATGGATCAATCAGAGAAAATTTGTTACATCTGTATCAAACTGGTTATCAGAAGCATCCAACCACAATCTCTAGAGAAAACAAGAAGACTCTTACATAATTCTGTCAGCTTAGTTTTAGCAATCAATTTAACACGTGAAATCAACTGGACGAAAACAAGGATATTGGATAGACTAAAAGTCTCTGTTAAAAAAGGAATATGGCTCTAATTCAATTCCAAAAGTTAGCTATGAGCTAACAGTTGCCCAAGACCATATATCGTCAACCATTATAGGACACTTAACACCTTTCACACGACCAAGCCTATATATTTGGGTCGTGGATAACACAACGTAGGGGGCCCAATATTGGGAAACCAAGAATATGAATGGATCTGGCTCTGCTATATGTGAAGAAAATGGCCCTTGGCCAAGACCATTTGGCTCTCTTTCCTCAACCAATGTGGGACACGTAACAATCTTCATTACCAAGTACCAATAGTGGACTACAATCATCTTATAAATCTAAAAGCAAACTGGTTAAATTTCAAGACTTATTATTTTATCATGCAAAACCAATAGAAGAATTTTCCATAAGCTAGGGAATCTCACATTAGAGCTGCACAAAATTCACTGTTCAGAATAAATTCCAAACATACATCCGACCACACTATAACCATTGCCAACGTAATCTGCATACATCTTGCATTGCTTCAAATCACAACCATATATCAAAACAACCAATCAACAACATCTCAATCCCAAAAACTATTTGGAGTCTGTCGGCCATATGAATCCTTGGCCTCTATATACCGGGGCGGATCTAGAGTGTAATATATGGGTTCCCGGGAACTCAGTAACTTTCGCGTAGACCTTGTATTTTTGTTAAAAAAATTATTAAATATCTATTTGTGAACCCAGTAATTATTATATATTAATTTGAAATTGCGACAGAAACCCGTATAATTAAAATCCTGGATTTGCCTCTATCTATATCCAAACTGTACTATTCAGACTCATTTCACTCCAATACTAAAAGATATGTCCTTTAACATAAGTTACAGGTTCTGCATATAATCAGCCAAAACCCCGCTACACTATGATGATCAATCAACCACCATAACCCTTACTCTCAGCTCCAGTAAAAAAAATTCAAAACAATAAATAGATATTCCCTCTGTCCCAATTTACGTCTCAGCGTTTGATTAGACACGAAATTTAAGAAAGTAAAGCCTTTTAAAACTAGTGGCTTAAAACAAGTCACAATCATTTATATGGATAGTTGGATGAAAATCATCTCATTAAGGGTAAAATGAGAAGTTTAAAGTTTAACTGTTGCCAACTATAGAAATGACAAATAAAAGTGAAATTGTGTCACATGAATCATCTATTAAGGGTATAATGAGAAGTCTAAATTAAATTTGATAAGAGTGCGATTGAGATGAGCTCAATGAAGCTCAACTTCAGCTCCAATGGCTGAATCTCGAAGCTTCTGAAAGAAGAGAAAGACGAGACCAGAGGAATAAAGAATGAAACTTAACTGAAGTTAAGAACTGTACATCACTATATGTACACGTGAATGACAGTTGTGTATCCTAACCACTAACTATTGCCAGTTGTATTAACTAATCAACTAACTAACATACAAAATGTATACAACAAAGGATAAATACAATCTCATCTCAATACTCGTCTCAAGTTGGAGGTGGGGAAAGCACAGACAACTTGTTCAGAACAGTAAAATGCTTGATGCCTGTGAGAGCCTTGGTAAGAATGTCTGCAAGCTGGTCATTGGTTGCAACGTGATGCAAGTCTTATAGTTGTTTTCGAGCAAAGTGGCAGTCCACCTCAATATGTTTGGTGCGTCAAGAAACACTGGTTCCTTGCTATATGTAAGGCTGACTCACTATCATAAAACACTTTAACAGGACTAGAAGAGGAAACTGTTAATTAATCAAGTAACCTTTTCAACCAAACTAACTCGCCAACCACTTTTCTCAAAGATCTGTATTTAGCTTTTTGGATTTCTAGTTGATAGGATTGTTTCCCAATAGAACAATATAGCCACTAACACACTTCCTTAAGCCTGGGCAAGCTGTCCAATCAGAGTCACAATATGCTTTAATTGACCAGTCTAAATCATTAGACATAAACACACGTAGAGTAAGATCACCATTGAGATATCTCAACAAATGGAAGGCAGCTTGCAAATGTGGCTCCCTAAGGTCCTGCATGAACTGGCTGAGGTGTTGCTCACTAAAAGCAATATACAACCTTATGTTTGTGAGGAAATTTAACTTTCCAACCAGCTTTCTGTAATAAGTGGGATTTGTCAAGGGCACACCCTCTTTTGCTCTTAGTTTCACATTGGGATCAAGGGGTGAAACAAGAGTACTGTACTCCAAGCAGTCATACTACTTTAGCAAATAAGGAGAAATTTCCTTTGTGAGATAATAACACCATCTGCCTTGTATAGAATTTCCAATCCCAGGACGTAGTGTAGCTTTCCCAGATCCTTGATTTTGAATTTGTTGCGTAGGAAGGTCTTCAATTGATCCATTTCTGATTGATCTGTCCCTGTCAGCACGACATCATCCACATAAACTGCTACATACACAACTAAGTCCCCCTTTCTCTTGGAAAATAGGGAGTAGTTATTCATAGAATGTTCATATCCCCTTGAACACAATGCCTTAGTTTTTCGTACCATTGCCTGCTTGTCTGTTTCAGCCCATATAGAGATTTATTCAATTTATAAACCAAACCTTGGCTATCCACCAAAAGTCCTGGAGGGACTTCCATGTACACTTTTTCATGCAAATCACCGTGAAGAAATACATTGTTTACATTCAATTGGAAGATGTTCTACCCACTCTTTACTGTAGCTGTAATAAGTGTCCTGACTGTAGTCATCTTTACTACAGGAGAAAAAGTCGCTGTGTAATTCACTCTTACCTGTTGTGTGTAGCCTTTCACTATTAACCTTGCTTTAAATCTTACAACGGTTCCATTTGCTCTGTGTTTCACTTTGTAAACCCACCTGCATCTAGTTGCCTTCTTCCCAGGTGGCAGTGGTACTAGGTCCCATATGTTATTGGCATAAAGAGCTTCAAATTCCTGAACCATAGATGCTTGCCAAGTAAGATTGATGGTAGCTTCCTCAAACGAAGATAGTTCACTATCATTGCATATGCTACTCACCAAAGATTGGCTATCATGAACTAGAGTATTAGCAGAAATGTAATGATGTTTAGAAAATAGTGCATTCATATAGAAGTCAGAATGTTTAAGCGCAGTTGTTTGTTTATGTAAGGCACGCTGATGCACAGAGTATATGTAATCTTTCAAGTATGCAAGTGTTTTATGTTCTCTTAGTGACCTTTCAAGGGAGGAATTGGGTCTGGTGTGTGCTGTGTTGAAGGTGAGTTGGAGATGTGTGGGATGGAGGCATTCTATGTTAGTGATGAGTCTGCAGTGACAGGTGAAGATGAAAAGTGTAGTGATCAGTGGGAGAAGTAGTAGGGAAAGGTGACATAACATTGAGTGTATTGCATGCATTCCTTTGATCACTCACATTTCCTTCTGAGAGTGGCTCTGTGTTGGTATCGTCGGTGGGACTAAGAGGAGGTGGATGAAGAGTTGAAGGAAAGGAGGAAGACTTGGAATTGAAAGTGAAGGGCAAAACAGACTCATGAAACACTACATCTCTGAAAATGTGGATTCTTTTGGTAGCTAAACTCAACACTTTGTAACATTTAGTGCCAAAAAAGATAGCCTACAAAGACATGTGGTGTTGTTCTTGGTTCAAACTTATCTCTATAGATCTCGGTACTGTTAGGAAACAAAGGCAACCAAAGCTTCTCAATTGAGCATAATTTGGTTTCTTATTGTACAAGACTTCAAAAGGAGACTTATTTTTGAGATAAGTGGTAGGCAGTCTATTTATGATGTAGGTGGCTTCCAGAATACATTATTCCCAGTACTTTAAAGGCAGTTTGAACTGAAATAATAAGGCTCTGGCTGTTTCAAAAAGGTATCTATATTTCCTCTCTAGTACTCCATTTTTTTGAGGGGTATAGGGGCAACTCTTTTGGTGAATGATCCCTTTGGATTGAAAGAACAATGCAGCTTCAGTGTTAACAAACTCCAGTCTTTATCAGATCTTATGGACTTGATGGAGGTCTTAAATTAGTTTTCAACTAAGGAAACAAAAGCTTTGATAGTTTGGAGGGCATTGCTTTTACATATTATGTGAGTCCAAGTGGACCTGCTAAAATCATCAACCATAGTAATAAAGTATTTGTACTTGTCATGTGTACACTCATGGAAAGGGCCCATAGGTCCACATGTAAGAGTTCAAAAATTCTGTTTGAAGTACTTGTCCTTTGAGGAAAGGGAAGCCTACCCTGTCTAGCCATAGGGCAGATTGAACAAATAAAAGGTTGTCTAGGAGAGAAAGAAACTGGTATGGACGATACTCTCTTCATTTTTACAAAAGGCACATGTCCTAGCCTGTTATGCCATAGAAGATCAAATCATTGGAGACGCCTTATTATTCAGAGATGGATTATTTACAATTGGATATAGACAACTCAAGGATGACCTATTTACAGATGCATGAGGATATAAGTTGTTTAAAAAATGACTATTTACATCACAGGAATGAGTAGAAGAACAAACAATAGTTTTGCTAGTCAGACTCTTGTTTCTCAAACATTGAGAGCACATCAGGTACAGTTCATCCTTGACTTTACCAATCTCCAGAGGCCTCTTCGGTGAAGGGGCCTACAAAAGAGAAGTGTTGTCAGTGAAAGAAGTCATACCTCTTAGGTGTTTGCTCAACCAATATACAGAAATAAGATTGAATTTAAATGAAGGAATGTGGAGAACTTTATACAGAGTGATCTCTGGTGCAAGTTTTACATTTCCAATTTCTGTCACCTTTACTTTGTAGCCATTTGGTAAAACAACTAAAAGGGGATAAGGCAAGATTACAATGTTAGACAGTAGGGATTTGTTAAAGGTGATGTGGTTTGAGGCTCCTGAATCTAGTATCAGTGTGTCAATCTTTGATTCAAAGCATCTACAAGATAGTTTATCAAAATCAATAGAGAATGTGCAAACAACAATATCTGCAAAGTTCACAGCATTGTTAGGATTTGAGTTGTTAGAGTTCTCCCCATTATTGCAAAGTTAGAAATGTTGAAGCAGGTTAACAAGTTGTCCATATTATTCCTTAATCAAATTTACATTCTAATTCTCATCTTGGGCATCACACTCATCAAGCTTGCTTGTCATTCTATCAGCTAGCACTTCTTGCACATTTGCTAGCATCCTCTTTCCTCAGTTTGGTCTAAAATTTTGATTGGAGCTCTGAGTACTCTAAGGATATCGGGTAGAGTTCCGCCTATTTTGTGGATAACCATGCAATTTGTAATACTTATTTCTAGTGTGGCCTGGTCTCTTGCAAAAATCATACATAGGACGACCTCTGCTGTTTCTAGAGTAATTGTAATTTGGTGAGAAATTGGTTCTAAAAGGACTTGGTCCTGCATTGTTCACATTCAAAGAAGTGGACTCAATTGACAGGTGATTATTTGGTTTTATCTCCCTTTGCTTTTCATCCTGGACCAGTAAAGAAAAGGCTTGGGCCATTGTAGGCAGTGGATTTATCATAAGGATACTTCCTCGAACTACAGTATACACTTCGTTGAGTCCCATGAGAAACTGAATCAATCTTCTATCTTGTTCAGCTTTGTACATGCTTTCCTTTGCCCCACAACTACACTAAGTCCTTTTGTTCAGAGTGTTCAATTCTTCCCATAACTTTTTCAGCTTAGTATAATAGCTAGTGATGTCAAGGACTCCTTGAGAGAGATCATTGATTTCTTTCTGACTTTGATATAATCTAGCTCCATTGGTTTGTTCATAGCGATCCTCTAGCTCCTTCCATAATTTAACAGCATCACTCGCATATTCCACACTATCCGCAATCTCTTTGAAAGAGAGTTTAAGATCCACGATGTTACCATGTTATCACATCGTTCCCACTGCCTATAATTTGGGGATTGTGAATTTGGTTGTTTGCATTCCCCACTGAAAAAACCTAATTTGTTCTTTACGAACAATCCATGAAGAACACTATGCCTCCAAGATCCATATCCTATCCCATCAAATGTGACAGACACAAGCATTGCACCAGGATTATCGGATGGGTGCAATACAGAGGATCATTTGGATCAATTCCGGTGCTCGGAGGTATCGCGGTACTCGTATTAGCAGAATGTGCATCTTGTTGATCAGTGACAACCATCAGAGTACTTAATTAGTTGAATTTGAGTGGGCAAAAGCGAACGGAACCAAAACTTCTAGATTTCTATGCGGTAGATCAATTAAAGTTGAAAAAATTGATCAAACTTAGGGCAAATCGACCATACTAGGTCAAAATCAGAAAAGAGAAAAGGGAAGAGAGAATCCGTCAATGAAAGAGACAGTGTGAGGAAGATTAACCTCGCGATGTGAGGAGGATTAACCTTGCTCTGATACCAATGATAAGACTGCGATTGAGATGAGCTCAATGAAGCTCAACTTCAGCTCCAACAGCTGAATCTCGAAGCTTCTAAAAGAGGAGAAAGACGAGAGCAGAGGAATGAAGAATGAAGCTTAACTGAAATTAAGAACTGTACAGCACTATACGTGATTGACAGCACTGTATCCTAACCACTAACTATTGCCAGTTGTATTAACTAATCAACTACCTAACTATCTCCTAACTAACATACAAAATGTATATAAAGAAGGATAAATACAATCTCATCTCAATATTTCTAAATATAGAAATATGCCATTCTTTCTTAACAAATTATAAAGGAAGATATGCCAAATCAATCAACATGAAGTTAAAATTAAACTATTTCTAAATAAAAATGTGTCATTAACTAAAAGCAAAGTGTGCTATATAAAATAAAATAGGATCGAAAATTCACTGACCAGAGTGAGTAGAGAGCTTAGAAGATCTCTTAGTAAGAATAACACGAAGCTCCCCTTCATCATCCCCTTCAAAAAGACAGATCAAAACAGCAGCTCTTTTGGGTTTAAATCTTTCAGTTTGCACAGCAGAAATTGGTGTCACTGATTCTTGAAAACCCAATTGAGAAACAACTTTCCCAGCACTCTCTTCCAATTTTTGCTCCTCAAAATCAGTGTCAAATTGAGGAGGTGGGGGCTTGTAAAGGCGCAATTGTTGAGCTAAGGCTAATAGTCTGTGGTTTGTTGATGATGATGAATCCATGATTAGTTTGCGAAGTGAATTTGGAGATCGAAATGACGATGATGATGAATAGAAGAGGGTTAAAGAGGAAATTGATGATACTGACATTGACAATCTTCGAATTGATGATAGCATTATTTCATCGTTAAATTGGATAATAAGTTTTTATAGGGTTTATCAAAAAATACACCATCTCTCAAAAGATTTTGGTTTAGTTTATTAGACAATTAGATTGGAAAAAGGTTTTAGAATTGATTTTGGTTTAGTTTTTCAGAATATATTAGATTTGAACAGTCCTTTTGAAAAACAACATTGCACAAAAGTTATTATTGCATCTATTAAAATTTACGTAAACTTATTTTCTTTTTAATCCGTTCAAAAAAGAATAATCCCTCTAGATTTAGAAATATTTTAAACTTACAAGTTTATCCAGATTTAGAAACGATTTAGCTTAAACTTATAATTCTACACTTAACAAGAAATTTTTATAACCACACAAATGATTTGGGCCCTAACTTGTTTAGGACCATAAATTTCAAGAGTTTTTATTATTTCTTAAACTCGTGTTCAATCAAACATGTTCACATAAATTGGAACAGAGGGAGTAGATTTTAGGGACTTCTATTATTATTTTTTTTGGTTTTTCACTGGGTAATCGGCACTCAAGCCTCCGATTAATTCGATATCAACGGAAAAAAATATATTTTTATTTTTAAACTCAAATACGAAACCTTTGATTAAAAGCAAAAGAATTTTATCCATTCCACCATAGTATCATAACATCACTCGTCCAATTATTAAATACATAAACGATCCCTTTAAGTTGTTCTTACCGATCAACTGAAGGCATTTTCACCTAGACAGTTTATTTATTCACAAAAGAAGCTTAACTAAACACTCGACCATGTCAGCTCCTATTGCGTGAAACACACTCTCTAGGACACGAGTTTCCAACCTAAAATTATATTTTTTCTATTTTTTTCCCCTAAAATAATATGGGCCCCACATCCCCTTCTCCTCCAATTCTCTCCTCTACCATTTCAACATACTCTTCTACCCTAAATCACCTCTGCCTCCGTTCAAAATGGAGGTTCTTGGGCAGGATGAGGATTTGATTGGGGTCTATAATCAATTCTATTTTATGGACAAAAACTTCACAATGCTTTCAGCCAAATTGTAATTTAGTCCATTAGCTATTACTATCTTAAACAAAGCACAAAATCGGCCTAATGCCATCTGATTTGGAACAACGCTAACACCCTATCTATAGTAAGGGGCCTTTCCAATTTAATCTCAACTTGATTTCACACATTCAAATATAAAGACTTTTTGTAGTTGCAAAAATAAAAATAGTAGTTCTAAAATGTTGGCCCTATCAGTTATTGTGGGTCATGAGCATGTAACTTGTTTTGAATTTCTCTTTATTTTATATAAGCCCTTTACTTAAGGTTACTTTTCTACATTCTACAAGCCCAGCTTCTTCTGAGAAGTTCGGCAGCAAGGAAGTCTATTTCCTTGGATTCTATTTGAATTCCTTACCACCGGAGATTCCCCTATCCTTACTATCCTTACTGTAGGAACATATTACTTCATACTATCCAAAATCGTTCTTCTCTTCGGCGAAAGCGATGAGCTTTTTCTGGTGAGGCCCATTAGTGATTCCTGAGTTGGTTCTCTGTTTTGGTTTTTTTATTTTTGTTTCATTATTGTATTAGTTTTATGGAAAAAAATTAGATTTTAAATATGGATGGATAAATTTTATATAGGGCGTGTGGGAGAAGAAGGTGGGAAGGAGAACGGGAAGAAGATGAAGTTGATAGGAGACGCACAAGGAAGAAGATGATTTAGGGGGGGGAGGGGGGTTGCGTTGGTTAAACTGAGGGGAAAGGGTTTTTCCCCTTCTTTAAATCCATTTTCTTTGTTGGTTATTAATACATGTGTTAAGATTTCATTATAAATTATACGTGTCATTTACTAATTAGCTCATTGACACGTCATTGGTAAGTGTAACTCACACGTATGATCCGTTGCACTCACGTAGTTACTCGATCTACTTAATAGATATTTGAAGTGTCTAAATAGTAAAATAAGTTAGTTAAAGTGTTCAGTTGATCGTTGAAAACAACTTAAATGAACGCTTTATGTATTTCGGCTATTTATTACTGTAGTAAGCAAATGGAAAATCTAACCATATAAATTTAGTTAATTTAACAAAGAAGCTAACCTTAAAAATTAGCAAGCTATCCTTGTCGGCAGCATGAAACAATTGACCAAAAATAATATTTTTGTAAGTTTGCTTATTTATCATTTCTTTTTAGGGTTTGGATTGACTTTCATTACTTTTTGATTTTTCTTTGTTTTAATAATGAAGCTAGTTGCAACATAGACAGGTAAGGTTATTTTGCGGATTTGTAATAAAAAATAACCATAGAAATATAGAATTAAAACTTTGAGAGAGAATTATGAATTTCAAACTTAAAAAGGTAAAATTCCATGACAGCATCCTCGACGAAATTCAGGGGCTCTCATCGAGTTTCACTTTTTAAAATGTTCGAAATCCATGACAGTATCATGAATTTCAAAACTTAGGATAATATCCTATATTTTTTTTTATTTAAGTTTAAAATTCATAATATTGTCATAGTGTTTTCTGTTAAAGTTACCATTTTCAACAAATTTTTCAGACATTAGCTATAAAAAGATCCGAAAAACGAATAGCCCATGCAACAGTAAACAGAGTACTTTGTCTCGCTTAGGCAGTGATCTTGTTCTGCACCAAGCCGCTAAAGGTTACGTCCAATTACCCATAGGCTCTATTTTGACGAACAACAATAACAATAAATTCAGTGTGATCCCATAACGTAAGGTCCGGGGGATAGAGTGTACATAGACCTACCCCTACCTTACGAAGATAAAGAGGTTGTTTATGATAGACTCCCAACTCAATATATATTTAGAGAAAGTCGGCAATAAATAAATGTTTCACCTAATTATAGCTATTTTCAATTCTTTTGTCCAAATAATTGTTTATTAGCCCCAAGCATTGTCACGATCCAGAATTTCCATATTCGGGATCGTGATGATGCCTAGCATTTCACTTGCTAGGCTAACCAACGTTAGAGGATCTTTAAGCCAATTTTTAACAAATTTCAATTAGTACATTCAACTAAGCCATTTTGAAACTAAAACTGAGTCGAAATAACATAAAAACCAATAATATCTGGAACAACCTAGATTTGGAGTCACAATTCACGAGCTTCTAGAATTTCTACAAACAAAGTCTGAAATAAGTACATCTGTCTCGAATGAAAAGAGAAGTACATAGGGGAAATAGAACGGGAATTCAAGGTATGCGGACGCCAGCAGATCTACCTCGGGTCTCCAATGAGCAAATTCGAGCTACTATGCCTCATAAACAACTGGAGTCGTGATCATCTCCAACCCTATACCACTATAAAATGGCAAAGAGTGGTCGATGCAGCTTTTACCTGAAAGGTCGAGATCGATATAAACAAGGAGCTAATATTGGTTGGGAGTTAGGTTTCTATCCAATCTAGTTATGCGTGTTGATCTTAATTGCACTTCCAACGTGATTTGTTTTGTTTCTATTCTACTTTTAATGCTACTGAATGCTAAAAATAATCTGGTATAATATTTTTGTAGGGGTATTCTCAATTGATAAAAAGCACAAGGGAAATGACTTTCACCTAGGTGAGTATCTAATGGGGTCTGAAATTTAGGATGAACTTATTATATATGGGATCATGATATAACCTTTGCACATAGTTGCTCACTCTATACCTCTCGGTAGTTTGAGTGACTTTGCCCTAATTGATTTTCTTAAGACCAATTGGGTGTTCAAACAATGCAAACAAAATTGGCTCAAGTCGAATATTATTATCTCTCGATTTATCCCTTCAATTGAGGCTATCAATCTCTTGAATGCATCCCAATTCCTTGTTATCCCGAATTTCCTATACTTAATCTCTCTTTCTCGAGAAGATTCTAAGTCATAAAGGCACGAATCAGTATTTGCAACTACCAATTCAACAATTAAAGCATGAATCAAGCTAAATATTTTTAACCCATAAATAATTAAACCCAAAAATTAAAGACTTATTAAATACCCACACTAAGGTTGGATCACAACCCCAGCTAATGAGTTTAGTTACTCATAATCAAGGTATAAATCAAAGATGGAGATGAAATATATACCATAAAAATTAATTACAAGAATAAAATATAATATTAATAGCTAAAGATACTCTAAAATTACTCTAAGTAGTAAAATACTACTGTTCACAAGCTCCTCAAAACAACGGATGACCTAAAATATGAAAAAGAACTATTTATACACAGTTGAAATTTCTAGATAAAAATACCCCTATTGAGGTTCCACTGTCAGCGAAATAATACGTGTCTCAGCGTATGGACTTACGCGGCTGTGCAAAACAAGCGCAGACTGCGGTTCTTCACTTTTGTACTTGGTTTTGAACTTGATCTCGCGGACAACATAAAAAATATCACCTCAGTATTGGCATCAACCGCGATCGTGCAATTTGGATGCGGATCGTACTCCTCGTTTAAGCTCATTTTTGCAAGGTCTCTGAACCTTGATCGCCGCTCTCAGCGGAATTTGCACTGCGGTATCGTCAGGTATTTCGCGACTGCACTTGTTCATCGTGCCCATTGGTCTCTATTGCAACCGAAACACCCTCTCTGAACCTCAATTTCGCAGACCGCATAATTAAGGCTGCTTCAGCAGTGGATCTTCCGCGGCCGCCCTTTTCCTACGCGGTCAGTGCTTTTATCTCAGCTTGAACTTGTGAAACTTAAACTCCTTCACGAGTTGATTATGACTTTCTTGCCTTATTTTGATCATACCCTGTAGACAAGCACAATAAGACAGTTTTCAGGAATACTTTTACATATTTTTATCCAAAACCTAAGCAAAAGAGAGCATAAGATAGGCTAAAATCTATAGTTATCAACTCCCTCAAACTTAAGCTTTTGCTTGTACTCAAGCAAACAAAGTAATTCCCACTTTCTCAAGATAAAAGAAAGGAAAATTTCAGCTGCCCTAAGGTGACTTCATCAAGCATCAATCGGGACTAACAATTACCATCAACTCAAATACATTATTAACAACACACAACCTTTTTAGTATGATAGCCCCAATGCGACACAAAAGCATCAAGATTTGACTTAACTCATCAATGGAACTCTTTCTACTACACAGGTCATTGTGGAACCCAAACTCTTACTCCTCGACTCTCCATATGCAAACCTCACTTTAGATTGTAGCACTCAGAATGGGAATTATGGAAAATACACTCATCTATTTCAAAGGAAAAGTCACAAGTCCGGCTCTAAGTATCATAAGTTTGCCCCTCATGTAAATCACCACTAATGTAAGTTCACTGAACTTGAAATCAAATAGGTCTTTTGTGGGAATGTAATGAAGGATTTTTGTTCAAGGTAGGATATATCGGTCTATGAAGGTTTCATATTTTCTTAAGCACTTCATTTTTTTTTATTTCGGCTTACATTTTCTTGACTTTTTGAGTCATTTTCTTCTTCCTTAGGGTACTAGAGAGACATACTGTCACTCTTTCCTGTTCATATCAATCCTTTTTCTCCTTTGTAATCATTCCAAGCCTTTTATCATTGTTTCTACTGAATCCCTTCATGTTTTCTATATTATTCACTTTCTTTTTGACTTTTTGGTCTTTTTTTCCTTACATTTTCCTTTTTTGTACCTTTTATCACTTTTGCATTCCTCGTCTCCCCCCCCCCAAACTTATGTTTTTGCCAATTGTGCTAAGGAAAGATTGGGTGCCAAGAGATGATCATTTTAGAATGGATAAAGACTTGTATTATGGTTATTAAAGTAACGAGGGCTTCGTCTCAATGGAGTTGACTAAGTATATCATATCTGGTGGGCTATGGATGTTTTCAAGTTTCAATTTAGATAAAGGAGAGCATATAATCATTTCTCAAGTCAAGCTACACTTAGAATTTTGTCTAAACAAACATTCAGGGCAAGTTTTAGACTTATTGGCATGAGACTTGGACTTGCAAATCAATACCTCACCTCACATGCCTTTGGATTACTAAAGATATAGATTTGAGGGCCCACAACAACCCTAGCTAAATATTGAGCAACACAAATAGCTCCAAGAAGCCACTTGATGATTATTTAGTCAATACAATAGTCTAAAGGTCACAAACCATCCCTTGCAAATCAATTTGTTTCTAACCATAGGGTCAAAGGTAAATGTTCTAGACCTAAGTGAAGCTTTGCTTGAGTCACTTTTATTCATTACAACTAGTTACACAATAACAAAAAGAAAAATGGACTCAAACCCTTAAGAAGGTTGTCACGCCATCCATCATCAGGAAGAGCCATCTGGTTCACACAAATTCCACCTTTGGAAAGAACGTAGCATTAAGAAAACCAAAGGCTTATTGATCATGAGGCTTGTAAATGTAAGAAGCTACAAATTGAAAAGGAAACTACTAATTGTAATAAGAAGCTATGTGTAACAACCCGACCGATCATTTTGAGCAATTGTACTTTATTCGATTATTCGAGGGAATGAGTAGCTTCGTAGGAAGTATTATGACTTATGTGAATCGTTGGTTATGGTTTCGGGTTATCCAGAATTGATTTGGATAATAATTTTCAGCTAGAAGCTTTAAATTTGAAAGATTTGACCAAGTTTTGAATTTTAAGAATTTGACCTTGGATTAGATTTTTGATGGTTCTGTTAGCTCCATTGGGTGATTTTGGACTTAGGACCGCGTCCGGATTGTGAATTGGAGGTTCATAGTAGAATATGCCTTGAAAATAGCGAAAGTTGGAATTTTAAAAAGTTAGACCGGGAGTGGAATTTTTGATATCGGGATCAGACTCTAATTTTGGAAGTTGGAGCAGGTCCATAATGTCAAATGTGACTGGAATGTACGCAAGGCCACCGATACTCGCTGCCTTTCAACTCAAGGCATCATCCACTCTATTGGCATTCCCGAAGATGATACAAGATGGTGATATTGTATTCCTTAAATAGCTCCAGCCACCTCCTCTACCTCTAATTGAGATCCTTTTTTTAACAAGTACTAAAAGCTTCGATGATCTGTGAATACATCGCACGACATATTGTAAATATAGTGCCTCCAAATCTTCAGCACATGAACAATGGTTGCCAGCTCTAAGTCATGAACATGGTAATTCTTATCATAAACCTTCAATTGCCGCTACAAAAATTCAATCACTCTTCCATCCTACACCAATATTGCACAAGGTTCAATGCGAGATCCATCACAATAAACTGTATAAGATCGTGAACCTTTGGGCAACACCGACACTGATGTCGTAGTCAAAGCAGTCTTGAGCTTCAGAAAGCTCGCCTCACACTTGTCTGACCATCTGAACGGGGCAACCTTTTGGGTCAACCTAGTCAATAAGGCTACTATAGATGAAAATCCCTCTACAAATCAATGATAATATCCTGTCAAACCCAAGAAAATCCAGATCTCTGTAGATGAAGTGGGCCTAGGCCAGTTATGAACTACCTCAAAATTATTAGGATCCACCTGAATGCCCTTTATTGATACTACGTGCCCCAAGAAAGCAACTGAGTCCAACCAAAACTCGCACTTTGAAAACTTGGGATACAACTGGCTATCTCTCTGAGTGAGAAGTACAATCCGAAGATGATGCTCAAGCTTCTCTCGACTACGAGAGTAGATCAATATATCATCAATAAACACAATCACAAAGGAATCTAAATAGGGTTTGAACACCCCGGTGCATCAAATCCATAAATGTTGCTAGGACATTTGTCAGCCCAAATAACATCACTAGAAAGTCATAATACCCATATCGAGTCTAAAAAGTTATCTTAGGGACATCGGATAGCCTAATCCTCAACTGATGGTAGACAGACCTCAAATAAATCTTTAAAAATAGTTTGACACCCTGAAGCTGATCAAATATGTCATTAATACTCGGCAATGGATACTTGTTCTTGATGGTGGCTTTATTCAACTTCTTGTAATCTATGCATATACTCATTAATCAATCCCTTTTCTTCTTCACGAACAACACAGGTGCACCCAAGGAAAGAAACTAGGTCTAATGAAGCCCTTATCAAGCAAATCTTGCAACTGCTAATTCAATTCTTTCAACTTTGGCGGGGCCATGCGGTATGGCAGAATAGAAATAGACTGAGTGCCCTAAGCCAATTCAATATCCTTATGGGGTGGCATTCCTGGTAGGTTTACAGGAAATACCTCTAGAAACTCATGAACAACTGATACTGAATCCATGGAATGGACCTCTGCACTAGAATCTTGGATATAAGCCAAATAAGCTAGACACTCCTTCTCGATCGTATGTCGAGACCTCACATAAAATATAACTTTACTGGTAGAATAGCGAGGAGTCCCTCTCCACTCTAATCGAGGCAATCTCAGCAAGGCTAAGGTCATCGTCTTGGCATAACAATCCAATATAGTATCACAAGGTGACAGCCAATCCATACCCAAAATGACATCAAAATCAACCTTATCGAGAAGTGGGAGATCTACGCTAGTCTTAAGACTCTCGATGGTAACCACACATGAACGATAAACATGATGTACAAGAATAACATCCCCTACAAGTGTGTACAAATGCACATGAGCACTCAAAGAACATGAGGCACAACCAAATATGAAGTAAAATACGATGATACATAGGAATAAGTAAAGCCGTACCAAATAAAATCGAAGCATCTCTAAGGAAAACTGAAATAGTACCTGTGATAAATGTCTTAGATGATCTAGCCTCAGACCTGGCTGGAAAAGCATAGCATTGAGGTTGGGCCCCACTACACTGAACTACATCTCTAGGATGGGCCCTAGTTGGCTAGCCTCCACCTCTAGCAACCTTACCTCCACATCTAATGGACTGACCTCCACTTCTAGCTGCATGACCCCTACCTCTAGCTGACTGAATGGGCGGTGAAGCACCCGGTGTCGGTGCCATGGCACTAGAACCTTGATGATGTAAGTTGCTCGGTGCCCGAGGGCAAAATGTAGCAATGTGCTCCGAATCACCACATGTATAACAGGACCTCGGGTGTTATGACTGTTGACCCTAAAACTGACCCTGTTGACCTAAGTAACCACCCTCAGATCTATAGAGCGGAGGTGCACTAATAGGAGCTGGAGGTGCACTGTAGGCTAGCTGGTGGAAATGAGACATATGAGGGCCACGACCACCTGAAGCCTGTGGGATGCCTAGAGTGTTGAATGAAACGACCTGGAGGATGACCTCTAACAAAGTACCATTGCCTCCAAATGAGGCACCATTGAACCCACCGAAATGATGAGGCCTCTTATCAGACCCCTAACCTCCCTGCCGTTCAAGAACCATCTCGACTTGCTTGGTGACATTAGCAGTTGTCTGAAAAGAAATCTCACTCCCATTCTCCTTGGCCATCTACAGCTTGATAGGTTAGGTGTGCCTCTAAATAAACCTCCTAACCCTCTCTCTCGGTAGGCACTAGAAGAATAGCATAACGGGCTAGATCCACAAAACGGGTCACATACTGAGTGACTGACAATCTGCCCTGCTGGAGATGCTCAAACTGCCTGAGGTAATCCTCTCTCAGTGTGATAGGAAGAACCTTCTCATGATATAGCTGAGAGAACTAGTTCCAAGTAATAGCAGGTGACCCAGCTGGTCTAGTAGATACAAAATCTTTCCACCATCTCTTGGTGGAACCCATCATCAGAAACATAGCAAAATTGACCCCTGTAGTCTCAACTATCCCCATGTGCCACAGTACTTCATATCAGATGTCACGATAATCCTATGGGTCCTCAAAAGGTGCACAATTGAAGTGAACTGGAAAGATCTTGATAAACTTGTCCAATCTCAGGAATCCCTCTGAAGACATGGTTGGCCCATCACTGGCTTGTGCTACAACAACCGGCTGAACTATCCCAACTGGCTAGGCTGTTGGAGTCTAATACTAGGGAGCCATCTAATGCAGAGTGTGAGTATCACAGTTCTATGATCCTCCCCAAGCCTGAGAGACGGCTGGTTCCATAGGGATGTATCGGCCTGGGCCATACTATCCATAAGATTCACCAAATGGACTGGAGAGTCCTGAAGCACTAAGGTGGCAATGAACCCCTCCGGGACCTTAGCTGGTCCAACAAGTACAGTCTGAGCTGGAACCTTCTTGTCAAACTCCACCTGAGGGCCCACTTCTGGTGGTGCTGCTCGATCTCTGGGCTGAGCTTTACCCTTGCCTCGGCCTCGACCTTTGCCTCTCGTAGGGGCTGCCACTGTGCTTCGGCTATTGTCCAGCTAAAACTGCAGTACGTGTTCTCGCCATCTGCGAGAGAACAAGAGTAGAAGAGTTCAATTAGTAGTGAGAGAATAAAATTTCACGACGGAGAAGAATAGAAGTGAAATTTATTCCTAAACTTCATAGTCTCTAGAAGATAAGTACATATGTCTTTGTACCGATCCTTCAGACTTTACTAAGCATGCTCTTGACTTGTGAGGCCTAGACAACCTAGTGCTTTGATACCAACTTATCACGACCAGAAATTCCTATATTCGGAACTATGATAGCGCCTAACATTTCACTTGGTAGGAAAATCAATGTTAGAGGATCTTTAAGCCAATTTCTAATAAATTTAAATAAGTAAATTCGATTAATCCATTTTGAAACTAAAACTAAGTGCGAAATAATATAAAAACCAATAATATCTAGTATAACCTGAATCTGGAGTCACAGTTATGAGGTTCTAGAATTTTTACAAACATAGTCTGAAATAAGTACAAGTATCTCAAATGAAAAGAATAGTAAATAGGGGAAATGGAAGGGGACTTCAAGGTCTGCAGATGCCAGTAGATCTACCTTGAGTCTCCAATGATCAAATCCGAGCTGCTACGCCTCACGAACAGCTAGGGCCGGTACCAAAGTCTGTACAAGAAGTGCAGAGTGTAGTTTGAGTACAACCGACTCAATGTACTCCGTAAGTGTCGAGCCTAACCTCGACGAGGTAGAGACGGGGCTATGACAGGACTCCCACGTAAATAAAATGCAAATAATAATATACGTACAAAATAATAACAATTAAAAGCTAAACATGTACTATAGGGAGGGGACATGCAAAAGGGGGTACGAAATACGATAATTATAGCAGAAAGTGATAATCATCAGAACAATCAATATGTCGTTAGCCTATAAAACACATAAACACAATGAATGACACTATAGGGCATTACCCTTGGTACTTTTACTCTCAACCTCACTATGAAATAATGATTAAGACACGGCATCATCCTTCGTTCTTTTACTCTCGCTTTATTCACAAATCAACAGATACAACATGGCATCACCCTTCGTGCATTAATTCTAAAAATATGGCACATCATCACCCTTCATGCATTAATCTCACATTATGGCACGGAATTACCCTTCATGCATTAACACTCAAATACAACACGATAACACCCTTCGTACATTAACACTTTTCCTTACCATATAACAGTGAACATATAACAACACTGAGATAGAATGAACAAGAACCAGCCTTACGTCAACAATGGTTCCACATTCTAACCTCAACTTCAGAAACAATATTCAATTATCACAGATAGCCCATAAAATGTAGAAAGATTGATCAATTTAATAAGTAACCAGTCTAAGCATAGATATCATGATCAAAGAAAGGAATAAATTATAAGAACTAAGTCTCACCTGCATGCTTTAGCCCAACAACAACGCATAAGTACTCGTCACCTCATATATATGTTGTGCCTAACGTTTAAAGAAGTAAAAAATAGGCAAAAAAGTTCCAATCCCTTAAGTCAAAGTTAACCACGATAGTTACCTCACACCAAATCAACTCAAAGCTCAACCACAACTTTGGCTTTCAAACAAGACTCCGAACCAACAACAACAACAACGACCCAGTAGAATCTCACTAATAGGGCCTGGGGAGGGTAGTGTGTACGCAGACCTTACCCCTACCTTGAAGAAGTAGAAATGCATTTTGAAAGACCCTTGGCTCAAGAAGACGAAAAGAGATAGTATCAGTACCACCAATAGGAAATATAAGAATAATAACAACACAAAAATGAGAAAGTAGATGCAAAGGAAAAATGATAGACAGTATATAGACTCAGTGCTATGAAAAAATGGAATAGTAGTAAGACACAACATTGCCACTAGCTGACTTCGATAGATACCTTGCTAGTGAGATTCTACACTATCAAGGGTCATCCTCGGAAATCTGAAGCCTTACCATGTCCTACATGATCACTTCTCCCCAATACTTCTTAGATCATCTTCTACCTCGTCTGAAAAAGTCAGCAAAAGTAACTTGAGCTTGCTTGGCCCAAACTCAAAATTCAGATCAAAACTAGATTACCGATTCACCCCCGAGCCCGGTTATGTCATTTATTTTGAAATCCAACCTCAATTTGAGGTCTAAATCCCAAATTTTTAAAAATCCCTAATTTTACCCAATCCCCCAAAAATTTCATCACGGAAACACTAGATTTTACGTTTAAAACTTATGAAATGTAATGACAGATTGAAAAAAATAGGTTAGCATCACTTACTAATGGATTGCTGAAGAAGGGCTATTGGAAAAACTGCCTCTAGGGTTTTCTTGTTATGAAAATTTGAAGAATGAGTGAAAATAAAATTTTTCAGCTATTTGCCCAGTCACATATATCGCATTTGCGACCTGGAGTTCTGAAATGCGAACTCTGCAAATGCGAAGAAATAGTCATAATTGCGCAGTCTTCCCATTTCTGATGCCATCGCAATTGTGATGAATAGTTCACAATTGCGAACAATGGACCCTCTACAAATGTAACTAAAATGATCGCAAATGCTAAGAAGCTCTCCCCATGTGCACTTTGCCAATGCGATCACTGGGTTCACAAATGCGAACCTAGTAGGCTTGGCAACTTTTCGCAAATGAGAACTCATACCTCACAATTGCGAGATCTGAGTCATGCCTAGAAACAACTGCACCAACTATTTTTCCTAAGTTCAAACCACTATGTAGTCTATTTGACATCCGAGCCGTCGGGGTTCCAAACCAAACATGCACACAAGTCCGAAAATATCATACGAACTTGTTCGTGCGATCAAATTGCCAAAATAATATCTAGAACTTTGAATTGGACACCAAAATCAAATAAATATTCAAGAAAACTTTAAATTGCTATTTTAACAACCAGACATCCGAATCACGTCAAACTAACTCCATTTCTCACCAAATTTGACAGACAAGTTATAAATATAGTAATAAACTTACACCAGATTCCAGAACCAAAATACAGACCGAATATTAGTAAAACCATACATTAAATTTTGGTCATAAAGCCTTCAAACTTCAATTATTCAACAAAATACAATAACTCGAGTTAGGGACCTCCGAATTCGATTTCGGGCATACACCAAAGTCCCAAATCACGATACGGATCCACCAGGATGTTAAAATACAGATCCAATTTTGTTTGCCCAAAACGTTGACCAAAATCAAATAAAATGGATTGCAAGGCAAAATTTCATATTTTATCAATTCTTAACATAAAGGCTTTCTAAAAAAATACTCGGAATGCGCACGTAAATCGAATATGGCTAAAATGAGGTATTTGGAGCTTCGAAACACAGAATTATGTTTTAAATTTCTGGATGACCTATCGAGTCATCACATGGATCCTTCTCTAGTTCTCTAACTCAGGGCGAAGGTACATGTCTTGACGAGTGGTTAAATGACCTGTATGGGTCGAAAATCATCTCTAATATGATTAAGTCATGTTAGCATTGTTGAAGCATTGATGATGAATTTACAGGCCGCCATGTGTCACCAATACGACTCTAACAGAGACATGCCCATGGTCGAAGTGGTTCTAGAAACAATGAAGGTTGCAGTCGAAAAGTCAGTAAGGATTAAGATAGAGGAGTCATCAAAAATCAAGGTCGGGGTCGAACATCCTTGACAGAATTATAACGACTAGTTTTAAGATAGGAAACACTAAAGAGAATACTCTAGTAGATATACTTTGCACTTGTACTATTAGGATTTCTAGGAACATACTCCCTATAAATAGAAGGAAACAGAATGATAGGGAACATGGGATATTTATTTGTTAAAAACGCATTGACATTATAGAGAGAATCTAGTCTATTACAAACATACAAAAACAATATTTTTACTAAGTTTCTTCTCACATTTCCACCAAACACAAGAACAACTTAAGTGTTCAACTGATTATCAATCATTCATCATTATCGAAACAACTTTCCCTGCACTCTCTTTCAATTTTTGCTCCTCAAAATCAATGTCAAATTGAGGAGGTGGAGCTATGTAAAGACGCAATTGTTGAGCTAAGCCTAATAGTGTGTGGTTTGTTGATGACGAATCCATGATTAATTTGCCAAGTGAATTTGGAGATTGAAATGACGATGATGATGACAACGTTGAATAGAAGTTAAAGAGGAAATTGATGATTTTGGTTTAGTTTCAGACAGTTCAGACATTTAGATTTGATTTGATTTTTGGACAGTTGAAATAATTCAAAACAACATTGGATTAAAGTTGTACCCCTTATATTCATTTTATTTCTCTTGATATGATTTGACATATATTTAACAAAAAAGGGATAGATTTTGTAATTTATAATCTTAAGTATTATCTACACTATATTAAAAGCACAAAGATCCTTTTTAAAACATCATTCACCTTTTTATCCTTTAAAAACATATTTTATATTGAATAAAATTGTAATCTAAAAAAAACTCTCCTCATATTTAGAAGTTCTAAAATAGTTTAGTGTTTGATATCTTCTTATAATAAGGATACAATATATTACGTAAACCTGTTAAACGGGCCGGGTTGGACCGGTTCCGGATCGGTCCAGACCGGTAGAAACCGGAACCGGCCCGGACCGGTAGAAAAGGGGCCGGGTGGGCTGGGTTATCATGGGGTAGGGGTTAGTTCCGAGAATTTTTTGTAAACGGTTAACCGGAACCGGGTAGGCCCGGTCCGGCAAACAGTACCCTTAACGGGTAAACCGGCACGGCCCGGCCCGGCCCGGCCCGGTTCAACGGTCAAATTTTTTTTCTTTTTAAATTCGGATATATGGGCCCCACCCCAAAGGCCCAAACGGCTAGAATCAAAAAAATCCGTTGGCCAACGGATCTATTTAAGTTTTGGCCATTTTTTTTTAATTTTTAACATTTTTTTAATTTACAAATGTAGCCTTATGTAAATCTATGAATCCCTCCCCCCTCTTCATTTCTCACTCAAAATTCTCATCTCAATCTCAAATTCTCTCATTCACCTATTCTCTAATTATCTAGTATTTTATCATTCGGGTTTTGAACTTCAAGTTGGAATATTGGCTTGACGTTTGTTTGTGGTAACATCGGAAATTCGGAATTGCATAACCAAGTGCTCCAATTCGGTGCACTCCCTCCAACTCTTTCTCTTATTAATATTTTAATTGCATATTTATTTTGAGCTTATTTATTCCTTAAATTTCACAATATGTTTAGTGTTGCTAAAAAAGCGTGTAGAAAAGTTACTGGTAGGGGGAGTAAAAGTAGAGGTAATTCTTCAGCATCTGGTAGTAATAGCCCAATATCTATTGTTCCTCTGAAACATCGCCTAATGAAAATATAGATTATGATCAATTACAAGACAATTATGGAATAGAAGATAATGAAATAAGAATTGAAGAAGAGATATCTGCTACACCTACTAGTGAACCTAGTGCTGGGGTAGGTAGTGTTGGAGTTGATACAAGGGGTGGTGGTGGTGGCACTAGTGGTAGACCACCTACGGCTCCGACGACAAATCATAGAAAAAGAAGTAAGGTTTGGATTTTTTTTGAATTAATTGAAGGTTCTGATAGAGTTAGATGCAAAATTTGTAAAGTTTCATTTAAACATTTGACTGTAGGAAATTTAGGGGGAACTGGGACGCTTAGTAGGCATATGAGAGCTGTACACCCGATAAAATGGAGCCTAGATGGTGATGATAGTCAAACAACTATTAACCCTACTACTGGAGAGTTACTAGATGGAACTATACATATTTATTTTTAAAAGTTTGCTATAAATATAGATATTCAACAACTGAAGTTGCTAATGCACATTGTACGAATTCAACTAAAGAAATCAAGGACATGAAGATGTTGATCGCCCAGAAGACGAGGAACTTGGAGATATATTAACAAGTGGTCACCCATCCGAATTTACTTATTGTTATTTGTTCAAGTCTTAAAAGATGTAAACATTCAATTTGTAAGTTTCAAATTTGAGTTATGAAATATGAAATAAAAGAAGCACTTGCAATTTGCAGCAAGTGCAATTTTTCTCATATTCCTTCTATTCTTTAATTTATATTTTAAAGTAATACAAATTCTTAATATAACTTAAATTGAAACTTTAAATTTGAAATTCAAAGTTAAAGTGTTAAATTGAAACCTTAACATTTTAATTTTGAAATTAAAACTTAAAATCTTAAATTGAAACTTTAACCATTTAAGTTTGAATGTCAAATTTAAAGTTTCAAAAATCAAACTTAAATTCTTAAATTGGAACTTTAATTTTGAAAGCAAACTTAAAGTCTTAAATTAAAATTATTATTTAGAAATTCAAACTTAAAGTCTTAAATTGAAATTTGAAACTTCAATTTTTAAATTTCAATTTCAAACTTAAAGTCTTAAATTGAAACTAAATCATCTAACTTATTTTTGAAATACAAACTTAAAGTCTTACATTGAAACTTTATAAGTGCACAAGTATCATTTACTTTGTGTTCTTTAAATAAATTACAATAGTTATACAAAATTACAAAAAAAAAGAAAGAAAGAAAAAACGTTAAACCCGGCCCGGCCCGGCCCCTTTAACCCGTAACCCGTACGGATCAATTTTTACCCGAAAAAATCCCAACCCGTTATACCCGTTAAGGGAGAGCCCGGAACCGGCCCGGTAAGGAACCCGTACGGGTTAAAAAAAATTGGACCCGGCCCACCCGTTAAACACCTATAATATTAAGACATAAAGGAATACAAAAAGTATGAGGAAAGATTATTGTTTTCCAACTATGAAACTTCAAGTTTTATGTGGTATATTTCTTTCTTTGTCCTTGTTTAATCATAAAGACCAAATTTGCCTTTATTTTCCTTTCATATAATTATTTATTGTTTTAAAATTTAAATCATAAGTATTTTCTTAGAAACTTGATTGTTAAGTTCGTTAAAATTTACTATGGCATTAGTTTTTTTTTTTCACGGAATATTTTTTTTTACAACAATATAACTATCTTTTTTCCTTTTTTTTTTCAATTCATGTGGCTCTTACTTTTTAAATTGGTGCACCTTTCTCCTTATTTCATTAGTTCCACTCAAAAGCCAAACCAACCACCCCACACTTTAACTTTTACAAAGTTCATAACTATTCAAGTGCTCATGAAAGGTTAAAAGATTCAAATAGATGGTTAGTTCAAACAAATGGGTAAGGCTTGTAATGTGGTTGCCAAAGAAACATGATTATAGGCTCAAAGGGGTTAACTACAATACATAACAATTAGGCGGATAATATATACATATTTGGCTAAACAAAGAAACACCTATATTATTTTTAAAACTGAACAAAATTACTATTTCACTTTGGAAATATACGGGGAAAGTTCTAGGCAGAAAAACATCCAAACCTCACACACATGGCACATAAGTTACTCAAGATTAGATTCACCAAGACATTCGAGTCAAAGAAGTTAAGCAAAATTAAGATAATACAATTTATGTTACTAATACAAGAGTCAAAAACTGTGCCTAAGCATCACAACCAAAGTACTCACTAGGCATAACAAAGTAAAGAGATAATATTGCTTCAATTTTAAACACATCACAATGGCTCATATTCCTAAAAAAAACTAACTACACCTGGTTCAAACAAAGCCCTTGAAAAAGAATCGTGACACAAAGAAAAACTAAGAAGGGGGGGAGGGATAGCTGCACTACCTATAAATAAAAATTTTTTGTTCTTTTCTTTAGACTTAAATCCCCCAGAAAAATTATCTAGTAGATCCATCATCGGGTAAAGTCCATTTTTTATTTGAAAAGGGATTATTCAATTAAACGAACGTAACTGAAATAACATAGAAAGTCACCCAGACAATCTCTTCATCCCACACTTAAAATTGTGCATTGCCCTAATACACATTATAACTAATAGTACTAAGAGGGTAAAAGAAACTCCTCGGTAGGCCGAAGACCGAAGCACTAGTAGCTCATGGGGTCTTCATATTTCTGTCAGGTTTGTCCTTAGTGAGGGTACCTCACACTTAGTTACAACCATCTGGTTTGATGTTGCATCCTTCCAATAGTTTTGCTTTCCATGCTCCAAGAAAATCAAAAATTGACACTGCAAAATAATACAATAAAAAAAAGCACTAAAGCTGAGCAGAAAGTTATATGTATTTTACTGGATAATGCACAATATGCCTACCAAATTTTTCGTTTTGTTGCTCTATCATACAGTGATCCCCGAATACGATCCCGATTTAATTCCTCGAGCTTTTATTCTGACTTCAAAGCTCCAAATCACTCTAATTCACTCAATAATTACATCTATATAGTTCAGAATCACTCCTACAAAGTATAAAGCGCACAATTAATATAAAATACTAACGATTAAAACTCAAATTAAATTAAAATATAATAATAAATTAGAATATAATAAACGATTAAAATATATAATTATAACCTATTATTGAGTTCAAATAACACAAGAACTGGCATGAATCTGGCTCACTGGCTACTTACAGACGGATCCCACAATGCTGAAGACATTTTTGTCAGTAATTATTATATGTATATCTCTTGTCAATTTTAAAGAAGTTGAGATTCAGACTAAACATATAAGAAGGGGGGCTCTTTCCACATGTCAATTCACTGATGTATATTTTTTCATGTCTGTAATCATAGGGACTGACTGTTTACTTGCTCCTCTCTTTTTCAATTTCTGAAAGTTTTTTGTCTTTTTGTGTGGTTACAGTAAACTACATTCTTTTTGGGATCCACGTATGGGTAGTTGATATTTTTGTACAATATAGATAGGTAATCATTTTGAATGAACAATTTAACTGTTCCTCAAGAATCTAATACAAAGGCTATCTTATCTATGAAAAGAGCATACAGTATGCACAATATTCGGGAAGGATCGTGTGACGCTTGGTTCGTTGTCACATGAATTACCGCTATGTTTTGTTAGGCGACGTGTATTATCAAAATTAACACTGTTAAGGAAAAATAAGAGGGAGAAGAAATAGAATATATAATTCCGAGTTCACAATTTGCTTGTGTGTCCTTAAGGAATTTTAACCCCCTCACAGTTGCCAAGGTAATGGATTAAATCCTCCCAAGATAAAACGGAATAACCTTCCTGCGACAGTGGCAATACAAGAAGCAGGATACCAACGAACTCAAAGAGCGGAGCGAATCACACTTACGGTTTTCAAGGAACGAGAAAGCTCAAGAATTTTTGGATTAATGAACTTGGAGAGAGGGAAAGAATTTCTGAATTTATGAATTTGTGAATTTCTGAATTTCTGAACGTCTATGGTGTCTGTTTGTGAAAAGGTATGGTGCCTCTTCATGGTGTCTGTTCATTGTGAATAGACACCCGATAGGAAGATACGTTCTTTCAACGTTATTTATCAAACTGGGTCAACTAGTTTAACCAAATAAACCGGGCCAAATTTTGAAGCCCAATCCAATCCATTTAATTTCCCACCATTACCCAATTCACACTACTCATCTTTAAAGTCCAATGGCTTAAAAGTCCAACAATCCCCCACATGAATGGGGAATGGCTATATAGAAAAAAAACATGGAAATTGTGTGATTCACAAGAAAAGATCGATCGCATCCGGATAAGTAGGTTTCCCTTTGAACTTTCCATAGTGAACATATGTCGGATATACTCGGTCAATCGGTAGATTTGATATCTTTGAACCGTCGAACTTTGGTGTATACCTAGACAACCATATGTCACACAATCGACCCTTAACCGTCTTTTGGTTCTCATTATTGTGTTCGTTTCAGCCATGAACACCGCTTGGTCTCATAAGTGCGTAGAGAATTGGCCTTACAGAATTCTCCTTGAAGCGGCTTACACTTCACACTTACATAGGTGATTCCTAAACATGTAATCCTTTAGATTGACATTATTTGATAGATACCTCATCAAATTTAGGTAATCATTAAAGAACGTGTAAAGTTCTATCCTTGTTACTGAACATTGTCTTCATCACGAGAATGGACCAAAGATTTTATTTTGACAATGTTGAACCGGTCAATCACAACTTTGTTTGAGCTCCTTGAACCTAGATCTCGGAACATCCAAAATTCTAGGTAGAGTTACCGCCATGTTGACTTGTCCTCGGCCATAGTCCCATTCCCTTAGATGATTTCTCAACTCCTCTCTAGTTAAGCCTTTTGTAAGCGGATCCGCAACATTATCCTTTGATCTTACATAATCAATAGTGATAATTCCACTAGAAAGTAGTTGTCTAACGGTATTATGTCTTCGCCGTATATGACGAGACTTTCCGTTATACATAACGCTCCTTGCCCGTCCTATTGCAGCCTCACTATCGCAATGTATGCAAATAGGAGCCAAAGGTTTTGGCCAGAACGGAATGTCTTCTAAAAAATTCCGAAGCCATTCAGCTTCTTCACCGGCTTTATCCAATGCTATAAACTCCGATTCCATTGTAGAGCGAGCAATACACGTCTGTTTAGAAGACTTCCAAGATACTGCTCCTCCACCAACCGTAAACACATATCCACTTGTGGACTTTGTTTCTATTGAGCCGGTTATCCAATTTGCATCACTATATCCTTCGATAAGTGCAGGATATTTATTGTAGTGCAAAGCGTAGTCTTGGGTATACTCCAAGTATCCCAGAACTCGTTTCATTGCCACCCGGTGATGTTTGTTGGGATTACTTGTGAATCGACTAAGTTTACTTATTGCACAAGCTATATCAGGTCGTGTAGAGTTCATGATGTACATTAAGCTTCCTAACACACGAGCATACTCCAATTGAGATGTACTTTCACCTTTATTCTTCATAAGATGATGGTTTAAGTCAATTGGAGTCCTTGCACTTCTAAATTCCAAATGTTTGAATTTTTCAAGTACCATTTTCACGTAATGTGATTGAGACAAAGCTAGACCTTGAGGAGTCCTTTGGATTTTAATTCCTAGAATTATATCGGCAACTCCTAAGTCTTTCATATCAAACTTACTAGCAAGCATGCGCTTTGTAGTTTGAATGTCGGCAACGTCTTTGCTCATTATTAGCATATCATCAACATATAAGCAAACAATGACTATATGATTTGGAACGTTTTTAATGTAAACACATTTATCACATTCATTAATCTTAAATCCATTTGACAACATTGTTTGGTCAAATTTCGCATGCCATTGCTTGGGTGCTTGTTTTAGTCCATAAAGGGACTTAACAAGTCGACACACCTTCTTTTCTTTTCCCGGAACCACAAACCCCTCGGGTTGGTCCATGTAGATTTCTTCCTCTAAATCACCATTTAAGAAGGCTGTTTTCACATCCATTTGATGGATTTGAAGATCATACAAGGCGGCTAACGCGATTAGCATCCGAATGGATGTAATTCTTGTTACCGGTGAGTATGTGTCAAAATAGTCAAGACCTTCTCGTTGTCTAAATCCTTTGACGACAAGTCTTGCCTTGTATTTGTCAATAGTACCATCGTCTTTCATTTTCTTCTTGAAAATCCATTTAGAACCCAACGTTTTGTTACCTGGAGGAAGATCAACCAATTCCCAAGTATGGTTGCTCAATATGGATTCTATTTCACTATTGACGGCTTCTTTCCAATATTGTGCCTCTGAGGAAGACATTGCTTCCTTGAAGGTATGAGGCTCATTTTCTAACAGAAAAGTCAAAAAATCCGGACCGAATGAAGTAGATGTCCTTTGACGTTTACTTCTTCTCGGATTTTCTTCATTAGGCATACCTTCTGTTATTTCCTCCCGAGGTCGTTTTGACTTTTGGCAGGTCACTTCACTTTCCTTTTTATACGGATAAATAGTTTCAAAGAATTCAGCATTATCTGATTCTATTATCGTATTAATGTGAATCTCGGGATTTTCTGATTTATGAACCAGAAAACGATATGCCTTGCTATTGGTTACATATCCAATAAATACACAATCAACCGTTTTTGGACCTATCTTAACCCTTTTAGGTTTAGGAACTTGTACCTTAGCTAAACACCCCCACACTTTGAAGTATTTCAAGCTAGGCTTCCTTCCTTTCCACTTTTCATAAGGAATGGATTGTGTTTTACTATGAGGTACACGGTTGATTATCCGATTAGTTGTAAGTATAGCTTCCCCCCACAAGTTCTGTGGTAAGCCAGAACTTATTAGCAATGCATTCATCATCTCCTTCAACGTTCGATTCTTCCTCTCCGCAATTCCATTAGATTGTGGAGAGTAAGAGGCAGTTGTTTGGTGAATAATGCCATTTTTCAAACATATTTCTTCAAAAGGAGATTCATATTCGCCACCCCTATCACTTCTTATCATTTTGATCTTTTTGTTTAGTTGCGTTTCAACTTCACTCTTGTATTGCTTGAAAGCATCAATTGCCTCATCTTTACTATTAAGTAAATAAACATAGCAGTATCTCGTGCTATCGTCAATAAAAGTAATAACATACTTTTTTCCACCGCGAGATGGTGTTGACTTCATGTCACAAATATCTGTGTGAATTAAGTCTAAAGGACTTGAATTCCTTTCAACAGACTTATAAGGATGCTTAGCATACTTTGATTCCACACATATTTGACATTTTGAATTAATGCAATCAAATTTTGGCAATATTTCTAGATTTATCATCTTTCGCAATGTTTTGAAGTTTACGTGACCTAAACGCGCATGCCATAAAGTGTTTGACTCAAGCAAGTAAGAAGAAGAATTCACTTTATTCATTGGAACTGCTATTACATTTAGCTTGAAAAGGCCCTCACTTAGGTAACCTTTTCCAACATACAAATCGTTCTTACTAATTACAACACTATTAGAAACAAAAATACATTTGAATCCATACTTGACAAGAAGTGAGGTAGACACAAGATTCTTGCGAATTTCTGGAACATGGAGGACTTGGTTTAGAGTCACTATTTTTCCAGACGTCATCTTCAACGCAATCTTGCCAACTCCTTCAATTTTGGCCGTAGATGAATTTCCCATGAAGATAGTCTCGTCGGGACCTGCGGGGACATAAGAAGAAAATAATTCCTTGTTAGCACAAACATGGCGGGTGGCTCCAGAATCTATCCACCACTCTTTCGGATTTCCTACCAAGTTGCATTCGGACAACATGGCACACAAGTCTTCCATTTCATCTTCAACCATGTTGGCTTGATTCTTTTTCTTCCTATCATTCTTTGGCGCACGACAATCTGCCGCCTTATGCCCAATTTTTCCACAGTTGTGGCAATTACCCTTGAACTTCTTCTTGCTTGGGTAATTCTTTGGTCCGGAAGCTTTCTTCCTCTTCTTATTTTGTGGTGCCTCCTCAACAATGTTTGCCCCCACAATTGTCGAGTTTCCACGTGACTTCTTTTCAGCATTTTTGTTGTCCTCTTCTATCCTCAAATGAACAATCAAGTCTTCTAGATTCATCTCCTTCCGTTTGTGTTTAAGATAATTCTTAAAATCCTTCCACAACGGAGGTAGTTTCTCAATGAAAGCAACAACTTGAAAGGCCTCATTAATGACCATACCTTCAATAACAAATTCAGAGTTAATAATAAGATAAATCTTATTAATAGAATTATTGATTTGGGTCATACCTTCAGCAAGGAGGTCATGTACAATGACTTGTAGTTCTTGGACTTGTGTTATGACCGACCTAGTGTCAATCATCTTGAAATCGAGGAACCTTGCAGCCAAGAACTTCTTAAGTCCTGCATCCTCGGTCTTGTACTTTTTCTCAAGCGCATTCCATAACGCTTTTGAAGTTTCCATGACACTATAGACATTGTACAAACCATCTTCCAAACAACTCAAAATGTAATTTTTGCATAAGAAATCAGAATGTTTCCATGCTTCGGTTACAACAAGTCGTTCATTGTCCGGAGTATCCTCAGCCATGACCGGAGGATCCTCCTTGATAAAACGTTGCAAACTTAACGTAGTAACATAGAAGAGCATCTTCATTTGCCAGCGTTTGAAGTCAATATCGGAAAACTTTTCCGGTTTTTCTGCCGGTGCCATAGCATGGGCCAGAGTAGAACGGCTTGACGATGCAGCCACACTCGTCATAGTAGCACCCGTTCCCGCAACATTTCCATTAGTTTGGTTTTCATTCGTCATGTTTCTGTAAAGTCAAAAACAATACAGAAATTTATTAAATCGGTGAAGTTTTTATATCTTCAAACTGAATACCAAACCAAACATACAACACGTAACAATGGTGAAGTTTTTATATACTTCAAACCCGTACGTTTATTATTCCGGCAAAGTTTTTATGTACTTTAAACCGGAGAGAAACAATTAATGGAGTAGAAAGCAACAAGGCTTTAGTCTCCAAGTTAATGTAAAACAATGCCGGAAAAAAAATAATAATACAGAACTTTATTAAATCAGTGAAGTTTTTATATCTTCAAACTGAATACCAAACCAAACATACAACACGTAACAATGGTGAAGTTTTTATATACTTCAAACCCGTACGTTTATTATTATTATTATTATTATTATTTTTTTCTTTAAAATTCCTTAAGATGTTAGGCGACGTGTATTATCAAAATTAACACTGTTAAGGAAAAACAAGAGGGAGAAGAAATAGAATATATAATTCCGAGTTCACAATTTGCTTGTGTGTCCTTAAGGAATTTTAACCCCTCACAGTTGCCAAGGTAATGGATTAAATCCTCCCAGGATAAAACGGAATAACCTTCCTGCGACAGTGGCAATACAAGAACCAGGATACCAACGAACTCAAAGAGCGGAGCGAATCACACTTACGGTTTTCAAGGAACGAGAAAGCTCAAGAATTTTTGGATTAATGAACTTGGAGAGAGGGAAAGAATTTCTGAATTTTTAATTTCTGAATGTCTAGAATGGAAGCCATGGCTTCTTCATTGTTGGCTTTGTGAAAAGGTATGGTGCCTCTTCATGGTGTCTGTTCATTGTGAATAGACACCTGATAGGAAGATACGTTCTTTCAACGTTATTTATCAAACTGGGTCAACTAGTTTAACCAAATAAACCTGGCCAAATTTTGAAGCCCAATCCAGTCCATTTAATTTCCCACCATTACCCAATTCACACTACTCATCTTTAAAGTCCAATGGCTTAAAAGTCCAACATGTTTCTCAGTATTATGTTTCTTTATGTTACAATATTAATATTTGAGTTGATCGAGTAGAATTAGATTAATTTTAGTTAGGCACTTAGTCTCTTAGAAGGAAACTTGTTTTGGAAAAGTCAATCGAAAGTTGACTATATAGTTAGAGGGCTCGGATGTCAATTTCGGTGATTCGGTTAGTTTCGGGGGATGATTTGTGACTTAGGTATGCGATCGAAATTGAATTCGGAGGTCTGGTATAGAATTGTGCTTGAATTTGCGAAGTTTGAATTTTTACGAATTCCAGTCGATAGGTGAGATTTTGATCTGAGAGTCGAAATGGAATTCCGAGAGTTGTTGTAGCGTCGCATGTGCAAAATTTCAGGTCATTCGGACGTCATTTGGTCAGGTTTTTGATCGGATGTGAGTTTCGAAAGAATTTGATAAACTTATGCTAGAATCTGTGGTGAATTGATGATTTTTGTGTTGTTTGACGTGTTTTGATAATTGGAACAAGTTTGTATGATATTTTGGGGTATGTTAGTATTTTTGGTTGAGGTCCCGGGGACCTCGGAGTGATTCCAGATGATCAAACGAAAGAAAATTGGACTTGGAGTGTTGCAGATTTCCGGTAGCAGTTGCAGGCATAATTTTGCCTTCGTGTTCGCGTAAGTATAGGTTCTTGGCCTTCGCGTGGCATAAGACGCGTTCACATAGGCCTGACTCTGTTGGTCATCGCGTTCGTGGGTGGGACCCCGCGTTCGCGTAGGAGGAGTCTGGGGGCCCAACTTGGTTAATTCATCGTGTTCGCGATGGTGATGTCACATTCGTGTAAGAGGGCCTGGGAGTGCATCGCGTTCGCATCTGTTGGTACGCGTTCGCGTAGAGTAAAGTGGCCCAGTGGATTTTTTGGCCATCACGAACGCGACAGGGCCATCGTGTTCGCGTATAAGAAAATTTCAGCTCGACAGAAGGGTTTTGTAACATTTCATCCGCAACCCATTTGTTATTTCCTCAAATTTTTAACAACCTCAAGAGCTTTTTGGTAGAAATTGAAGAGAGTTTTGACGGGAATCAATTGGAGGTAAGTCCCATGACCTAGAAATGCTATTTTATTGAATAATCTACCTTTAATTATTGGAAAATTGGATGAAAAATTGAAGAACTAGGGCTTGGATTTTTCAATGAGAAATTGGGATTTGAGGGAGCATTTGGACTCCAATTTTGATGAATTTTATATGTACGGACTCGTGGCGAGACGAGAAATCCGGTGATATAAATTTCATAATTTTTTGAGATGTGGACCCGGGGCGCGGGTTTTGCCAACTTCATGATTTTTGGTGTTTTTCGAGTTCTTTCAATTGGGTTATATTTCATTAGCTTATTATATCGTATTCCTTGTGGTTTTGATCATATTCGGCGCGCGAGGAGGTTGATTCGAGAGGAAAAGGCTTAACGGGCTAGTCTTGTGGTCGGTTTGAGGTGAGTAATATATGAGATGATAACCTGAGGGTTTGAAACCTGGTATATCATACTGTGACGCTATATTGAGGCGAGACACGTACTCTACGGTGAGTGTGGGGTCATTTATGATTGGTGATTATGGCTTAGTCCGTCCGAGTGATGTTAATATTATGTTATTGACTAGAAATTGGTTGGTATATCCTACTTGGATTGTTATGAGTATATCTGGGTTGTATGCCGATTATTTGGATCCTTAGTGATTATTATCACTGTTTCCATGATGTTTTACATGTTTTCATGATATCAGTACTGAGTTAAACACTGTCTCGAAATAATTAGCGAACTTTTAAGGTTTTACACACTTAATCTATAATTTCTGATAATTGGAACTGAAAATGATAAATTTGACCCTACCCATGTGGCTTGCATGCATATAACTGAACTGATTGTGGATCGGGCTGCACGCCACAGCGAATGCTACGATGATATTGCGCTTGGGCTGTAGGAGCCCTTCCGAAGTCTGAACCTCCAAAGTGAGCGCGAGTACCCAAATAGATCGGGTTGCGCGCCGCAGCGGTCATGTGCATTGCATTGCATTCATGCATCGATATCTATCTGTTTTATCTGTCATTACTTGTTCTTGTTCCACCTTAAATGTGACAATTATTGGTTATATCTTTGCATTGTTATATATCTATTACCACTGAGCTAAAAGTACTCACTTTACTCCCTGCACAATGTGTGCAGATTCAGGTGTCTCGGGAGCATAGTCGAGCTATTTTTTGCTTTCTAGAGCTTTCTGGAGTTGTCGAGGTAACTGCTTGACGTCCGCAGGACCCGACTCCTTCCCTTTATCTCTGTTATCTTTTCGTATTTTAGAATATCTGTATTATTGAGGTTTTACTACTCTACATTATTAAAGGCTCTAGACTCATGACCCCAGGTCTTTGAGAGTTTTATTGGTGTTATCATGACTTTCGGTGTTGTTCTATCTATCAGTTGAATCATTAAGCCTTGTTAAACTATTAATTTAATGATGTAATTAGTAATGAGATGTGTGAATCGGTTGTGAGTATTAAATGACCGGGCTTGTCGAGCAATTGTGTTGGGTGCTGTTGAAAGTTTAGCTATGGAGGTTTGACAAAATCAAATGAGGAAGAAGATAGAGAGAAGAAGAGTGTAGGAAGTAAGACGATTACTTCATTTCCCAGAACTGAGAAAAATACTACACTGTTACATTGATACTAGCTACAGTAGTATGTATATACATTTACTCATTCTAACTAACTACAACTACTAACTATAGTTAGGTAACTAACTATCTACTAACTATGGTTGAGTTAAATATAAACAAGCCTTCTCTCAACACTCCCCCTCAAGCTCAGGGATGAAATATACTCTTCATTCCCAGTTGTTGAGTAGATAATCATGTTGTGGCCTGCACAAGGCTTTAGTTAATACATCTGCCAATTGTTCTGTTGTTCTCACATGATGTGTCTGTATAAGTCCTTGCATTAGTTTCTCTTTTACAAAATGACAATCAATATCTATATGTTTGGTACATTCATGAAAGATAGGATGAGCAGCAATTTGGATTGCTGCCTTACTGTCACAATGCAGAGGCACTGGAACTGTGATATCCACTCCTAATTCTTTGAAAAGTCCAGTTAGCCACACAATTTCAGCTACTGTATTTATTATACTTCTGAACTCTGCTTCAGCTGAGCTTCTAGACACTGTATTTTATTTTTTTGACTTCCAAGAAATCAATGCATCACCAAACTTGATCACATATCCTGTGACTGACTTTCTTGACTGCACACAACTTCCCTAGTCTGAGTCACAATATGCTACTAAGTTGCTGCACTTATTTGCTGGCATAAATAATCTCAGTCCAGGAGTAGATTTAATATATCCTACTACTCTCTTAGCAGCCTCCATGTGAGATGCCTTGGGTGCATGCATATACTGGCTGAGGCATACTTTATTTGACACATTAAGATTGTTTTTGTTGATCTAGAAAATTCAATTCCTAGGAAATATTTCAGTTCTCCTAGATCCTTCATTTTGAATTTTACTTGCAGCTCTTTTCTAACTTGTTGAATAATGAATAAGTTGCTACCAGTCACCAACAAGTCATCCATATAGACTAGAACAATTACAAGATCAGCTCCTCTTTTCTGTGTGAAATGAGAATAATCATAGTAGCTTTGACTAAATCCCAGGTCCAAAAGTGCCTCTGTTAGCTTAAGATTCCACTGTCTGGGAGCCTATTTTAGACCATACAAGGATTTATGTAGTTTGCATACGTGTTTAATCTCCCCCTGGCTTGAAAAGCCATATGGAATCTCCATGTAAACTTCCTCCTTAAGATCACCTTCAAGGAAAACATTATGTACATCCATTTGAAAGATGTACCAATTATATGCAGCAGCTACAACAACTACAATTCTCACTGTGAACATCTTGGCCACAGGAGAGAAAGTTTCAGTATACCCTCTTATTAGCTATAGCCTTTAGCTACAAGTCTGGCCTTATATCTTTCCACATCACCATTAGATTTATACATAACTTTGAATACTCACTTGCATCCAATATGAACCTTTACTTGTGGAAGATCAACCAAGGACCAGGTGTTGTTATTTTGTAAAGCTAAAATCTCAGCCTGCATAGCTTCAATCCACTTAGGATCTGTACTAGCCTCTTTGAAAGTACTAGGTTCAATAATAGCTGAGTAAGCAGCAAGAGAAGCCCTGTAATCTGGAGAAAGATGATTATATGAAACATGATGTGAGATAGGATGATAACAGTTGAAGTTTTTTGAGTGACCAATATAATTTGTTAGCCATATGGGAGGATTTGAAGATCTGGATGATCTTCTAAGACCTTTAGTAGGTAATGAAGAGGTAACAGAAGGTGCATAAGGAGATGGTGCAGACATATCCGTGGTTATTGGTATAGACATATCAGATGTAAAGTTTGGACATGAAGAAGGAGATGAAGAAGAAATAGATAAAGTATGTAATGAATTAGTTGTGTGAGGCATAAGAGAAGTTATGGGATGAATAGGAGAAGTATGTTGTTCTGATGTCATGTCTGTGAACTCTAGAATAGGAAACAATAGAGAGTTTCCAATGTTCACATGCTTAAAAGGAAATACATTTTCTTTGAAAAAAGTATCTCTACTTACAAATAATCCTTTTGAATGTAGATCATAAAGAATATAACCTTTTTGAGATGAAGAATACCCCATATGAACACCTGGAATTGCCTTGAGGCTGAATTTGTGAACTTTTTGCATTTTTGTGGCATAACATAGACTGCCAAATACTCTGAGATGATGTAAAGATGGAATTTGTTGAAACAGTACTTCATAAGAAGATTTTCTTTGAAGATATTCATTTGGTAGTCTATTCATAAGATACACTGCAGTGGAGACACACTCCCCAAAATTTTAAAGGTATATGAGCCTGAAATCTAAGAGCTCTAGCCATATCCAATATACTTCTGTGTCTCCTCTCAACCACTCTATTTTGTTTAAGTGTATATACACAGGAACTTTGATGAAGTATTTCCAGACTTTGTAACAAATGTTGAACTTGATCATTCATGAACTCAGTACCATTGTCTGATCTAAGACATTTAACAGTGGTTTTGAACTGATTTGTCACCATAGTTAAAAAATTCCTGAAAACTACTATTGTATTTGCCTTTGCAGTCAAGAGAAATATCCAGATATATTTAGAAAAATCATCTACCAGAGTCAAGAAGTATCTCTTACCATCATGAGTAGGAAATCTATATGGACCCCAGACATCTGCATGAACAAGATCAAAGATAGATACAAAACATGAAATGCTAGAAGGAAATGATAGTCTTGGTTGTTTTGCAATAGGACAAACAGTGCAATGAGGATGTTCAGTTCTAGGTAGACCTTCAAGGTTATGTAGTTTCTGTAAAACCTTTAAGGGAGCATGTCCTAACCTTCTATGCTACAAAGAGAAATCAGTACATAGATTTGTATTATTCTGACTAACAGTCTTATTAACACTAATTGTAGTATTTGCATTTGAAGATATATGATGATCAGTTCCATGTCTGTCTGCAACCTTGAGAATGTAGAGTCCAAGTTCCTCTCTACCAATCCCCAGAACCTTTCCATTGAAGAGTTCCTGGAACACACAAAAGTCAGGAAAGAATGCTACCAAGCATCTTAACTCTTTTGTGATCTTAGATACTGACAATAAGTTATACTTGAAATCTCGAATGTGGAAAATGTTCTTTATTTTCTTACTCCTGAAGAAATAACAAATTCCAGTATGTGTAATAGAAGCATGTTCACTAGTAGGTAATTGAACCTTATTTTTATCCTTCTCTAATATCCTTTCATAGAAATCCAACAGACTCAAATTATGTACCATATGATTAGAAGCCCCTGTGTCTGCTATCCACTCCTCATTCATTAAAGTTGACATAAAGGCATGTGAAATACTTGTTGTCTGTGAAGTAGCTAAGTTGGCAACAGGCTCAAACTCTTTATCCTTGGTAAGCATCTGCAGAATTTGTTGATGTTGTTTTGGAGTAAAGAACTGAGCAGGAGCAGGAAAATTTACTTGAGAACCTTGTGCCTCTGAAGATTCACTTCTATAGTTATTCTCCATAAGATCCACTTTGGTGCTTACATTATTTGCCTGAGCATTAAAAGATCATTCTCTCATTTTGTTCTTGAAATCACTAGGATATCCATGAAGCTTGAAACAGACATCCTTTGTTTGACCTCTACCCTTAGATTGTTTGTTTGTTAAAAGAGTTCCTTGATTTGTATCCCCAATATTACCACCAGTATAGGCCCAGTTACTCATCAAAGCGGTAACTTCACTGTTGTCATTAGCATTATTCATACTTTTTTCACTAATCCTTTGAATTTCAATATTGATTATCATGGAATAAGCTTGATTCAAGTTTGGTAAGGGTCTAGTCATAAGCACCTGGTTCTTAGCATTTTCATAGCAGTCATTCAATCCTGTTAAAAACTGATAGAGTTTTTGAAGCTGATAGTGATCCACATGTTTCTTAGATCCAGGACAACCACAAGAGGGTGGTGGAGTGAGAGTTTCATATTCATCCCAAAGTTCTCTCAACCGTGAGAACACTAACACAGATGATACTCTTTGTGTTAGTGTAGCAATTTCTTTGTGTAGATAAGCAAATCTAGAAGCATTTACCTTATCAAATCATTCTCTAAGGTCTTCCCAAACAGTATAGGCATCAAAAGCATAGATAACACTACTAATCAAATTAGGTGCTACTTTATTCATAATCCAAGCCAACACTATTGCATTATACCTATCCCACAAATCATGAAGACTAACATTATAGTTACTCCTTTTGCATGTGCCTAAAACAAAGCCTAGTTTGTTTTTGCTATGAAGAACGATTTTCAATGATCTACTCCAGATTGAATAGTTTTCAGATCCAAGTAATTGAATAGAAATTAGAACTGAACCTTGTGTATCAGATGGATGAATGTATAAGGGATGATGATGATCCACTTGATCTACTGGGTTTACTGCTCGAGTTTCAGCTAATTCTTCAGTAGAAGGAATCATTGTTAGATGTCTGAAATACACTAGAGAACTATGGAGAAATGCAATCAATTATCTCGAATTGAATCTTAATCAAACAAATTGCGGACATGCAAATTGAGACTCAGCTCAATTGATTGGATCTGCTATGAGATTGATTCACTCTGATTTGTTATTGCTAAGCTCGCTCTCGATTAACCGAGCTCTGATACCATGTTGAAAGCTTAGCTATGGAGGGTTGACAAAATCAGAGGAGGAAGAAGAGAGAGAGAAGAAGAGTGTAGGAAGTAAGACGGTTACTTCATTTCCAGAACTTAGAAAAATACTACACTGTTACATTGATACTAGCTACAGTAGTATGTATACACATTTACTCATTCTAACTAACTACAACTACTAACTATAGTTAGGTAACTAACTATCCACTAACTATGGTTGAGTTAAATATAAACAAGCATTCTCTCAACAGGTGCCTTCACGACCGAGATTGGGATTGTGATGGATCGCATTCCACGGAATAAAATATAAATAATGATAACTTTATCGTTGCTTCAAAATTTTTCTTCTATGCAAAAAGTACTTCAACAAAATAATTCAGCGTAACGTACGATTGATACTATCAGTCGCAAGTGAGTATAATGACTGTATAAAATTTTGGAAATGTGACAAACCTCCTCCTCATAACCTAATTTTATTAATGAACTCTTGTCTATGGAAGTGGATTTAGAATTTGCGCTTTATTTGGAATATAATTGAATTCGACTCAACCTATACCTTACCATGTAAGTTCACCTTTGCTTATCCGAATCGAATAATTTCATATTTATAGTAAGTTTCCTTCCACTAAACATATGATTGGGGCTGATCATTATTTTGGTATCAAGTTCATATGAGCCTAATACTAAAACTGCCATAATTTTAGTGTTAAGAACCTTAAATGTCGGACATATTTAGTAAAATCTTGAATTCGCCTATGTATATAGACATATATACAAGTTTAAAAATCTTAGGAATACAATGGTATGTACTTAGAAATTTGCACGTTAATCTGATATAACATTATCGATTTATTTGCTTAACACTTGAACTTAATTAGCTTTATACACACATGCAACTTGATTAATATTTTCCAAGATGAATGAGAAACTAATTCGAATTTAGTGTCACACCAAGCCAATAAATGTGCACACAAACTTTATACATTAGTTAATTATATTAAGCTACTATACATTCTCACCTCATGAGTAGTTAATTGGTTTTATTTTGCTATAAAATTGAGCTGATATGTACTGTTTGAAAAAGGTCTAATGGAATCACGTGACAAAGGGAAAAAAGGTCTTAAGTAGTGAGAGTAATTAATTGAAGTCAATTATATAGTTTATACCCCTTTTCAGCCTTTAGGCTGAGTTGTATGTGGTTGTAATAATTTAGCAAAGGTGTAGGGGATACAATAATGATTTAGACATTAAAAGGATCTATTAAATTATAAACTGACTAATTAAACTAGATTAGTCTTACTGAGTTTTGCTTAATAATTTGAGCGTATAATAAAGCTTTGCACCGGCAATTCAGATTGAAATATTCTTTTATGATATTTCAGTATCTTTTTAAACGTGCTGATGAACTTAATAGAAAAATTATGGAAGATAGGGAATCTTAGATACCATTCATTAATGTTGAGAATCAAGCATGAGATTTGGAAGATATAAGCAGTAATATATAAAATGGAAAAATAACATTGTATAGTCGCTTTTAAAATAATAGCAAAAATGTATATTTTTTGTTATATATGCATGTTATATATAAAAATATACAAATTTGAGACCACCGGATATAAATAACTTCAGAGCTAAAAGTGATCTTTGATCAAATGCAAATCACAAATCTGAATCTTCCTTTCTAATCCCGGTCACGTGAAACTCCATTAATCGCCCCAATCTATTTTCTCTTTTATTGTCTTCTCAAATATGACAAGAGGGGTTGCTCTGATGGTAAGCAACCCCCACTTCCAACCGAGAGGTTGTGAGTTCGAGCCTCCCCAAGAGCAAGGTGGGAAGTTCTTTGGAGGGAAGGATGCCGGGGGTCTATTTGGAAACAGCCTCTCTACCCCAGGGTAGGGGTAAGGTCTACGTACACACTACCCTCCCCAGACCCCACTAAGTGGGATTATACTGGGTTGTTGTTGTTGTTGAATATATATAATATATATATATTCAACCAAAGAGAAGAAGACTAACCAAAAACAAAAAAGGTACTAGCAAATAAAAGTAGGGTGATAAAGACCATGCACATGCACGCATGCAATTTGTCCTTGATCTTTGAATTTAGGAGGACCCTACTTAAAAGGGTTCCACTCCCTCTTATATACTCTTGTCGAGTATAAGGCAAAAAAATTCAAACACTCAATCAAATATTCTTATAATATAAATACGAATTGATTTTATGTGGGGGTATTTGATTGAGTATGAAAATGTAGGAAAGAAAGAATATTTTTCGAAACTAGTAATCTAAACAAGACATAAACATTTGCATGGATGTAAATTATCTTATTAAAGGTAAATTAAGAGATTTAAAGTTACGTTATTTCTAAATACGGAAAAATGATATTGGTTTTAGAACTATAAAGGATACGTAACACATAAATTAAGATAAAAGAGTAACTAATTTATTTATTTATTAATTTATTATTGTTGCTTCCAAACACACACGCAAATATACATGATCGACAAGTGATATAGGATTGTAAGTTCAGATATCATACCAACATGGACTTGTGATTAACTATCAGCTAAATTAAACCCAAATAATTAAGTTTAGAACCTCTTTTATACAAATGAGAATCCTGTAAGACTAAAATAACCCTATTTCGGACAAAATAGGAAACCCTGGCAACATAGCGTCCAGGCCAGCACCTCGCGATGGCGCTGAAAGCAGTGAGCTATTTGCAATCTCTCGTCCAAACTTCCTTGGATGCCTCTGAATTGGATTGAATTTCTTTATTTGTTTTCCACTTTGGGGGACATAAAGACAAAGGGTGTCCGCACTATTTTTTTTTTTTATTTTAAATTTTTTTTCTTCTGTGTTTTATCTAATTTTGCTCCAAATTGCTTCACACTGCTTTATTCTTACACAGTTAAAATATAAAATTGAGCATATAATAATATAACTAATACTCAAAAGACAATTAAAAACAGTAGAATGAGATAACAATAGGTAACTATATGTATTTTTGGTTGAACATCAATTATCACATATTAAACTATAGACAAACATACTTGTATTTGAGAATCGGAATCCTAACTAGTATTTCTGGCAAACAAGTTATGAATTGATAGAAAACAGCAATAACTATTTGTGCAGAGGGAGTATAGTACTAAACATTACTGAATGGATGTCACAAGAAGATAAAAGTGTGAATCCCGACTACTGAACTGAGTTGTCTACTTTACCTCCTTGGGACATAAGGGTCCATACAACGACATTCAATACAATTGGAACGTTACAGAAAAAGTTAGCATGGTTCTTGCACAAGTATAACACATACAAATTTGAATTGGCTTCAAGGAATTCCGAGTGGGGAAGGGCGAGGTAGACGAGAAAGAGCAAAATCTTATATCGTGAAAAATATTATCACCCTGATTATTCTTGATATAATCTATTCTATTTCCTATTCTATAGTTGTATATGTTTGTACCACCTATGCTACATCTTTTTTTCTTTTATATTGAGCAAAACAGTTTGCTTTTTTTACTACATTTAAGTATTTACTATACTTTATATAGCTGTTACAAAGTACAAGCTAGTGGGAAGCTAATATTTGAGGTTTGCACCAAAAAAAAAAAATAATAATATTTGAGGGCCCAGTCACACAGTCTTTTATATAAAGGAATTGTCAAGCCACAACTACACTTGAAAAAGTTAAAAAGTCAATAATAACCAGAAGAAAGCAAGAAGAAAATTACTTCAAATCTGGTTTCTCTAATGAATCATCAACTTCAAGTATTTGATAAAGAAGACAAATCATCATCATCATCAGAAGAAGAAGAAAAAGAAGAGGATGTTTTTCAAGAAATTGCCCAACAAATCCACCAAAACCAGCATTTCCACCAATTCCGCCGAACACACGCAGATTCCCACCATACAAAATGGGCTAATTTCACTTCACCTAGTGCAGCTTTAGTCCCAAAGCACCAAAACAACGCACAATGTCCTAATTTCAAACAAGAAATCAAGAATGTATCCCCAAAAAAGAAGCCAAAGAGAACCAACACAGATGTGATAGAAGTCCACAAAAGCCGCATTGTCCGAGCTACAGGACGAAAAGATCGGCACAGCAAGGTTTCAACAGCTAGCGGTCCTAGGGACAGACGAGTTAGGCTCTCACCAAACACTGCAATTCAGTTCTATGATGTTCAAGATCGACTTGGTTATGACCGTCCAAGTAAGGCCATCGATTGGCTTATTAAAGAAGCTAAAGCTGCAATTGATGAACTTGAAAATAATCCTTTTCAAGTCTTTTCTACGAAGATTCACTCGACAAATAAAGCACTGAACTGGCGAACTATAAATGCTGAAAACGAAGAAGGCAAATTTGCTATTGAACATAGTCCAAAAGTTAGTCAAGAATATAGGGACATTCCAAAATATGAATGTAGAGTTCAAAATGAAAGCCCAAATGGAAATTTGAGCTTGTTTTCATCAGTAAATAACTCCAAGATTCTACCTGTAAGTGATTTTCAGAGATACCAACAAGGCCATTTTCACTCAGAAATCAAAAAGCAAGACCAAGGCAACTTTTTCAATTTTCAGTCGTCTCAAAATGAGTTAAGAGAGGATTCAACATTCAGCTTTTTATCACATAATTTCCCTTCAGGTTTAGGCCAGAACCAGCTGTTTTATCAGAGGGAATCCCTTCAGTCCAGTGATTTTAGTGTTCCATTGAACACTCAGTTTCAGACTGTTTCTTATGCAAACAATGGATTTGTCAATCAAGAAGAGGAAGATGGTACATTTTCCACTAGTCCTTCAGCCATTAAGGCAACTACACTTCTACATTATCAAGATTAGCCTTTCACCAAGTCCATCAATTATAACATTTTTTTTATAATAGTATTACTTAATGCATGAGTAGCATAGTTCACTTTTTTGAATTTGCAGCTCCTTTTCCTTTTTTCTTTTCTCTTTGTATGTGAATATTAAGTAATCCATCCGTTCCAATTTACGTGAACTTGTTTGACTAGGCACGGAGTTTAGAAAAAAAATGAAACACTTTTGAAATTTATGGTCCTAAACAAGTCCAAATAGGACTTAAAGTATTTATGTGGTTATAAAAAAAGTTCAATCTTTTTGGAACAGACCAAAAAGTAAATAGGTTCACATAAACTGGAACAGAGGGAATATTAGACATTGGCCGAAGACGAAGGGTTGCTCGGAGCATGGTTAACGCTTCCTACTTGCAACCCCTAGCTAGGTCGTAGGCTCAAGTCACCAAAGGAGCAATAACTCCAATAAAAGAGATCAAAATTTAAGGGGAATCAAAACGGACACGGGGGAGGGGGGGAATACATTGGCCGAAAAAAGAAAGTTGTTGTCACTAGAGCCGGATTCAAAATTCCAAGAAGATGTGTACACTATTATAAGAAGTTAATCTAGAATCTATATTTGACGGGTTAAACTTTTACGTTCTAACCGCGAATTTGCTATCATTTAGAAATTATAGCTTAAAATAAAAAATAAAAAAACTCGCAATCTTAGTGATTTTTAACATATATACCTATACTCCATATCAAAATGGTGAAATCACTGAGCCGTGCTACATCATCTACTGCAATTAGTTTTAATTATATAAACTTTTGCAACGACAGAAGGAGATAGAAGATTTGAATATGTTAGATTTGGGAATTTTGAATGAATAAACTAGAAAAAGAATACTTAAAACAACAAAATGGACACTAGACATGCCTATGAACAAAGATTTGAACATATAACTTCAATTGTAATCATTGTACCATAGGACTCTTTGAACTTGAATGCACAATATATATATTTAAAAAAATTTTAAGAAATATAATATTATTATACATGGTATCAAGAGAGCAGTATAGGTTCATATGCTCCATGCTTCAACACATAGATACGTTTAATCTTCACGATTTAATTTTTCAAGGTTGGGCCCAAGGTCCAATATACTATGTAGCTTGCATAAGCAAGCAAATGGTCATACCAAATTTTGTGGCATTGTAAAAATAACTAGGATAATAACAATGCAAATTAAGTACTATTAGTTTAGTGTAACAGGCAGTAAGATCAACAAGATTTAAGAGTCGATGTGTTCTTGTTCGTCAAGATTTTGTAAGATGTATAATGGCGGTATAAATTAAGTATCAGAGAGCATAACTAGTCATAAGTTCAGAAAAAAGAGGAGGGTCGCCTTAAGCTTTAAAAATTAATGTATTCATGATGAATCTTATAAATATTAGAATGTCTATTTGATTTGATATATGTTTGAGAAACCAAAATTGCTTCTGCTAAACCTGACACCATGTGAGCCCATAGAATTTGGGACATCATGTGTATACTTTCATGTAGTAATGATGGCTACAAGAGAGTAGCTTTTCATTCATGTGGGCAGTTCTGGCGCCATTAATTTAAAGAGGTTCCCAAACATAGAAAAATAATAACAGTAGACTAGGATATGTTGGGTTAATTATTTGCAAGTTATTGAACCAAAAAAAAAGAAAATTATTTGCAAGTTCAAATACAGAAACAGCAAAATTAGTTAATATAATCAACAAACCTAGCTAGGGCTTCCTATTTGGTTGGGCTACTCTGGTTGCCATATGGGGCTGCATATATCTATTATAGGCATGCTTCAATTATACTTTTTGCACTTCTCAACTGGCAAATTACTTTCTTTGCTTTTATTATTTGAGGATTTCTGCCCATTGTTGTTGCTTTTTCTTCTTATTTTTTAGGAAAAATTAACTTAAATAGTCGTCTACTCAAACACTTAAACTTAAATGAATCTTCAGCTTCAAGTATCAGAAAAAGAAGATAAATCATCATTATCAAAAGAAGAAGAAGAAAAAGAAAAGGAATATGATGTTTTTCAAGAAAATATCTTCCAAATTCATTACCAAAACCCGCATTTACACCAATTCTGCCAAAAATAAGCCGATGCAAAATGGGCTAATTTCACTTTCCCTAGTGCTACTTTAGTCCCAAAGCTCGGGTCCGGATCCGTTTATCAAAAATAATGACCAAAGTCAACTATATTAATATTAATATCAAAATTCTTCAAATTTTTTACAAAATTTACATATTTCAACATAAAAAAATTTCGGCTATGCACCTAGACTGCGCACGCAAATCGAGGCAATATAAATTGAGGTTGTCAAGGCCTCAAAAACACAGAACAGATGAGAAAAACAGGTGATGACCCCTTGGGTAGTCATAAGTGTGAGATAGGGTCTCAGCTTTGTGTTGTGATGGTATTGATGAGCTTGAGGTACGACTCTTTCATTTGGTTCATTTTTTTGACTTGAGTATGTTCAGACCATTTCTTAACGGTGTGCAAATTATGCGAGTTGTGGCTTAGACCTACATTGATGTTTCATGTCACCATAGTGGTGTGTTGGATTCGAAGTGATTGTTGGGTTCATTAATGAATACGAACAGATTTGATTTCAGCTTGTTGGAAGGATAATATCGAGGTTTGGCTCGTAAATCTACTGTGGTATTAGCCAAAAAGGGAAGTGACTTCATGAATTATTGACCAGAGAAGTGGTTATGATTTATTACGTGTTTCCTTTATCATTGGCAGTATGTGAAAGTATTGGAGTGAGACTTTAGTTGTTAAGAGCTTTCCTACCGATATTAGGTTGTTATGTGCAGCTACTATGAATAGAAGTTATCATTTCGAGTGTTTGAGTTATGTGGTATATCATATAATTGCACATGAGATTGCAAGTATGGGTTATTACAGCTGGTTCGGGCGGGACTATTCAGAGTATAGATGTGAGGTTTTAACCTTATGTGTGATTTCAGAAAGTGAAATATGGTTCTATGATTTATGGGCTAGACTAGATTGTGTGATTTTAGTTAAAATGTGTTATAGAACCTATATGAGATAGGATGATATGGGATCACCCCCAGGTATATGCATGGTAAGGTTATTCAGCGATTGGTTAACTTTTAAAACAACTCTAGGTACGTTCGAGGATAAATGTGTGTTTAAGTGGGGGAGGATGTAACGTCCCGACCGGTCGTTTTGAGATTTTGCACTTTGATCGCCAGTTCTGAGGCATGACTTGCACCGTGTTATGTATTATAACTAATGTAGATCGTTGGTTTTGGTTTTCAGGACAAATTTGGAATGAATTTGAAGGAACGGTTTCAGTAAAAAGCCTTGAATTTGAAAGGTTTGACTAGTTGACTTATTTATATACGAGCTCGGATCAGAGTTTTTATGATTCTGTTAGCTTCATTAGGTGATTTATGACTTAGGAGCGTGATCAGAAATGATTTTAAAAGTCCGTGGAAGAATTTGGCTTGAATTGGCGAAGTTAGTATTTTGGCGAATTCCGGTTGATTATTGAGATTTTGATCTGAGGGTCAGAATGAAATTCCGAGAGTTTCGGTAGCTTTGTGAAGTGATTTGGGAGGTGTGCGTGAAGTTTCAGGTCATTTGGACGTCGTTTGCTTGGGTTTCTGATCGAATGCGTATTTCGAAAGTTTTAGAAGAACTTAGGCTTGAATTCTATGTGAATTGAGGGTTTTGATGTTGTTTGAGGTGTTTTGGTGATTGGACAAGTTTGAATGAGGTTTTAGGAGGTGTTGGTGCTTTTGGTTGAGGTCCCGGGGGCCTCGGGTGAATTTCGGGTAGTCAATCGAACCATTTTTGGCTTTGAGTGTTGCAGAAATTTGTTGTTCAAATGTTGCAGGGAAATTGGTTTTCGTGATCGCGTGGGGGTAGCCGCGATCGCGTAGAAGAATTTTGGAAGTCCAGGAGTTAGACCTTCGTGTTCGAATTAATTGGATCGCGTTCACGGGAGGTTGGGGGTCCCCGCCTCGCGATCGCGTAAAATCAGTCGCGTTCGCGTATAAGTAATTGAGGGCCCAAGTGTTTTTCTCTCTGTGTTCGCATCTTTGGGATCGTGTCCGCATAGCTCTAGGATTTAAAGCATCATGTTTGCAGCAACATCATCGCGTTCGCATAGTGTTAATTTGAGAGGTGGAAATTTAGTGTATTGCGATCGCGAGACTTAGGTCGCGATCTCGATGAAGGAATGGTCAATGCTGGACAGAATGTTTTAAGTCACTTCATCCGTGGATTTAGATTATTTTTCCTCCATGGTTGAATATTTTGAGAGCTTCTTGGTGGAGATTAAAGAGGGATTCAGAGGGAATCGATTGGAGGTAAGATTTTGAACTTAAAACTCATTTTTATTGTGAAATCCGCCTAGAAATTCATAAGAATTAAGCCAAATATTGAAGAACTAGGGCTTGAGATTTTGAAATTTGATTTGGGGATTTTCTGGGCCATTTGAGCTTGGATTTGAGAGTTCTTGGCATGTATGAACTCCCGAGGAGATAAGGAATTTATTGATGTATAAATTTATGAGTTTTGAGAAGTGAGCCCTGGGCTCAGGTTTTGGTAATTTCTGAATTTGTGCCAGTTACTGTTTGTTTTCGCTTGGACTTTGTTCCCTTAGCTTATTATGATGTATTCCCTCTGATTTTGGATATATTCGATGCGCGTGGACGCCGATTGAGGGGCAAGGGCATTGCGAGCTAGAGATTTCACCGTTTCGCGGTGAGTAATGGTTGTAAATGACATCCTGAGGGTTTGAAACCCCAGATTGCACATCATAGTGCTATATTAAGGTGACTTGCACGACGGATAGCGAGCGTGGGGTAGAGAACTGTTGGGGATTGTGACTTGGTCCATCCCGATTGATGATTTTCCGCATATTTCACTGAAACTTATTTGTTATTATCATGATTTGGGCTGATTGATATATTTGGGCTTCGTGCTAATTATTTGAACCCTTCGGGAATTTTATCACTTTTTCCTTACTATTTTACCGTATTATTTGAACTCAGTCCTGTTGATATCTAATGTTTTACAAACTCAGCCAATTTTACTTAGATTTGAAACTTAAATGATATTTCTAAATGATTTTTTGGGCTGAGAACTACTGTTTTACAAATGTCCGATAGGCTTGTGATGATTTTCGGACTGAGTGTTGCCGCGGGCATATGTGAGGATATGCCGAGTGATATGAGGCCGAGGGCCTGAGATACTTTATATGCCACGAGGTGATTTGATTGACATGGGGAATCTTTCCGGCCTTGTGAGTGATGTGAGGAGGCGTTCAAGCCTTGTGAGTGATGTGAGGAGGCTTTCAGGCCTAATGAGTGATGTGGGAAGGCTTTTAGGCCTTATTTTATATGCCACGAGGTGGCTTGATATTGCGCTTAGGCCGTAAGGGGCTCCTCCCGGAGTCTGCACACCCCCAGTGAGCGATGTCGACGATATATGGATCGGGCTACATGCCGCATTGAGATGTGGATCAGGCTACACGCCGCAACGATTACTATATGACATTGTTCTGAGAGAGAGAGCCCGAGGGGCTGAGAGTGTTCTGAGAGTGAGTCCGGGGAGCTGGTACTATTTTGAGATATTGCCCAAGGGGCAAACTTTTATGTGCTCATCTTGCATATTTACTTGTCTTTTTACCTATTATACTATGGTATTTTTTCCCGATGGGCGAATTTTCTGTGCTTATCGGCACTAACTGTTTTGAAATCATTTCGTAAATGTTGGAAAGATATTTTCAAAAGAGATTTAAATTGTGCCAAGATATTTCCAAAGATCTCACAGCATCACTGTTTTCTCGAAGGGTTGTACCTTGCTTCTATACAGCATGATGGTTTGCTTTACGTGATTTCTTACTACTAAGTTGTTATTTACCTTTATTGCTTATTGAGTTGGAGTACTCACTTTACTCCCTGCACCTCGTGTGCAGAAGCAGGTATCTATTCACCTAGTAGCAGGTTTGGGCCGATTAGAGGCAGAGTTATATGAGTTAAGGAGGTGACTGTCAGCATTCGCAGCACTATGTTTCTCTCTTTGTTCATTATTTCGGTTTTGTATATTTTAGATCTTGTAGTGGAACTACATTCTGATAGATGCTCGTGACTTGTGATACCTCGATTAGGGTTGTGTTGGGATGTGTTTCCGCTAATTAGTACTATTAAGTCATATTTAAGGTGTTTATTTATGTTTAACTATTTTTGAAAAGACGAGTTGGGTTAGTTGGCTGGCCTCGTATTCACGAGAGGCGCCTTCATAACCAATGCGGGGTTTGGATCGTGACATCCGATATACCACTGTTGTCACACCTCCTTTTGGCGCGCCCCCAACCCCGGAGGGTAGGAGCGCGAGGGGAGTTTTTCCAATTTAAGTGACAATATTGGAAACGGGATTATTTATTTATTTCAGAGTCGCCACTTGGAATAAATTAAGGTGTTCCAAGTCACCAGTTTATTTAAATCCTGAATCGAGGAAATTTCGACTTTCCAATAAAGTCTACGAACCAGAAATTCTAAGTAAGGAATTCTATTGACCCGAGGGAAGGTGTTAGGCACCCCCGGATCCCGTGGTTCTAGCACGGTCGCTTCAATTATTATAAATGGCTAAAAATTATCTGATTTTTAACATGCTTATAGATTATATGCTCTGATTAAACTTTAAAATGCTCTGTTAATTTGAGACCGCACCAAAGGAAAAACTAATTACAAAAATAGATGCGGAATTTTTGACAAATAAGTAAATCAAAAGTATGTCCGGATTTTTACTTCAAACTATGCCAATTAAAATAATTGTTAGACTAAAAGACGATTTATTTGAAAGTATATCCCCTTAAGGTTATTTCCAATTAAACTCTATACAACAGTTTGTTGACTTAGGAGCAAAGATTGCTTAAAATAAAGTATAAACTAGTAAAAATTAATCAACTATGCCAGGTGTGAGTATTTCATCATGTTTCATTACTTGGCGTAAGATTATCCACAATGTGGTGCGTCTCAATTTATTTATTTATTCTTTTACTTGGCTAACGCAATAGAATGCCTAATGGTAATCTTAAAATCTCTTGTTGAAATTCTAACGTCTATTTTATAAGCAACTATGACTTAAACTACAAATGACTATGACTTAAAATATCAAAACATAAATCACTTAACAATCTTAAATACTTTATCATCTAAGGAAATCAAATAAAACTAAAGGCCTAACATATGAGTTCCTTCAAGTTCTAGTTTACGAAACTATCTACAAAATTAATTCAAATCGATTCTAATTATATAATAAGATACAGTAAAACCACACTACTAAATCATAGAATAAAAAAAAAACTAAACAAAATGAAAGAAAATGTAAACTATTCTGCTTCAAACATCTTGATATCAACTTCCTTTATCAATTTTCAATTGTTCTCGGCCAATGTGGTTACAAGAATATACCTGGAATTGAAAAGCAAAGGGAAATGGAGGAAAGAAATCAGTAACAATTCTCGGCAAGCCACAGCAAACAGCAACAACAACAGATCCCAGCCAACACTAACCACTATGAAACACGTAATCTAGGGAACAAACTAAGATCCCAGAAATCTAACTCAAACCCAAAGATCAACTGCAATTTCCAGAAAAGCCAGCAACAAACTAACAGAGGACTCAAGTAAGACAACAACCTTTAGATAGACTGAACACGCAGGTGAGAGGAAAGAAACAGAGAAGGCTTATAGAGGTTCTACCCAACCCGTCAAAACTGGAAAGAACACAGCCTGCAATCAAAAGACAATGGAGTAGTCTTTTTCTTTTCCTAAGCTCTCTGTATTCCAGTGTTTATTTGTGTGTGAGTGTATGTATGTGTTTTTCTCTGTTTTCCAGTGTTTCTCTGTGTTCTCAATGTGAGTCTCCAGTGATTGTGTTTGTGAAACAGTGTGTGTATATATCAGAGAGTGTTCACTATCAGTGGTCTATGTATACTGCCAGTTTTATAGCCAAACCTTACAGAACTTTACACTTCAGATTCAATGTTTTTCCTAACAAAACACATGGGTACCTTTAACTTTTGAATCATTCTTTCCATGTGAGCTCTCATTTCCAGCTTTTAAAACACTTAACAAAGCTAGAATGTACTGATATCTCTGATTATTCCAACCTGATTTTGTCTAAAGGTGAGTTTTATACACTTAAACAAACAAACAAGGGCAAAACTAAATGGAATATGCTGCTGTCCAGCAGTTCCAACAATTTAAACCATGTGCAGTGCACTCTTAGTTGCCTAGCTGTTGGCTTTCAGATTCTAAACTAAAACAACTATCAGCAGTTAACTTATAAACTAAAATCAACCAAACAAACTTAATTCAATTCAACAGTGAATCAATGAATCTCGGCCAATGCCGGATTTGTAGCTCTAGTGTTCTAACAAACGAAACTACGAACCTAATCGACGACATTCGTATAGTCGATTACAACAAACACAATCAATAACACACAATCGATGAACAATTCTTCAACACTTAAGCCGAGAGAAGAAGAAAAAATCCAAATGAAAGAAGCAAGAATGTTATTCGACTTCAATAATCGACTCGAATACACACACTTATCAACAAACAACAATCAATCAATTACGATAATCAATCTCCAAAAACAGTGAATCAAGCAAATTCTCGGCCAATGCTGGGAAATACAAAATTAATCGTTCGACGACGCTAATCGACGCGAACACGTATTCGACAACATACGCAATCAAACAAACAAGGAAAGAAAAGCAATTGACCAAATAAAAGGTCTTTGAGAAGAAGTGACAATAGGGACGGCCGACAAACATCAAGAAGAATCCAATCAACAAATACAAAAGCAAATTGAAATAAACGGTAAACATGAAAATTACCTTAAAGAGAAATCAAAAATCGGCCACTTTGGAAAGAATTCTCGGTTCTTGACTTAAATTTGGACTTTGGGAATCAAATGGATTTTAATTGAAATGTTTTCAACTGAAAACATCTCAATTAAAATCTATTCTAATCCCAATTTCTTCAAATCTAACCCGGCGGCCCAAATTTGGATTTTAGGGTTCTTGAAGTCTCGATTTGGGGCTTAATGGTTTTCGGTTAGATTCGAGCAAAAGGGGTCACGGATTCTTGGAGGGGATAGTCTGGTGGTGGTGTGGTGTTAATTTGGAGTGGTTTGGGGTGAATCTCATTTTCCGGCAAACTTTCGATCTAATATTCGAGGAATTCGACAATGATTCAAGTAAGATGGGTAAAGGATTCGTGTAGAGGGAGAGAAGGGGATTTTATGGTGTTAAAATGGGGTGATTTGGACCACGGCCGCCGGCGGAGGCGATTTCCGGCCGGCGGCCGGCGGCGGGGGACGGTGGAGGCGGCTGGGGTTATTGGGTTAAAGGGATGGGGTGAAATGGTGTGAAGGTTAAGGGTTTTGGGGTTTAAAATTCCCCCTTTAATCTCAGCCGTTAGATCACAATGATCAACGGCTAAGATCAAAAGGGTGGCTTTGAAAATGGGCTACCCGGATGGGCAAATCCGTTTGGGCTGGGGAGTTTGGGTGCTATTGGGCCTCGAATTAAATTGAATTTTTGGCCAAAATTTGATTTCTTCTCTCAATTATTTCCTTTTCTCTTCTCTTTTAATTTTAATTCTCAATTTATTAAAACAAAAATTCTAATTACACTACAAAATCAATTAAATTATAAGAAATACTAATTAAGTTATATTAACAATTAACACAATCAATTAAAACATCAATTAAATATAAGTCACACAATTAGGCATTTAAATGCTAAAAAATGTAAAAGATGAATTATTTCTTTTTTTTTTGTGATTTTTCGTTTTCGTAAGATAAAATTAATTACTCCTAATTTCAAACTAGATAAGAAATGTAAGCATGACGTATTTTTGTATTATAATTTTTATTAATTTAAGCACATATAATCACATATATACAAATGCAAACAAATACCAAAAATAACACAAAAAAATTCACAAAAATACACACCATAAAATAGACAATTTTTGTTTTGATTTTGTGGGAGTAATTCATGTTAGGCAAAAATCACGTGCTCACAGCTGCCCCTCTTTGCGCGGAAACCACGAAGAGTTTTCGTGCAAAGATAAATGAGCAAATACGAGCGATTTTTGCCTATTTGAATACTCCGTGGGAAGCATTTTGAAAGAGTTTTGACCGAGCCTTTGCTTCGGAGGCCTCCTACATATCCTGGGCTAAACAGGAATCAGGTCAATGTAGTTCGGGAAGTTTTGGTAGCTGGGACTACCGTGGACTGACACTTTGCTGTTACTATTGCTATCGTTGCTGCATGTTGCTGCCTACTGCTTACTGATCTCCTTATTACACCAAAAGAAATTAAAGCTGAACTAGCTATGCTATCAAACTACGAGTTACAAGATTCCTATCTATGATTTTCTTGAAAACTTGATCTTGAATCTTAGCTGATTTGCTGTAGACCTCGATCTGAATCTTGATGCTCCGCAAGCTGTACGTGCTTGTTTATTTCGGTAACATTGAGTGAAACGGAGTCGGCGGAGCTTGTTACTTCAATCATCTTCTGAGCAATTGTGCCTTTGTTTACTCCAACATTTGAACTCTTTTCTTTTGGTTCTTTTCTTCTTTTCTTCACTCTGGATTGATGTTCCATTTGTAGGCTATCTCGATCCTTCCGTCCCGAGGTCAAACCTATTTAGACAACAAAACAAACAAACGAACGAAATTTTTCTCCCCCAGTTTTGCTAGGAAAATTTCGTGAGTTAGTTGTGACACAGAAAGTGATTAAAAGACTCTTTGGTATTGGGTAAGAAAGTCATGGTTTCACAAAGGTTCAAACGGCTTTCTGGCCGGGATTTTGTAGAAGAGTTTCACGGCTTTCTGGCCGGAATTCAAACAATATCTAACGGTTTTTGGCCGTCGGATCCTCGATTTTTTGGCCGGGGTAAAAATAAATGGCTCCGCAGTTTTCGGACTGGGAGATCCTCGGTTTTCTGACCGGAAGGAAAGTTTCACGGCTTTCGGCCGAATTCAAACAATATCTAACGGTTTTTGGCCGTCGGATCCTCGGTTTTTCGGTCGGGGTAAAAGTAAATGGCTCTGCAGTTTTCGACCGGGAGATCCTCGGTTTTCGACCGGGATAAAAGTTTCACGGCTTTCGGCCGAATTCAAACAATATCTAACGGTTTTTGGCCGTCGGATCCTCGGTTTTTGGCCGGGTAAAAGTAAATGGCTCCGCAGCTTTTCGACCGGGAGATCCTCGGTTTTCGACCGGGGTAAAAGTTTCAACGGCTTTCTGGTCGGAATTCAAACAATATCTAACGGTTTTTGGCCGTCGGATCCTCGGTTTTTTGGTCGGGGTAAAAGTAAATGGCTCCGCAGTTTTTTGAACTGGGAGATCCTCGGTTTTCTGACCGGGGATAAAAGTTTCACGGCTTTCTGGTCGGAATTCAAACAATATCTAACGGTTTTTGGCCGTCGGATCCTCGGTTTATCGGCCGGGGTAAAAGTAAATGGCTCCACAGTTTTCTGACTAGGAGATCCTCGGTTTTCTGACCGGGGATAAAAGTTTCACGGCTTTCTGGCCGGAATTCAAACAATATCTAACGGTTTTTTGGCCGTCGGATCCTCGGTTTTTTGGCCGGGGTAAAAGTAAATGGCTCCGCAGTTTTCTGACTGGGGAGATCCTCGGTTTTCTGACCGGGATAAAAGTTTCACGGCTTTCGGCCGGAATTCAAACAATATCTAACGGTTTTTTGGCCGTCGGATCCTCGGTTTTTTGGCCGGGGTAAAAGTAAATGGCTCCGCAGTTTTCTGACTGGGGAGATCCTCGGTTTTCTGACCGGGATAAAAGTTTCACGGCTTTCTGGCCGGAATTCAAACAATATCTAACGATTTTTGGCCGTCAGATCCTCGGTTTTTTGGCCGGGGTAAAAATAAATGGCTCCGCAGTTTTCTGACTGGGAGATCCTAGGTTTTCTGACCGGGAAGAAAAGTTTCACGGCTTTCCGGCCGGAATTCAAACAATATCTAACGGTTTTTTGGCCGTCAGATCCTCGGTTTTTCGGCCGGGGTAAAAGTAAATGGCTCCGCAGCTTTCTGACTGGGAGATCCTCGGTTTTCTGACCGGGATAAAAGTTTCACGGCTTTCGGCCGGAATTCAAACAATATCTAACGGTTTTTGGCCGTCGGATCCTCGGTTTTTTGGCCGGGGTAAAAGTAAATGGCTCCGCAGTTTTCGACCGGGGAGATCCTCGGTTTTCTGACCGGGGATAAAAGTTTCGCGGCTTTTCGGTCGGAATTCAAACAATATCTAACGGTTTTTTGGCCGTCGGATCCTCGGTTTTTTGACCGGGTAAAAGTAAATGGCTCCGCAGTTTTTTGACTGGGAGATCCTCGGTTTTCCGACCGGGATAAAAGTTTCACGGCTTTCTGGCCGGAATTCAAACAATATCTAACGGTTTTTTGGCCGTCGGATCCTCGGTTTTTTGGTCGGGGTTAAAGCAAATGGCTCCGCAGTTTTCTGACTGGGAGATCCTCGGTTTTCTGACCGGGAAGAAAAGTTTCACGGCTTTCTGGCCGGAAAGACCCTCGGTTTTTCTGACCGGGGTCCAAACAGATATTGGACTAATATGATTTGATTCTCTTTTCGGAGTTTTCATTTTCTTTTCTTTCATTCTTTTTTTTTTGGCCTTCTTTCAGGCGTTCTTTTTAAAAATCAACAAATGCATAGGATAAATCTCTAAAAAAGAAACTTACCTTTTTATGTGTTTTCCTTGTTCCAGAGCCATTTCAAAGCTTGCGTATTTCACTTATTTGAGTGGTACTTTCTTCTTGCACAATTAAACAGACCTGCTTTCAACAAAGAACATTTTATCAGTTGAAAAAGTGGTTGGCTTTGCGGCCTTGGTTATCTTCATTGCTTGATCGTTTCCCCATTTCCATTGAGAAGTTTGCTACCAATTGTCTTTGGGGTGACCTCCTTTCGAACTGACCGGGTTCATTCCCAGAATTCCATGGGGATTTTCCGTGTAGGTTCCATCCTTCTGCCTTATTCTGTCTCTTCTAAGACCTTAGCCTTTGATTTCCGTTTCCTTTCTAAAACTCCGTTTCCTTGGAAACAATCGATCATTACGATCAGTTGGGATTGGATCAATACAACAACTAAGGCTGGGTATCTTTCTTCAATTTTTTTTTTTTTTTACCAGACGGAGTCATGTGAAACCGGTCCTGCCGCCTTTCTTTGTAATGGTTTCAGAATTAAAATTAAACCGAAAGGGATTCAAAGAATAACTATACAAAAAACAAGAAAATGAGTTTAAAAAGAAACGTCCCTTTCGGGAAAAAGAAAGACTTATCTGGGATGCATGCTGACTCCAAATAAACATGACATGCTTCTTGGACTGGACGCCTGACCCACATAAACTTTCCAACTTCTTATGAACCCATTGATTCGCAATTTCAAAAACCATGGAATCTTGCCAAAATTCTTTAGTGAAGGGACGTCCTTTTTTGGTCGGTGGCGCCTTTTGCGGGTTTCCGCCAATCGATCCCTCTCATTTCTCTTCTCACTGTCGCCTGATAGTGCTCTTTGCGCGTTTTCACTAAACGGACTCTCTCATTTTTAGCTTCTCCAATCGCCATCGCCTTATGGTGCCCGAAGGTTTTCACCGATAAGACTCTCTCATTTTGTTTCTCTCAATTCAGACTGTGTCAGATTTTCGTCAATGACATTCTTCACTTCCTTGCCTTTGCCAATTGATCCGAAGGACTTGAACAAGGTTTTTTGGGTAAAAGGAAATTGAATGGAATCACAACTCTGGAACCATCTTGACGGATTTAAACTGAACCGTCATATCATCTGCCCCAGTTTCAATTTTTGGGGAAATTGGGATTTTTGGTTTTGGTGTGACTGAACCTCAGGGAGAGGTTGCCTACGTATCCTTTCGGAATCAAGTCAGAACGTAGTTCAGGATACTTTGTTTTGTTTTGTTTTGTTTGGTTTTGTTTTTTTTTTTTTGATTTGGATTCCAAAGAGGGTAGCCAAAGAAAGGTAACCGGCTCAAAGGGTTTACAAAAGGGTTGGTAGTGTTTGGGTAGCGGGAAAGAAAGCCTTCATCATCTCAATTATACAAAAAGCCAACATCGCAGTAGGTCCTGACATAGTACCTTTGTACTGTATTTGTATTGATTACTGTTTCAAGATCATTTCCTTCAATGTCTTCCAGGTATAATGCTCCTCTTGGCAGTATCTTCCTGATGATGTATGGCCCTTTCCAATTAGGAGCGAATTTTCATTTCGCTTCCTGGTGATGTGGAAGAGTGCGCCTTAACGTCGGTTGTTCTATTTCGAGATTTCTGGGCCGCACTTTCTTGTTGCAAGTATGGGCCTTTCTTTGTTGGGACAACTACTCGGGTATTTCTTGAGTACAACACAACCCTTTTCGTATGCGAACCAATTTCCTTCAGTTATTCATTGTTTCATTTCCTCAAAAATAAACTTTTGTGCATTTCAACTCTCAATTCATTATTCTGAAGTCTGACAGCGTTTTAGGATCTAAGCATGAAGTCCGCAAGCATGTCATGTTATTTAAAGCCGCATGATTTGAGCTAAAGAGAAAAAAGAAAACTAAAACAAATTTGAAAGAATGACAAATAACAAACAAAAGAAAAGGAAACGGACAATGAAATATTAATTTCATTTCTTGGAATTGAAAAGATAAACAAGGTTCACATTCGAAAATTTAAAGACAAAAACTAAAAGAAACATCCAATTTACACCCTGAAATAATCTGGATGCAGAAAAATACGGCAGGACAAGTTTACTGAGTTTCCGCCTGATCGGGGATGACCTAGCCTTTCAGTTTGGGAGTTTAGTGTCCGATCCCATCTCAATGGTGATAGTCCTTTCCTTGGCTCGACCATGTGAGTATCGTAGAGCATTGCCTCATGTTTTCCTTCACTCTCTTCAGTCATAGAATCCTCATTATCTTTCTCTTCACGGTCCTTAAGCTTTTGCGGTACGCGTCCAACAAACACTGGCTCATTCAGCTGTGGTGTCTTAATTGCCTCCCATGCCACATAGGCTTGCTTAGGTGCACCGAAATCCCTTTCTGGTTCTAACTCAGTGGTTTTACTTTTCTTTTCCCCTTTCTTTTGTTTCGGGGCCGCCTTGGGCTTCCTTTTCACGTCAGCAATAGCAATTATGGCCTTGAGCGCTGGATCGAATTCTTCGTCTTCACAAATCATCCCAACTATCGGTCCGTTATTATGAGCAGGCAGCGGATTATTGGTCACATTTGGGACATCCTCATCCTTCAACACAATCTTCCCTTGCTCTATTAAATTCTCCACCGCTTGTTTCAAAGTCCAACAGTCATTAGTATGGTGGCCCTCTGCCTCTGAATGATATGCACATCTGACACCAGCTTTGTAGGAAGGCGCTGCCGGGTTTTGTCTGTTATGAGGAACCGGCTGTAGTAGACCCATTTGGACAAGCTTCGGGAATAGATTAGAGTAAGATTCACCAATTGGGGTAAAGTTTGATTTCTTTGGTGGTTCCCAAGGACGGAAGTTATTCTGCGGAGGTCGGGGATTATAGTGGTTCTGGTGGGGAGGCTGATTTCTTGGAAATAGAGCTTGGTTTCTACTGACATGCTGTTGCGGTTGCGCAAAAGGTTGAGCATTCATGACCGCGTATGGTTGAGGGATATAGGACATTTCCTGAGCAGAGTAATAATGCTGGGGGGTTCTTTCCGAAAAGAAGGGTCTAGGAGCGTGGTGTCTTCTATCACCCGAAGTTGCCATGGATGTTTCCTCTTTCATCCTACCCTTTGATATTCCTCCAGACCCTCCTCGGATTGCTTGGGAGGTTGCTCGAATGGCTGCCTGACTCAAAATCCTTCCCGTCTTTAAACCATTTTCTACCATTTCCCCAATCTTGATCGCCTCTGCGAAAGGCTTTCCCATTGCTGAGAGCATGTTCTGGAAATAGTCTGGTTCCTGAGCCTGGAGGAAAGTAGTGACCATTTCTATTTCGTCCATAGGAGGTTTCACCCTAGATGCTTGCTCTCGCCATTTAATAGCATATTCTCTGAAGCTTTCTGAGGGTTTCTTTTTTAAGTTCGACAAAGAATTCCTGTCTGGCGCAATGTCAATGTTGTACTGGAACTGTTTCACAAAATCTCTGGCCAAATCGTCCCAGATGTGCCATCGAGATATGTCTTGATCCATGTACCATTCTGAGGCTATCCCGATCAAGCTTTCTCCGAAATATGCCATCAGCAATTCTTCCATGCCGCCGGCACCTCGCAGTTGATTGCAGTATTTCTTTAGATGAGCAATAGGGTCACCGTGTCCGTCATACTTTTCGAACTTCGGCGTCTTAAAGCTTGAGGGCAAATGGACATGTGGGAACATGCACAAATCTGCGTAAGAAACACTCTTCTGTCCGCCTAGACCTTGCATGTTTTTCAAACTCTGTTCCAAGCTGCTCATTCTTTTTGCCATTTCATCCCGTTCGGGAGCTTTTGGAATTTGGCTTGGCATGAGCTGAGGATAGACATTGGCGGCAAACTGGGTAGGATCCCGTGGAAGGGGTGGTGCCGGAAATGTGAAAGAAGAAGAATCAAAGAAAGGAGTATGCGTGCCGGGATGCGCCGTGATTGGAACGGGCAAACCAATAGATGTTCTTGCAGATGTATCTAATGTTGCCACCCGAGGATAGGAAGTGGAGGGTGATTCAGAGAGGGTTGTGACATTAGAATACCCAAACAGAGTAGGTGGGTAATTGGTGGGAGTATTAGAAATCCCACTTGACCTGAGGAATAGTTCGGGGAACCCAGGGATAAGACTTGGGGGCTCTTTCCCGTTATTCCAGTCATCTAACATCTCCAGCATTCGACATCGCAAAATTCCGTTTTCTTCTGCAGCTGCTGACTTAGTAGCCGGAATGGCTGGCACGGAACTCTCTTCCAAAACGGGAACGGTTGATAGGGGGATTTCTGAAGACATGTTGGCACTTCTTTTGGACCTTGTGAAATAAGGATGGACACTTTCTTTTGATTTAGCAACGGGTTGTTGAACTTTTCCTTTGGACCTCGTGAAGTATGAATGTGAGGCCAGAGTACCACAAAATCAACCACCTTTTTCTAAAACCTGGAGTTTGGCAAACAAACGGTTAGTCTGAAACAACATAACAGATAAGTAATCTCACGTTGGGTGTGATGCACTTATACAATTGATCGTGTTGCTACTTGTATTCGATTGTAATGCGTTATTCCGGCTTATACTTTCCTTTGCTTTCATCTTCTTCCTCCCTTTATCAATTTTCTCTCTCTTTTTTTTTTTTTTTTTATCATTTTTTTTTCGGTGATGGTCGAATCTTATGTGGATTGCCTACGTATCATGTCCCCGCATGAATCAGACCGGGCGTAGTTCGGAAAATCGGAAATTGAGTAAATCAACTAATTCTTGAAAGAAATGCTTTAAAAGAAGAAAGGAAAATATATTCATTTATTTATTTATTTATTTATTTATTTATTTTTTTTTAAAAAAAAGACATGGTTTCGCAGACACGACCTTTCAGCACCTCGGGGACGAGGATTTTAAAGTCGTGTTTAGCTAATTGACCAAAAAAAAAAAAAAGTGGCCGTTTATGCAAAGTCAGCCTTTCGGCGTCCCTCTCGGGAACATTTGACCATTTTTGGCAAAAACGGCATCACCTGACTTATTTATGACAAAAATTAAAATTTAGATTTTTTCTTTTTATTTTTCAAATTAAAAAAAAATCTGGTATTGCAAATACGGCCTTTCAGCGCCTCGGGGACGAAGATTATAAGGCTGTGATGGTCAATCGACCAAAAATCTACAAAACGACCCAAAAGTGGTTGTTTATGCAAAATCAACCTTTCGCCGTCCCTTTCGGGTACATTCGGCTATTTTTGAAAACGGCATCACTCAACATATTTACAACGAAAAAATCAATTTCGATATTTTTTGGTTATTTTTGGAAAAGGGGAGGTTGGACCCGATGAAGGTTGCCTACGTATCTCACACCGTGTGAGAATCAAACCAGCGTAGTTCGGTAATAAAAGAACTAAATCATTTTAAGAAAAGAAAACAAACTATTTTTAAACAGCATTTCTAAAACAAATTATTTTCAAAGGAACTAAGAAAATTTATTTGGAATTTTTTGCATTTTTTTTCAAAATTATTTTCAAAGAAATTAAACTATTTCGTAAAAATTAAGAAAATTTATTTGGAATTTTTTTTTTTTTGCATTTTTCAAAATTTATTTTTAAAGAACTAACTATTTTCGTAAAATTAAGAAAATTTATTTGGAATTTTTTTTTTGCATTTTTTCAAAATTTATTTTCAAAGAACTAACTATTTTCCATTAAACTATTTTGACTCTATACCCTGACGTTTTCCACTTCTTCCTCTCTTTTTAACAAACCGGTCGGCATGTAAGATCGAAACAGATAAATGCATACAGAAAGATGCAACAAGTTGGTCTTTTGTTTCAGGTACACCTGTCCTAGACAGGCCCAACCCCTGTGTTGAGCCTCCTAAGTCAAATATGCACATGATGCAAATAAACGTTCCTATCGGGGATCCGGCATAAGGTTTTGTTATTCTAAGTCATCGTTCTGTTGGAAAAAGTGTCTAGACTGGCTTTAACTCGAGCGGACAACTCGAGCCGAAGAGTGTCAGTGCACCGGTAGCATGGCTTTCCGGCTTAATTGACAAAACTCTCCGCCTAAACATGTGTGACTACAAAATCCTTCACCGGGTGCCAAGCACCACGGCTATCTTGAGAAAAACGGGCTATGTCCAACAAATGCCCGGTATTATATTTCAAAAGACTCAGAAGAGAAAAAATGGGTATCGGCACAATTTATACTTGGATGAAAAAACTGCTAGTGCAATCAGGTTGCACTTATCAGATGATGTGGTAAATAACATCATTGATGAAGTCACTGCACGTGGAATTTGGACAAGGTTGGAAAGCCTATACATGTGTCACACCTCCTTTTGGCGCGCCCCCTACCCCGGAGGGTAGGAGCACAAGGGAGTTTTTCTAATTTAAGTGACAATATTCGAAACGGGATTATTCTATTTATTTCATAGTCGCCACTTGGAATAAATTAAGGTGTTCCAAGTCACCGATTTATTTAAATCCCGAATCGAGGAAATTTCGACTTTCCAATAAAGTCTACGAACCAGAAATTCTAAGTAAGGAATTCTATTGACCCGAGGGAAGGTGTTAGGCACCCCCGGATCCCGTGGTTCTAGCACGGTCGCTTCAATTATTATAAATGGCTAAAAATTATCTGATTTTTAACATGCTTATAGATTATATGCTCTGATTAAACTTTAAAATGCTCTGTTAATTTGAGACCGCACCAAAGGAAAAACTAATTACAAAAATAGATGCGGAATTTTTGACAAATAAGTAAATCAAAAGTATGTCCGGATTTTTACTTCAAACTATGCCAATTAAAATAATTGTTAGACTAAAAGACGATTTATTTGAAAGTATATCCCCTTAAGGTTATTTCCAATTAAACTCTATACAACAGTTTGTTGACTTAGGAGCAAAGATTGCTTAAAATAAAGTATAAACTAGTAAAAATTAATCAACTATGCCGGGTGTGAGTATTTCATCATGTTTCATTACTTGGCGTAAGATTATCCACAATGTGGTGCGTCTCAATTTATTTATTTATTTATTTATTTATTCTTTTACTTGGCTAACGCAATAGAATGCCTAATGGTAATCTTAAAATCTCTTGTTGAAATTCTAACGTCTATTTTATAAGCAACTATGACTTAAACTACAAATGACTATGACTTAAAATATCAAAACATAAATCACTTAACAATCTTAAATACTTCATCATCTAAGGAAATCAAATAAAACTAAAGGCCTAACATATGAGTTCCTTCAAGTTCTAGTTTACGAAACTATCTACAAAATTAATTCAAATCGATTCTAATTATATAATAAGATACAGTAAAACCACACTACTAAATCATAGAATAAAAAAAAAACTAAACAAAATGAAAGAAAATGTAAACTATTCTGCTTCAAACATCTTGATATCAACTTCCTTTATCAATTTTCAATTGTTCTCGGCCAATGTGGTTACAAGAATATACCTGGAATTGAAAAGCAAAGGGAAATGGAGGAAAGAAATCAGTAACAATTCTCGGCAAGCCACAGCAAACAACAACAACAACAGATCCCAGCCAACACTAACCACTATGAAACACGTAATCTAGGGAACAAACTAAGATCCCAGAAATCTAACTCAAACCCAAAGATCAACTGCAATTTCCAGAAAAGCCAGCAACAAACTAACAGAGGACTCAAGTAAGACAACAACCTTTAGACAGACTGAACACGCAGGTGAGAGGAAAGAAACAGAGAAGGCTTATAGAGGTTCTACCCAACCCGTCAAACTGGAAAAGAACACAGCCTGCAATCAAAAGACAATGGAATAGTCTTTTTCTTTTCCTAAGCTCTCTGTATTCCAGTGTTTATCTGTGTGTGAGTGTATGTATGTGTTTTTCTCTGTTTTCCAATGTTTCTCTGTGTTCTCAATGTGAGTCTCCAGTGATTGTGTTTGTGAAACAGTGTGTGTATATATCAGAGAGTGTTCACTATCAGTGGTCTATGTATACTGCCAGTTTTATAGCCAAACCTTACAGAACTTTACACTTCAGATTCAATGTTTTTCCTAACAAAACACATGGGTACCTTTAACTTTTGAATCATTCTTTCCATGTGAGCTCTCATTTCCAGCTTTTAAAACACTTAACAAAGCTAGAATGTACTGATATCTCTGATTATTCCAACCTGATTTTGTCTAAAGGTGAGTTTTATACACTTAAACAAACAAACAAGGGCAAAACTAAATGGAATATGCTGCTGTTCAGCAGTTCCAACAATTTAAACCATGTGCAGTGCACTCTTAGTTGCCTAGCTGTTGGCTTTCAGATTCTAAACTAAAACAACTATCAGCAGTTAACTTATAAACTAAAATCAACCAAACAAACTTAATTCAATTCAACAGTGAATCAATGAATCTCGGCCAATGCCGGATTTGTAGCTCTAGTGTTCTAACAAACGAAACTACGAACCTAATCGACGACATTCGTATAGTCGATTACAACAAACACAATCAATAACACACAATCGATGAACAATTCTTCAACACTTAAGCCGAGAGAAGAAGAAAAAATCCAAATGAAAGAAGCAAGAATGTTATTCGACTTCAATAATCGACTCGAATACACACACTTATCAACAAACAACAATCAATCAATTACGATAATCAATCTCCAAAAACAGTGAATCAAGCAAATTCTCGGCCAATGCTGGGAAATACAAAATTAATCGTTCGACGACGCTAATCGACGCGAACACGTATTCGACAACATACGCAATCAAACAAACAAGGAAAGAAAAGCAATTGACCAAATAAAAGGTCTTTGAGAAGAAGTGACAATAGGGACGACCGACAAACATCAAGAAGAATTCAATCAACAAATACAAAAGCAAATTGAAATAAACGGTAAACATGAAAATTACCTTAAAGAGAAATCAAAAATCGGCCACTTTGGAAAGAATTCTCGGTTCTTGACTTAAATTTGGACTTTGGGAATCAAATGGATTTTAATTGAAATGTTTTCAACTGAAAACATCTCAATTAAAATCTATTCTAATCCCAATTTCTTCAAATCTAACCCGGCGGCCCAAATTTGGATTTTAGGGTTCTTGAAGTCTCGATTTGGGGCTTAATGGTTTCCGGTTAGATTCGAGCAAAAGGGGTCACGGATTCTTGGAGGGGATAGTCTGGTGGTGGTGTGGTGTTAATTTGGAGTGGTTTGGGGTGAATCTCATTTTCCGGCAAACTTTCGATCTAATATTCGAGGAATTCGACAATGATTCAAGTAAGATGGGTAAAGGATTCGTGTAGAGGGAGAGAAGGGGATTTTATGGTGTTAAAATGGGGTGATTTGGACCACGGCCGCCGGCGGAGGCGATTTCCGGCCGGCGGCGGGCGGCGGGGGACGGTGGAGGCGGCTGGGGTTATTGGGTTAAAGGGATGGGGTGAAATGGTGTGAAGGTTAAGGGTTTTGGGGTTTAAAATTCCCCCTTTAATCTCAGCCGTTAGATCACAATGATCAACGGCTAAGATCAAAAGGGTGGCTTTGAAAATGGGCTACCCGGATGGGCAAATCCGTTTGGGCTGGGGAGTTTGGGTGCTATTGGGCCTCGAATTAAATTGAATTTTTGGCCCAAATTTGATTTCTTCTCTCAATTATTTCCTTTTCTCTTCTCTTTTAATTTTAATTCTCAATTTATTAAAACAAAAATTCTAATTACACTACAAAATCAATTAAATTATAAGAAATACTAATTAAGTTATATTAACAATTAACACAATCAATTAAAACATCAATTGAATATAAGTCACACAATTAGGCATTTAAATGCTAAAAAATGTAAAAGATGGATTATTTCTTTTTTTTTTGTGATTTTCGTTTTCGTAAGATAAAATTAATTACTCCTAATTTCAAACTAGATAAGAAATGTAAGCATGACGTATTTTTGTATTATAATTTTTATTAATTTAAGCACATATAATCACATATATACAAATGCAAACAAATACCAAAAATAACACAAAAAAATTCACAAAAATACACACCATAAAATAAACAATTTTTGTTTTGATTTTGTGGGAGTAATTCATGTTAGGCAAAAATCACGTGCTCACAACTGTTAGAACTTAATGCCATATCATATTTTTCTTTTGTTCACCCTAAGTCTTGGTTTATAGACTTACGGGCATCAAAACACATGACATATGATTTTTCTGTCATATTCAATACCATTTCTCATCCTATGCCAGTCTCTGTTACGCTTCCCAATTCCTACAAGGTAAAAGTTAAATATATTGGAAGGTGCATCTTCTGCCAGGAATAACCATCTCTAATGTTTTCTATGTATCAGATTTTCAATTCAATCTCTTATCTGTTCATAAGCTTACAAAACACCTTAGTTGTATTCTGTTATTTACTGCTTTTGGTACAATATTGCAGAGCCCTTCAAAAGGGCCAGTGGTAGTTGGTGAAATCTAAGATGGATTATATCTACTGCATCCAAAGTCTATTTCCTCTAGCTTCAAGTTTAAGAAATAATCTGGTTCTCAGTCCTTTTTAGCTTGTAATAAGTCTAGTAGACAACATGTTTCTAAGTTAGTTTCTTGTTCAGCGAGTTTGTTTAAAGATGTAATCCTTTGGCACAAACGTTTGGGCCATATGCCCTTTTTCAAGTACGAAGAATTTATCTCAATTTCAGTCTATTTTCATTCCTAATATTATTCATCCATGTAATATATGTTCTAAAGCTAGACAAATTAGATTGCCTTTTCATTCCAGTAGTATCCCCTCAATCCTAGGCCAAAACCAACTCTTTAATTAGAGGGAACGCTTCAATCAAGTTTTTTAGCTCAAATTGATGTTCCATTGAGCACTCAATTTCAGACTAGTTCTTATGCTAACAATGAATTTTCCAGTAATGGCTTATTGTTATTGCACTTCTACATTATCAAGTTTAGCTTTTCACCAAGTGTATTTCCTTTTATTATTACATGTTTTGGAGCTGAAATATTTGTTAGTTAGATTTTATATGTAATTCGTATTATAGAAAAAGAATATTTCAGGGTACATCTTATTAGTCGCGTCAATTCAAAGTCATTGTCCATGCTTCACATGTTCAGCCATAGACGTGTGGATGGTGCTAAGTTATCATTTTACATGATTTTAAAAAGTCCTCATTGATAAATGACTTTTGGGTTTGACTTAGTGGGCGTTTGGACACAAAAATTGCAAAATTTCGGGAAAAAATTTAAAAATATTTAAGTAAAAATGATATTTAAAAATTAGAGTTGTGTTTGAACATGAATACAATTTGGAACTACTTTTCAAATTACTGTGAGTGTGTTTGACTCAAAAGTTGTTGAACACTCTTGAGCAAATCAATCAATACAAATGAAGGGTCAATCGGAATCAATGGTAATATATGTTGAAGATCGATCGTTGGATTCGTATATGTGTTATCCTTATGAAAATATGACAAAGTTTAATCTAGTATAAGAACAAATGAGCAGTAAAATGATAACTGTAGAGAGAAAAAATGGTAGAGAGAGAGGGGGGGTTGTATTACTAATGATCAATAATACTTGTCTTACAAATGAGGGGGACCCTTCTTTATATAGAGGAGCGGTCCCATCGCCAACATATTACATCGCCCTAAGGCTACTACTATTACAGCGAAAATACAAGGAAAGGGGAGTCGGGGACGTCCACCTGGACTGGCTTGTCAACGCGTCGCTATGGACGGGGACATATCCTTCTCGACATGTGATCATGAGGGAGGATGTCTCCAAATGTCGTCGGCCTCGTAAGGAGGCGGCCCCGACCTGTACTGCATCTGAGTCGGCCATGCGTATGTACGCACTTGCCTCATTCTCCGTCCGATTCGCCCCCATACAGATAGTCCCTCTGCCTATTGGAGATGTGTTCGAAATGCATCTGCAATGGGCAGATAAGGCCGACCCATATTGGGTCCGTATACATGCGCACACGTGGCACGTTCTTTTGAAATATCGCCTGCTGACGGCGTGCGTCATATGTACCGTTGTTTTTAGTGCAGGTCATAAAGATGATTTGACGTTTCGGTTTTTCGCCTCTTTTTCGGTGCAAAAAACTCTTCGAATTTCGCGCGATGACACTCATTATAAATAGAGGACAGTTTCAAGGCTTTCCACTCTTTAGATCATCAGAAATCATTTGTTCGTAACCTTTTTGTTTCCACATAACTTGCGATCTTTTCCTCTGTTCCTTGTGTTCTTGTTACTTCCTCCTTAGTATACACAACAACACTGCAAGAAATGGCTAAGAGTAACCGTCGCCGGGAACCGGAAGAGGGTGATGCTGCTTCTGGAGCCTTCCGACAGTCAAAGGGTAGCAAGAAGGTTCGTAAACCTCTTGTCCCTTTGACTGTGGAAAACCTCCTCTCCCGCGAACTGCATGTTCGGAGGGATTTCTCAACGCCGGCGGAGACCCCCGAATGGAAGAGATCCATATATACTGTGACTCTTCTTCATGACCTCCGGGTGGCTTGCCGGATATCGGAGGCAGTGGTGATGCATATGGCCGGGAGGGACCTGGTCTACGTTCACAGGCCAGGGTTCTGCGCCATTTATGAATACCCTTTCATAATGGGATGTGGGCTCCCAATCTATCCGCTGGCGGAGGAGTTGTGCCGATTTTACAATATTTGCCCGGCCTAGCTCACACCGTACACATGGAAGATCTGTCGGATACTGACGACGTATGCGGAGAGAGCCGGCGTGGACGTCACTATCCATTACATACTGCAGCTGTTTAGCCGCGTCTTTTGAGGGGAAAATGCTGCAGCTAAAGAATCACGGGATGAAGGACTTAGTCGTCGAGGCGGACGATAAGCCCAACCGCCAGTTTTGGGTAAAATACTTCTTTATCCATACCTCAGACCTGGTGGCGGACACGGCCGAGTTTTCGGAGGCATGGAATGGAATTTTAAGTATCGACCTATGTATTTAGCGTCTTTTCGTTTGCTCGGCTTTCCTCCGTTTTCAGATATTGACGCTTATTGTTTTCTGTGTATGCAGTGAGGGCGCGTATGCCTCAGTCCGTGCCTGACATAAGGGCATGGGTGAGGCGTCTCATCCCCTACGCTGAAGAGTGTAGGACGTGGGCCGCCTTCACCTTCAAATACGGCCTTCCAGGTATAGTTTTAATTCGTCGACTTTACCGCTTATTTAGGCACCGTTATACCTAACATTCTGTTTACTTGTTTTTGGTAGCTCGGAACGTATCGCGGAGACGAAGACGCCATGCCGACAGTTCTCCACCGTCGGAAACTGAACTTGTGTTCGTTATAAGGGAGGGTTCCCCCGAGACTGCTCAGCCTGAAGCGGTCCGAGTGGACGTAGTAGCACCCGGCGACAAAGTTGCCGAGGCCACCCTTTTGGAACATGACCATGTCATCCAGGAGTCTATCTTAGCTGACATTCCTGGACCTTCTCATTTTGCGCCCGAGTCGGTCATTGACCTGGCATCTGGGGCGGAAGTCGTGCCTTCGTCCCCTATTGTTGAAGAGGGCGCTCAATCAGATGATGAACCGTTGGAGCGGAAGAGGCGTAGGCTGCTCCTTGGAAAGGGAGTGGCAGTAGAACAAAGGGAGGTGGTAACTCGCCTCCCTGATTCGAGATCGGTCTATATGGTTGATGCCATCCGGTCTGAGAGGGCGACGCTTCTGAGGGCGGCCGTGGTAGACGCTACTCCTCCATGTGCCGAGGATGAAACCGCTCCGACTGTCGCTGGTGGGTTCGTAGACGGATGGGAAACTGCCGCTGAGTCGGCCTCCGAACCTGTGGGCGTGCCACCACCGGAAGGTGTTGAGGCGGCTTCTCAACCTGCGGATGTACCGCAGCGGGAGTATGCCCGAGTGAGCATGATGGAGGTGGGCCGCATCCGTCGGATCATGATCCCCACAAGGTATAACCTGCTGCTGGAGAGCGAGCAGGCCGTGACGGACATGTCCCTGTTGTGTGGGGATGCCGAGGCGGAGTCTCTGAAGACGGTGAGTGACAGAGACTTATCTCGTCGAGTTGCCGGTGCCGCTCAGCAGGTATGACTCGATCATTGTGTCATTTTGTTTTCCTTTCTTTCAAGGTTTTGACTTGTTTTCTTTCTTTCTTCCTTCTCTTTTCAGACCCTTATTTTGGAGGTCGAGCAGAGCTGAAGGGATCAGAAGAAGATTACTATGCTTCGGAAGTCATCGAAGAAGTACAAAGAGGCCCGAGCCAAGCACAAGACGCTCGCGGACTGCTATACCCAAGACCCTGACTTCCGAGTCTTCCGCGAGAGCCTGTGGGCCGATGGAGGAACAGCTGCATAAGCGGACGGCCCAACTCGAAAAGGCAGACGCATACCTGATTGCCGCCGTAACCCGGAACGCTGAGCTGGAGAATCTTCTCCAGCAACGGGAGGGGGAACTGGATCTCGGCCGCGTAGCGATGATGGAGGTGGCCGAGCTACGTGCCAAGGTTGACGTCCTGTCGGCTGAGCTTCAGGCAGCTTCGGCTAGTACAGCGGTCCCTCAGCAGGTGGAAGCCATTACCCCAGTTGGCGACACGTCTCGTGAAGCCCAAGACATGCTTCTGTATGCTGAGGCGAGGCGGACCGTGTTCGAGGAACTGCTGGCCTCTGGCAAAGCCACCGAAGCGGAAGTTGACCATCAGCGCCGCCTGGTCAGGGTAGCTCGTGAAGCCTGTGGGTACAATCCTGATTCTCCAGTTCAGACGGGCGGCTCCTTCGCAGAGGTAGACCAGCTGGGCACCGGGTCCTGGTTCGAGAGGATGTTCCAGGATGAGGGCGAGGATGGTGCAGCTAGAGCAGAGGGAGGCGACGGGGGTCTTGGTAGTTAGATAGGACTTGTGTATATTTGTAATCTGTATTCCCTTGTAACTTTGTAACCATATTCAATAAAGAAACTTTTATCAACTTCTCCAGTGTTTTTTTATTATCTTTCCTTTGTTTTTATTTCCGTACTGTTCGGGGCGTAGCCTTCTATTTGAGCGAGGTCGAACTTATAAAAGTTTTTATGGCGAAGGCACTTAACCTGAGTCCCGGATCGAACGAGGTCGAACCTATACTTTAACGTCGAAGGCACTTAGCCTGAATCTTAGTTCGAGTGAGGTTGAACTTATAAAAGTTTTTATGGCGAAGGCACTTATCCTGAGTCCCGGATCGAACGAGATCAAACCTATACTTTAACGTCGAAGGCACTTAGCCTGAATCTTAGTTCGAGCGAGGTCGAACTTATAAAAGTTTTTATGGCGAAGGCACTTAGCCTGAGTCTCGGATCGAACGAGGTCGAACCTATACTTTAATGTCGAAGGCACTTAGCCTGAGTCCCAGATCGAATGAGGTCGAACTATACTTTAATGTCGAAGGCACTCAGCCTGAGTCTTAGTTCGAGCGAGGTCGAACTTATATATCTTGCGTCGCTAAGGCATTAGCCTTTTGTTTTAACTGGAGGAGGCCGTGGCCTCTCTTTTCGTCATTAAGGCATTAGCCTTTTGTTTTAACTGGAGGAGGTCGTAGCCTCTCCTTTCGTCATTAAGGCCTTAATCTTTTGTTTTAACTGGAGGAGGCCGTAGCCTCTCCTTTCGTCGTTAAGGCCTTAGACTTATGTTTTAACTGGAGTAGGCCGTTGCCTATCCTTTCGTTGTTAAGGCCTTAGCCTTTTGTTTTAACTGGAGGAGGCTGTAGCCTCTCCTTTCGTCGTTGAGGCCTTAGCCTTTTGTTTTAACTGGAGGAGGCCGTAGCCCTTCCTTTCGTCGTTGAGGCCTTAGTCTTTTGTTTTTACTGGAGGAGGCCGTAGCCTCTCCTTTCATCGTTAAGGCCTTAGCCTTTTGTTTTAACTGGAGGAGGCAGTAGCCTCTCCTTTCGTCGTTAAGGCCTTAGCCTTTTGTTTTAAATGAAAGAGGTCGTAGCCTCTCCTTTCGTCGTTAAGGCCTTAGCTTTTTGTTTTAACTGGAGGAGGTCGTAGCCTCTCTTTTCGTCGTTAAGGCCTTAGCCTTTCATTCATTGGAGGTAGCCGTAGCCTTTCATTCATTGGAGATGGCCATAGCCTTTCATTCATTGGAGATGGCCGTAGCCTTTCATATATTGGAGATGGAAGTAGCCTTTCATTCATTATGGTTGTAGCCCTAGTCCCTGTGATACACCATGCGTGCTGGTTGGTGGTACGCTTGGTGTATCAGAATAACCTTGCAAACGATTCCGGGCATCTCCTTCGTCGCCTCATTAAAAACCTCTCCGAGAAAACCCAATTGGGACAAAACTCGGATGAGGGAAAAAGAGTACGGCTTGGGGGATGCCTTTCAGAAGTGGAAACGTTTGAGGTGTGAGATGTTCCAGTTGTTTTGGAGTATCTTTCCGTCCATGGTTTTTAACTTGAATGAGCTTTTGTCTGCTACTGTGATGATTTTGTAGGGCTCGTCCCAATTGGTGCCCAGCTTCCCCTCGTTGGGATCTTTGGATGCCGGTGTTTTGGCTTTTAGCACATAGTCGCCTATCTTGAGTGGACGAATTTTCGCCCTTTTGTTGTAGTATCTCTTGACCTGCTGTTTTTGAGCCGCTAATCTGATGTGGGCCATTTCTCTTCTTTCTTCGGCTTCATCCAAGTCTTGTAGTCGGCTCGCGTCATTCTCATCTCCGCTTGTGTGCGAGTATTTGAGGCTTGGTTCGCCGACTTCGACTGGTATGATGGCATCGGTTACGTAGACCAATGAGTAGGGAGTCTCTCATGTGGAGGATTTGGGGGTAGTTCTACGTGCCCACAATATTTCTGGAAGCAAACGGGCAACAATCCTTTGGCGTCTTCGAGTTTTTTCTTCAGGATGTTTAATATGGTCTTGTTGGACGATTCTGCTTGACCATTGGCGGCCGGATGATATGGCGTTGAGAGTATTCTTTTGATGCGCCACTTGTCGAAAAAGTCGATTGTCTTTTGTCCTATGAACTGTCGTCCGTTGTCACACGTTTTCTCTTTGGGGATGCCAAAACGACATATGATGTTTTTCCAGATGAAGGCTATGACTTCTTGCTCGCGGATCTGGGCTTAGGCACCTACTTCTACCCACTTAGAAAAGTAGTCAGTTAAAACTAATAAAAAACGTACCTTTCCTCGTCCGACAGGTAACGGTCCGACTATGTCCATTCCCCATTTGATGAAGGGCCATGGGGATGTGACCGAATGGAAGGGCTCTCCTGGCTAATGTATCATGGGAGCGAACTTTTGGCATTTTTCGCATCGCCGGACGTATTCTGCCGCATCCTTTTTCATGGTAGGCCAGTAATATCCAGCCCGTATTAGACACCATACGAGTGCTCGATTTCCTGTATGGGCGCTGCACTGGCCCTCATGGACCTCTTCTAGCACCGGCGTCATCTGATTAGGTCCTAAGCACTTAGCTAGGGGCCCTCCAAAAGTTCTTTTGTAGAGATCATTATTTATCAGGCAGTATCTTGCTGCCTGTGTGCGAAGCTTTCTGGCTTCTTTTTTGTCGTGTGGTAGGTGCCCTTCCTGCAAGTATGACACAAACTGATTGCGCCAGTCCCAAGTTAGGTGCAGAGAGAATACCTCGCTGTGGTCGATGGCGGAGTGCATGAGGGTGGCGGTGCTCTCTTTGTTCAGGTTAGTGGCCGTTGCGGCCAGTTTAGCCAGCCTGTCGGCTTCGGCGTTATGTACCCTACGAACTTGTTCGAAGCAACACTCATCGAATTGGGCCATCAGTTTATAGACCTCGACTTGAATTTCTGTAACCTCTGCTCCTTGATCTGATTAGTCCCGTCAACTTGATTTACCATAAGTTGCGAATCGCAATGCAAGATCAGTCGGTGGGCCCCGTACCTGGCGGCTAGTTTTAAACCTGCAATAACAGCTTCGTACTCCGCCTCGTTGTTAGTTATCTCGGGGCATTGTATGGACTGGCGAATGACTTCGCCCGCACGGACTTCAAGAATGAGTCCTAGTCCTGATCCCGAGGCATTCGCAGCCCCATCGGTGTGGAGTATCCAGGGGTCGATGTTAGGAGCCGTTTGCATGGCCTCTTTCTCTGCCTCAGGGGAGATTTTGGGCTCGGGCCTCTTTGTACTTCTTCGATGCCTTTCGAAGCATAGCAATCTTCTTCTGATCCCTCCGGCTCCGCTCGACCTCCAAAATAAGGGTCTAAAAAGAGAAGGAAGAAAGAAAGAAAACAAGTCAAAACCTTGAAAGAAAGGAAAACAAAACGACACAATGATCAAGTCATACCTGCAGAGCGGCAACGGCAACTCGACGAGATAAGTCTTTGTCACTCACCGTCTTCAGAGACTCCGCCTCGGCAGCCCCACACAACAGGACATGTCCGTCGCGGCCTGCTCGCTCTCCAGCGGCAGGCCTCTCCTTTTGTCGTTAAGGCCTTAGCCTTTTGTTTTAACTGGAGGAGGTCGTAGCCTCTCCTTTCGTCGTTAAGGCCTTAGCCTTTTGTTTTAACTGGAGGAGGCCGTAGCCTCTCCTTTCGTCGTTAAGGCCTTAGCCTTTTGTTTTAACTGGAGGAGGTCGTAGCCTCTCCTTTCGTCGTTGAGGCCTTAGCCTTTTGTTTTAACTGGAGGAGGTCGTAGCCTCTCCTTTCATCGTTAAGGTCTTAGCCTTTTATTTTAATCGGAGGAGGCCGTAGCCTCTCCTTTCGTCTTTAAGGCCTTAGCCTTTTGTTTTAATTGGAGGAGGCCAAATTGTTTGACTCAAAAGTTGTTGAACACTCTTGAGCAAATCAATCAATATAAATGAAGGGTCAATCGGAATCAATGGTAATATATCTTGAAGATCGATCGTTGGATTCGTATATGTGTTATCCTTATGAAAAAATGACAAAGTTTAATCAAGTATAAGAACAAATGAGCAGTAAAATGATAAGAGTAGAGAGAAAAAAATGGTAGAGAGAGAGAGAGTTGTATTACTAATGATCAATAATACTTGTCATACAAATGAGGGAGACCCTCCTTTATATAGAGGAGCAGTCCCCTGGCCAACATATTACATCGCCCTAAAGCTACTACTATTACAGCGAAAATACAAGGAAAGGGGAGCCGGGGACGTCCACCTGGACTGGCTAGTCGACGCGTCGCTATGGACGGGGACATATCCTTCTCGACATGCGGTCATAAGGGAGGACGTCTCCAAATGTCGTTGGCCTCGTAAGGAGGCGGGCCCGACCTGTACTGCATCTGAGTCGGCCATGCGTACGTACGCACTTGCCTCATTCTCCGTCTGATTCGCCCCCATACAGAGTGATCTGAAATAAAAATTTTGTAAATAGTTTTTTGTAGTTTTTCAAATTTTCAAAAAGTTCTGAAATTCAAATACAAGTAAATTTTAAAATTTTCATGGACAAACATTGATTCCAAAAAAAAAAATGAAAATTTTCTTAAGGCTAAACGGGCCCTTAGTATCAAGATCCATTTTTTGGGAGAAATTCAAAAATAGCCAGATTCACAAGTTGTCGTTCAAAAATAGTTCAGTTTCAAAAGTAATTGAAATTTAGCCATTTTTCATGTATAGATAAATCTGAGCAAAAACACTGTTCAAAACCCAAAAAATACGCCAGTATATTATGTTGGAGTTCCACCATAAGTATACTTGAACTCGAACATATTATACTGGAGTTCCAGGATAAGTATGTTGGAACTCCAGCATAATATGATGGAGTTCCAACATAAGTACACTAGAACTCCATCATAATATACTGGAGTTCCAGCAAAGTATACCGGTCCAATATAATATTCTGGAAGTTCATACACAAGTACTCGAATCTCCAGTATATTACGCTGGAACTTTTCGTGTGTTGGAGTTCCAGCATAATATGCTGGAAGTTCATACACAAGTACACCGAACTCCAATATATTAGTGCTTGAATAAATGCATTTGTTATTTAGAAAATTTCATCTAAGTTTAATGAATAGTGAACTGCTTAGACACATGAGAATGCTGAATTACTTCCGTGCGGATTTGAACCTGAGTTCATCGATCTGTTGCTATGAATGTGAATTGGGCCCCTTTGTATTTGGACTGCATGTGTCCCATAGGCCCAAATGTTGGGTGGCTTTTCTCTTAATTGAAGATATGGGTTGCTAATTAGTAATTAATTGAGAAAACTACCCTCTATAGCCCCTCAAAATTTTAATAGCCCATGTTTTATCCTACTTACAAAAAATAGCCTTTCGCCCAAAAGTATTTCATATAGTAGCCGAAAGGAATAATTATGGCATGTGCCTGTAGCTCAGTGGATAGGCGCCTGCTTCCTAAGCTGAAGGTCATAGGTTCGACCCTTGCTTGGCACGTTATATAAATATTTATTTTGCAATGTGTAAATAATGTATCCTAAGTTTGACAGTGTACCCTTGGTGTATATTGAGCCTACCTTTTGTGTATCGAAGTGTATATATTCGTAAAAGTATAATCCACCTGAACAATGTATCAAAATTGTATATAATGACTAATATCTGAACATAGTGTATATAAATTATATACAATTTTGTATGTGTAATGTGTGCACACTGTGTATTTGGAGTGTATCGTGTATTTTGTGTAGTGATTATCTTTTTTGTATATATTTTGTATAGTTATATCTTTTTGGTCTATATTTTGTACAGTTACATATATTTTGTATATTTTTTGTATAGTAACAATTATTTTTGTATATTTTTGTATAATGACTATCTATTTTGTATAGTAACAGTCTATTTTATATATTTTTGTCTATTTTGTATATATTTTGTATATTGACAGTTTATTATGTATACTTTCTGTATCATGATGGTCTATGTTTGTATATCTATTGTATATAAATTGTATTGCAAAGAGGCGTTTTAAACTGCTGTATATAAATTGTATTGCAAAGAGGCGTTTTAAACTGCAGCAACCCTTGATACAGTTTGATACTTTTATCAGTCGAAGAAGCCTCTTCGTAGAGTTTCTTAGAGCCTTCTGGGTCAGTGACCGCATCATCAGAGCCATGAAGAACTAGGAATGGTACTGTCAACTTGCTCAGATTCTGTTGCAAGTAGGCAGTTACCCGAAGAATCTCATAACCTGTTCGTACCCTAATGGATCCAGTGAATATTAGTGGATCCGAATACTTGGCCAGTAATGCTGCCTTATCCCTATATACTACAGCACCCCTTTTGTTTGCTGCACTGAACTGGTATCTTGGCATTAGGAATGAGACAATTGGAGCAAGTACCTATAAATTAAGAATCAGAACTCCATAACCATTAAGGCTCCACAAACAAAAATATCACATATACGTTAATTCATGGACCAGAGCCTTGGATTGCAAAGAGGCGTTTTAAAGAGAGAGATATAAAAGCGTACATGGACCAGAGCCTTGAATTGCAGGCGTGAAAGAGAAGAAGCAGGATAGTAAGGAAGAAAGATAGGGATGAGAGGTGACGACTACTAGTTGTTATTGTTTTTAGGTTATAAATTGTATGGATTAATTTGTGGCTATTGGATGATATATATTTGGCCCGATGGGCTACAAATGATATTTGCTCTAATTAATTAGGGGGCCCTATCTGATGATGATTATCCCGTTATAAATACAATTGGTCTCGGAAATTCTATATATAAATAAAACAAGTTTGCTATAAGTCAAAATTACTCTACAAATTAAATTAGGAATATGGAAAATTAACCATGGATGTAAAATGGGGTCTTGAGTTAGGTAGCGGGTTCAAGCTAAAAGATTTACCCCTTTGTTAAAATTCGGACTTGAATTCGAGATCATATTTATAATTGTGGATCAGTTGACCCTTAGAGACAAAACAAAAATAGAAAATTTAGTTACTTTAGTTTGGCCGTTAATAATAAAAGTGAGACGAGCCTCGCCAAAAATAATGCAAAAGGCGGGGCCCTCATAAGTGTATATGTAAAATATTTAGACTTCGAGATGGGCTTTTAGCAAATTTTTCGGCTTTTTTCCCAAAGATAATAAACACGTAGTCGCTTTAGGCGCGTATGTTAATTATATTACTTTCCTAAATATGGGTGCACATTTATGTGACCCAAATCCAAATCTCAACGAAGTCGAAATGTGTTAAAAGCCACGGGCGCATTGGTGCGGCGTGGTTCGAGATATATTTGCACGACATTGTAATTCTTGTAAAAATAAAATAAATAACAAAAGCGGGTTATTAACAAAAGGCACATAAAGATATAACATGTATTGGAAATCAGATAAAAATTAAATACAATAGTTAAGCGACCGTGCTAGAATCACGGAATCCGGGAATGCCTAACACCTTCTTCAGGTTAACAGAATTCTTTATCCGGATAATAAAGTCAAACTTTCCTAGGTTCGGGATTCAACCGGTGACTTAGAACACCATTAATCTTCCAAGTGGCGACTCTGAATCTTTAATAAATCCCGTTTCGATTGTCCTTTAATTGGAAAAACTGTCTTGTGCCCTTGCGGGTGTAAGTGTAAAAAGGAGGTGTGACACACTCTACACATAAATAGTGCAACACAGTTCTGAAGTAACTTGTCCTTTGATCAACCAAGTGATTACATCATTCAAGCGATGTCATCCAAGTTGTATTAACTAGAGTATTACAACAAAATATCACTTGAACATTTGAGAATTCACTTCATGCATTCAAGAGCATTTAATTCTCAAGTGCATCAAGAACAAAGTTTAACACTACTACGGACCAGTTCCTAAATTTAGTATATTGTTGTCTTTAGTTGATTTGTAACTTTATAATTGTTCTTCATTGTAATTCCTAATTTGCTTAGCTAGAAGCGTTGCTTAGAAACCCTCTTATAAAATCATAAACCCTTAGTATTTGTGTCGTGACTAGAGTTAGTCATGAGTTGAAATCTTTGGAATAGGTGTAATGCAAGGTGACTTGTAATAGGTGTATTACAAGTTAGTGAGAGATTAAGGGTGTAATTCCTAGATTACATAGGTTGTAATCTAAAAGTTGCTCATAGTGATGTTAAAATCCTACCAATGTAGGTCGTGGTTTTTTATCCGTCTGAGCAGGAATTTTCCACATAAAACTCTCTGTCTTATTTACTTACTATTTCACTAGTATTCTCGGTGGAAACTCATAAGAGGACCTGATGTTTCTATATTTTGGTAGGCTCATATAAACTATTATAGACAAGGCATTTCACAGCTAACAAAAGGAGAAATATGAAAGAATACTGGGCACCATTTACCTCATAGGGTTGTACCAAAATTATTTCTTCACCTCATCATTACTTTCATTCATCATAAAGATCCAAAATATGCAGCAGTACTAGTCCAAGTTTTGTGAAGCAGAAGCGAAACCAAGAATGCGGACCAAACAAATAATGAAAGAAGAAGAACACCAGACACAAACCAAACAAAAAATAAGCAGCAGCAGCAGACAAAGTTTTCTGAAGTCAAAAGGCAAACCAAGAATGTAAACCAAACAAAAATATGAAAGAAGAATCTATATATGACAGTGTCCGCAGTTTTCCCACCGAGGTTAAGGCAATTTCAATGTTGTAGGGTTACCGCACTTAACATCAAGCCTTTAAGACAACAAAAGGAATATGATACATTAATTAAGTTGCACAACTAATCAGTCAAGTATATTTGGCGAAACAAGGCTTTCAATGTACACAATAGTTTGACCATAACCAAGATCAGCCTTAATCTTAGGATGCTTGAAATTGTCATGTCTTGAGTTATACAACACTAAACTTGAACTATTGTTTAGTAAAATTCATCATTCCGGAATATGAAAATTGGCACAGGACCATAAGCAAAAGGGACGGAAACCATCCTAGTCCATGACTCCACAACTCCATACTCCTTCATTACCCACACATCCATTCGAGGTGGTTCATCATGAACAAGGTACTCATAGAATACACATAGATTACCTCCTAAAGTCCCTAGATACCAGTCACACTCAAACTTGTCGTCAAAGTTGGGCAATGCTACATTTCCATATGTCTCATCTACGAGGTCCAACGATAAAATACACTTTGAGGCTTTCCAATGAAGTCTTCCATTTAAAAATTTACCAAAGTTATCAAACAATCCGACTACCGTGGCACTTGAGATCTCTAAATTCTTTTGCCTCCACGAATTAGTTCTTAAACTATAAAAGTTAGCCTCATGATTCAAAATACCACCATACTGACCACCATCTTCTTTATCTCTCGCAATTACTATGACTTCATAATCATTTTGACACTCATTATAACCAAAACCATAGTAAGTCCGATATAATGAACCTGCACGCATATCCCCCGGTGAAAGGGGCAATTTATTCAATTCTCTTGTAGATGGATTCCATATAATTATATTCTCAAACGCATTAATAGAAATACAGAACAACCCATCGCATGAACCGAAAATCATTAAGTAACGGTATGACGACACTTGCCTATCAAAAACAGAAAGCTCAATTATAGGAGATTCTTCTCCATGCATAATTGTGTTAAGGGAGCAAGTGTGAACAGTTTTCTTAGTAAAATTGGTGTAAAGAAGACTAAATTCTTGATTCTTGACTGAACGCTTTAGATGGGATTGGACGAATTGGGGACTAGAGATGAGAGAGAGCCAAGATTTTGAAACACGTCGCATCCTTAGCAATGTTTTAACAGGTAGGCATAGGAGTATGCCATATATTATTTCTGGGGGAAGAACTGGCAACCACTCTGAATCATGCGACAAGCCAGCAATAGATGATGTTGCTGCGTGCTCCGAGAAAAACATTAGTGGCAGCTCCGAAATCTGAGGTTTTATGTCTCGGGGAGTTTTGCAGTGAAGACGAATAACAGAATAACTATTTATATATATAGTACTATAATAGATTTGAAGACGGCGGTCGTTGACTCTTATCATAAGCAGTAGTCCTGCCTCCCAATTTGATAGGAATTTGAAGAAACAAACTTTCGGTCGGTGTCAAATTTTTAGCTTTTTTTACCCTTTAAAATTAAGGTTACACTTGATAAAATAGTTATTTAATTATTTTTTTATTTTATGACCTGAACATTCATTAAGATTTTGCTAAAACTTTTTCTTGTTTAAAAAAATTTAGGATTTAAAATTCGAATAAATTTGTACCTTAAATAAATATGTAAAGAGTCTTTATTTGGACGATGTTACAAAATTTATATACGTTTTTCTTTTGGAAATAGTTTTACATGGCAATTGGAATTGTTGGAGAACAATTTTACATCACTTAGTATTTGCAACAAATTATATTAACTCATTCTAATTGTGTGGTAATTAATATGAGACTAAAATAAAAAGCAGCTAATATATAGTATAATGTTTCATTTTTTTAAATTTTATCTTCTTCAATCAATCTAAACTATTATAAAAGTACGAAATTTTAATGCAATATCGATCGACCTTTTAATCATTTAAAAATAAATATCACATTGATAAAAATTATCGTCTAATTATTATTTTTATATTTAGACCAATAAAATTAACTGAAGTTTTGACTATTTTATCTTTTCTATTTGAACTATACAGGAACCCCTAATATTAGGAATGTAGTTACAGTGCAATTACTTATTTCGCCTAGATAATAATACTCCAGGTGACATTAGAAGTCTTCCACTTGAAGATACCAAGAAACAAAAACGTAAACCAAATTGTACAAAAAATACATTTAGGGGCTCATGATTATTTTAGATAGCTAAAATTTCAAAATTTAAGATTGGCAATATTAAAATATTAGCCATGTCAAGTTATTCTTTTATAAGAAAATGTTAATAAAATACTTATAAAAAGTGTTGTCATAGAGATTCATGGTCGCTCATAGTGTAGATAAATCTAACTATGGGATATGTATTACATGTAATTGCAAACAAATATTAAATATTTGAGCAAAATAAAGTACCAACCTTTATTTATCACAATTAATAGTTTTTGCTAATAGATAGATCAAATGGTACAGTTTATTAGTTGGTAGCTTGGAGGATTAAAAATATGACTTTTGCTTTTCAATTGGTTGTTTTTTCATTAATTGCTACTTCATTCGAATCTGCCTAGAAAATATGGTCAAAGAACCTAAATATATCCCTAATGAAAGTCCAAAATAGGGTATTTGCGGAGCAAAGAGCTTCTTTTATTAAGTTGAATAAATGTGATTAATGCTCATCATTTTTTTAGAAATATAAATTTTTTAACTTTATATTAAATAATTTAGATACTTTTTTGAATAATAATATCTGTGTAATTTTATAATCTATAAATTATTAACATAAAATACACGTGCATCGCGCGTACTTTAAGACTAGTATTATTAAATGTTAGGGATAATTTCAAAAAGCTCCCCTTATATTTGGCTTTTATTATGATTTGAGATGTCACACTTATTTTCCTTGTTTTTATTTCTCTGTAGAAAATTTTTCACTTACTTATTATTAGTACAAAATAATTACAATACAATGGGATCAATTTTTCCTTTCTTAAAAATACTCTTTTTTGTTACAAAAATTTTTAGTAAACGTGGATGTCCACTACTTTTACTATTTTCACTCATAATGTAAATAACCTCCCAATTTCCATCACTATTATGATTGTAACTCTCACACCTCCATAACCTCTCCTCATGATTTTTTTTTCCCATGATCTCCATTGTTAATGTTATGTTTAAGAAAATCATTTTGTAATCTTCTTATCTAATAGTATAAATAGGAGTCATTTGGGACTAATTAAGGGAAGGATTTGGACTCTAAAAGTTCAGAGTTAGAAAATTTGAGCTCGCTGGATTTTGAACATTAGAAATTTAGTATTGAGAGCTTAGAAAGTTGGCTGACTTTAACACAATAGTTCAGTTTTAGAGAGTGAAAACAGGCAGTCTTTTCTCCTGAGATCAGTAGTTTGAGAGTTTTTTAAGAGTGTCGTATTTTGAGTGTTAAACAACAGTAGTTGAGTATAAATGAATTGTGCAAATTCCAGATTCGCGTATCCTCAAGTTGATAATATCATTAGCATTCACACCTTAGTAAATCATTTTTTTTTTAACATCGTTTTATTTGTAGCCTATTCACTGGACCGGTCTTTATTGCAGCAAAATAGTATTTATTTTTTATTGACTTGGTAAACGCTGACTATTTTTAAATGACCAGTTCGAAAACTAGCTAGACTATGCTATTTTTACCCCCTTTTTTTTTTTAATAGTGTAAGCACTTTCAAGATTAATTTTAGATAGTTGTAAATGTCATGCTGCTTGGACAAGCTGGCAAATGGTCATAGCCAATTTTATGGCATTACAAGAATAATAGGGTAATAGCATTACAAATTAAGTTATTAACATGATTTAAGAGGCAACTGGATCAACATAAGTTAAGAGTAAGTAAAGATATTGTTCATCAAGTTCTTATTAAGACATATAACAACAGTATAAATTAAGAGTCCATTTGGACATAAGAATATTTTTACTTTTTTTTTTAAATTAATGTTTTTCCATAAATGTTTTAATTTTCACTTGAAAATAAATTTTTGAATTTTTCGAAAATTTGAAAAACTCCAAAAAGCTGTTTTTCAAAATTTTCACTTAGGTCACTTACAAAATTAAAAAATAACCCAAAATTATATTCATGTCCAAACACAGCTCTAATTTTCAATATCATTTTCACTTGACAAAAGATTTCACTTTTCTTTTGAAATTTTACAATTCTTTTGTCCAAACGCCCAGTAAATATGGCAAAGCATACCTAGTCCCAACAGTGCCAGGTGTAGAGTAGATGTAGCGGGTTCCTCTGAACTGAGTATAACATAAATCTATGTTTAAAGATTCATTAAAGTTACAAAAATTAATAGTTACTCCCTCAGTTTCAGTTTATGCGAAACTATTTCTTTTTTGATTCGTTCCAAAAAGAATGTCCCCTTTCTAAATTTGGAAACAATTTAACATAAACTTACAATTTTACCCTTAATTAGAAGCTTTTATAACCACACAAATACTTTAGGCTCATTTTTAACTTGTTTAGACCACAAATTCCAAAAGTCTTAGATTTTTGTTAAATTCCATGCTCAGTCAAACAGGTTACATAAATTGGAAGGGGAGAACTCATAACTTTTAAAGTACGATGAGTTAACACTAAAAACCTTAAACACTAAACTCATAGAACTTATATTCTTGATCCGCCTCTGAATCATACGTCTAGATAAAAAAAGAAGATTTGCATTAAGTTATTAAACATATCATATTAATGATGAATAATATATTAATATTATAATGCATGTTGTTGTCATGGGACCAGCAGGTCACATGTTCGAGTCATGGAAATAATCACTTATAGAAATACAGCATAAAGCTGCATATAATAGACCTTTGTGATACAACTTTTCTCCGAACTTCGAATATAGCAGGAACTTAGTACACCGAATTACGTATTTTTGGAATGCCTTTTAATTTGAGAAACCAGAATTTCCTATGCTAAACCTGACACCGTGTGAGCCCATGGAATTTTGGATATCATGTGTATACTTTCATGTAGTAATGATGGCTACAAGAGTACTAGCTTTTCATTCATGTGGGCAGTTCTGGGGCTATTAAATAAAAGGGGTACCCAAACATAGAAAATAATGAGTACGGAACCTAAATAATGAATTATTTGACAAAAATTACATTTTTAATATTAAAAAAGAAACTAAAGTGCTTATTTCGCAGTATTATACTGTGAATTGCTTTTAAATTTTTTTTTTTTAAAAAAATGTCCGGTATTTGAAAAACAGCCTAATTCGCAGTTTTGTACTGCGAATTGGGTATTTCGCGGTATAATACTGCGAAATAGGCTGCATTTTGGGCCCACTTTTAATTGAAATTCATAATTCGCAGTAGTATAGTACGAATTTCATTGAAAAATTGCTCAAAGTTTCCTTATTTAAAGACGCTTCAACTTCATAAAAATTCATTCAACACTTAAACTTCAAACAAACGTTTATTCTCTCTTCTACTTATCAATCCATTTTTTATAATGTTTGAAGTTGCCAAAATAAGGGTTTCATTGTATTGGAGGGGGGGGAGGGGGGAGGTGAGGTTGTTGTGGATAATAACTCTGTGAGGTATAGCTCTCCTCCACAGTGTCATGTTAAATTGCCGCTTAATATGGAGTACGATACTTTGGTATCATTGTTACGTAAAAAAATGAGTGAGCGGAGGCGTTCGGTTAACATTAAAGTAACCGGAAGATTTCCTTATTCAGTGACTCCGCATGGGTTTGCTTATTATTCTGAGTTTAACATTGACGATGATGAAAGTCTTAGAGATTTTTTGCGGGTTTCGGACGAATATAGAGAATACATTGTAATAAAATTATTAGAAATGTATGTGAAGGTTGAAGACCTTAGTAGTAATGAGGGAGTGCGTATAAGCGATAACCCCCAATCATCGGGTGGTTATTTTGGAGCAGCATTAGCCGGACAGGTTGGAGATGGAAGAAGTTTCCTTGATTTGAACTTGTCACCACAGGCGAATGAGCAGCCAGAAAATAATGTTACTACTTCGTATAATCAATAAGACGACTGGTAAACTTAATTTTAGTGAAATTGTTTTCTTGATGTTTTAATTGGATTTGTATAAATAGTTCTAATTTTCATAGGGTGTACCATCCGGATTTGAATTTGACAAATTATGACCACGCCCCTAGTTGGAATTTGCAAAACTTTGGAGTATTGGAGCACGGTGGTCCATCTGGTAGTTATCAGCAACCTCAAGAGAGCCAGCATGAAACTTCAAGACAATATGATTTGTAAGTAAAGTGATATAGTGATATGTACAGTATTTTTCCTAAGTATTAGGTAACTTAAATTTTTGTTGGTTTTATGCAGTGAAAACGAGCTTCTTGAAGATCCTGGACTAACACAGTTGCCCGTAGACGATGTTTTTACTCGTGACTTAGCAGATGCGCAGAGTCAGGAGGATGATAGTGATTACGATAACAATGCGGATGAGTCTGGGGATGAGACACCCTTCCGTGAGGAGGGTGATGATGAGGAGGGTGACGATGAGGAGGAGAAAGTGAATGTGGAACCTGAGTTGACTAGGGAGCATGTTCCTCCACCCCCCGTTAGACCAAGAGTGTATGAATCCCACGTGCCTTTTCATGAGAGAAATATTTCCTACCTTGCTAATTTGCCAGCCATGCCTAATGTTGATGAATTGACAAGGGATGATGATGAATTACGATCGAAGATGTGGGATGAATCTAGACCAGCTGCTCTTACAAAGGGCATGTATTTCCCTAACAAAGCTCGCCTAGTTAGGGCTGTAAAAATCTATAATATAAGGGAGTGTCGTGAGATGACGGTAAGTGAGTCAACTACGGATAAATACAAGGCTATATGCCGTAGGTGGTTCTTGGGCTGTCACTGGATGCTCCGTGCCACAAAGCAAAAATCAGGTTTGTGGAAAGTTGGTAAATTTATTAGCGATCATAGATGTGAAATGGACACATTCAATGAGAACCACTTCAACCTCGATGTTGACTTGATTTCCCTTGTCTTGGTTCTATTTTTGGAAGTGTCTATTAGATTTAAGATTAAAGAGTGTATTACAGCTGTCCGCCAGGAGTATGGTTGTACTATAACTAAAAGAAATGTGCCTTTGAACTAATTTATGGCGACTGGGATAAGTCCTTTTCAAATCTGCCCGGGTACATGGCTGCACTGCAACAATTTAACCCCGGTACTATTGTTGAATGGAGGCACAAGCGAAGTCCGGACAGACCAGAATTTATATTCAACTATCTATTTTGGTCATTTAAACCAACAATAGATGGTTTTGTGCATTGTCGTCCTGTAATTTCCATACACGGTACTCATGTCTATGGAAAGTATGATATTAAGCTTTTGATTGCAGTTGCTATAGATGCCAACGGTCAAATATTTCCACTAGCTTTTGCCATTTGTGCGAACGAAAGTGAAGAGACGTGGACGCAGTTCTTGAACCACTTGAAGCAGCACGTTGTCAAACAGCGTTCAAGTTTTTGTCTAATATCTGATCGGCATGGTGGTATTTTAAGTTCTGTACGTCACTTGCCTAAATGGCAGGAACCGCATGCATACCACCGTTACTGTGTGAGGCACCTAAAGGCCAATTTTCAAAAGAGGTTTCCTGACAAAGTGTTGCATGACTTAATGTGGATGGCTACAACCGAGCACCAGCTTTGTAAATTCACGAGGTGCATGGAAGCAATCCGGCAGATAGAACCACGAGCCTATACTTGGTTGATGCAACATGACCCTCAAATGTGGACATTGCATGCTGATGGTGGCAGACGATGGGGAGCCCTTACCACGAATGTGTCGGAGTCATTTAATGGCTTGTTGAAATCTGCCCGTGAACTGCATGTCACTGCCATGGTCCGCATGACTTTCAAACAGAGTGCAAAGAGGTTTGTTGAAAGGCATGCAGCTGCATCGTCAGTGTTGGGCAGGAGTGTTGAATTTATTCCAATACCCATGGTAAGATTCGAAAAGTACAGGAAGCGAGCACAATGGAATTCTTTTCTTTAGTACGTAATGAACTCGGTGTTTTTGAAGTTAAGACCGCTAATCGTGGACACCGTGGGAATAATGTACATACGGTGAATGAAAATAGAAGGTTATGTTCATGTGAGAAATGGACCATCTACCACATGCCGTGACCACATGCATTGAAGTGCTTTCAACAAGTTGGCTATGGGGAAACAAACTACATTGATAGGCACTACAGTGTTGCAGCATACGTAGACACGTATAGTGGGAAGTTACATCCATTAGGTGCTGAGCATTATTGGCCGCCGGAACCTTTTAAGTTGGTATGTAACAAGGAGTACTTGCGCAAGCTGAGAGTGAAAAAGAGAACACGTATACCAAACCAAATGGATATTGGTGAGTCTGATTATGCACGTAAATGTAGCATATGCTCCCAAATTGGACATGACCGCCGTAAATGTCCTTCAGGTACTGGGCGTGGTGGGGGTAATACTGTTACAAGTTCGTCCAATGTACCCAACTATCAACCATAATGCTAGTTCTTTATTTTTGTATTATTAGTTGTAATATATGTTTGTAGTACGTTTTGTGCATTTGAAATAAAATTCTTGTTCAAATTACGTATCTTGTTCAAAATTTCTTAATGTGATGTTGTGCAATTTTAAAAGGTTATGTCCAAATACAAATACTACGTAGTCTCTATGTAATTCGTAGTTCAATACTACATATTTTTGAGTTGTCATTTTGTATAAAAACGGTGAAAATCATGAATTATCATGTCATATAATTTGTCCTATAAAGAGTGATCGTAGCCTCTCCAGTAGGCAGGTGAAATGTATGTGTCTCTGGTCGCCACCACTCTATCAAGGTTGTGATGAGCGACCAGTCAAGCTGGATCCCTCCCAGCTCAAATATGATATACAATCCGGTCTGCTCTAGCAGCTGTACAACACGCTGGTGAAAGGGATGCTCCGCCATAAACTCCCATAAATCGTCCGGCCTCCTAGGGCGGATAGTATGAACACCTAGCTGGCCCTCCCAGACAAATGATGACCTATGGTCACCCTGCAGTACTAATAATCCTTCTGACGCAGGTCCAGGGTGAGCGGGTGGACGAAATGCCATGTCGTGTACTATAAATAAGAAAAATTAATTATTCCTGTTAGTGTAATAATTAAGTATAATTTTACAAATTGAATATAATGGTTGTGTAAAGGTTCCAGACTTGATTTTTGACACGCGGGACCACATAATAATTCTTAATTATTATAAGTCTCAATTTAGATATTTTTAGAATTTTATTAACTTAATTAATTAAATTAACTATAATTTTACAAAATGAAGATAATGGTTGTTTAAAGGTTCCATGCTTGATTTTTGACGCCCAGGACCACATTATAATTATTAATTATTATAACTCTCAATTTTGATATTTTTATAATTTTATTAACTTAATTAATTAAATTAAGTATAATTTTATAAATTGAATATAATGGTTGTGTAAAGGTTCCAGGCTTGATTTTTGACACCCGGGACAATATAATAATTCTTAATTATTATAAGTCTCAATTTAGATATTTTTAAAATTTTATTAACTTAATTAATTAAATTAACTATAATTTTATAAATGGAAGATAATGGTTGTTTAAAGGTTCCAGGCTTGATTTTTGACTCCCGGGACCACATTATAATTATTAATTATTATAACTCTCAATTTCAATATTTTTATAATATTATAACTTAATTAATTAAATTAAGTTTAATTTTACAAATTAAATATAATAGTTGTGTAAAGGTCCAAGGCTTGATTTTTGAGGCCCGGGACCACATAATAATGCTTAATTATTATAAGTCTTAATTTTAATATTTTCATAATTTTATTAACTTAATTAATTAAATTACGTATAATTTTACAAAATGAAGATAATGGTTGTTTAAAGGTTCCAGGCTTGATTTTTGAAGTCCGGAACACATTATAATTATTAATTATTATAACTCTCAATTTCAATATTTTTATAACATTATAAACTTAATTAATTAAATTAAGTTTAATTTTACAAATTAAATATAATAGTTGTGTAAAGGTCCAAGGCTTGATTTTTGAGGCCCGGGACCACATAATAATACTTAATTATTATAAGTGTCAATTTTAATATTTTCATAATTTTATTAACTTAATTAATTAAATTACGTATAATTTTACAAAATGAAGATAATGGTTGTTTAAAGGTTCCAGGCTTGATTTTTGATGCCCGGGACCACATTATAATTATTAATTATTATAACTCTTAATTTCAATATTTTTATAACATTATTAAGCCATATACACAATCTTAAGACACATTAACGTTACAAGCAAAGTCTTGAACACCGCAAGGCCATTCTCGGGCGTCATTCACCCTTATTCAATTATCATTCAACTGTCTTATTGGACAGAACCACTCGTGCGTTGTTAGAACGCTGACACCAGCAGAACATGATTACATACAGATGCACTTAGCTATCTTTCTTTTCTATATATCGAACATTCTTTACCAACAGCAGTTCAAATCATCCTAGGATTTCTTCACATCTACGAAGCACCATAACCCTTATCAGAATTTTCCCAACGTACTTAGAGACAGAACCAACATAGCACACAACAGTGCAATCGGTTAATCAATAGCAACCTCCCCAACTTGGCTCGAAGCCATTCATCAAAGCACCTTTAGCCACTTATAGTATTCTTACCCAAATGAGGCCACAATGTTACAGTGAGATTAATCTCAAGTCATTTACGAGCCTTGACAGAGACTCGAATCATCAGAGACCTTAACTCTTCAGCAATTCTTGCATTTATGCACATACCATAGTTAAGCCTACTCTCTTTAGGTGACAGAAATTTTTTCTAAGTCCCAAATTTTCCAAAAATTTCGACATAGTTTCCTTTGTAATTTGGCCTATCCACCTGCCAGAGAATCACCAAAACCATCCTAACAATACATCCACAACTCAACAAGACATCACAATGTATATCAACAACATTAATCTCAATACTACACGGGTTATATTATCAAAATTGATACATGAACATGCGCTGCACCTGTTCGAATCATAACATATATCAAATACACTTCAATTACACATTAGAATCAACCCACATATTTTGCCTCAATCTAGTATTTCAATACAACACCTTCCACCAAGATATACATAGCATAATCACTTTAGTCTTCCTGAGTCTAAACTCGTTTTACTACACGTCAGGCACTTTACCTTCCAACTAAGAGATATGATAAATATTCACCACGCCATAGCTCGGGGCTACACAACAGATTACAATAAGGATCTAACACCTGACAGCTCGTACAATATTAAGCTGCCATTTCCACGATTAGGGACAATACCGGTCATATAAGTTTCATAATACCAGCTCACAAAATCAGCACCTTGGTGCTCATGTCATTACATTACTGAGCGCTCGAAGCGTACACACACGTGTGGAAGGAATTACCAAGAATTATATCTCAAGCCGAATCAAGTACGCACGATAAGAATTCCAAGAAATGTGAAGTGTTTCCTAAAGGTTTGCAGCCTCCCGAGGATAAGTACAGGCGTCCCCGTACCGATCCACAAGACTCCACCAACCGGCTCAAGACTCATGAGGCCTAGTAACCTAGGCTCTGATACCAACTTGTCACGACCCCAATCCCGGTCGTGATGGCGCCCAACACAACCGCTAGGCAAGCCCGACCATTTACACTCTCATCCCGAGCATGAAGCTCAAATCATTTACCTGGATATCATTATCAACAATAAAACTAAACTGAATAATCACCCAAAGATCTAGGGTCACGAGTATAGAGCCTCTAAACATGATTGGGTAACAATATCTAAACCAAATACTCAAGTATGAATAATGTATATACAAAGGAAAACCGGAATAAGAAGAGAAGCCAGGTCCTGCGAACGCCAGCAGCTACCTCAACAACTCGGATAAATACTAATAAAAGCTGGAGTGCTCGTCTATCCCTCCTGTGTACCTGAATCTGCACACAAAGGTGCAGGGAGTAGGGGTGAGTACTAAGTACTCAATGAGTAATAAATATATACAAGTAGCTGAAAGTAAGAAATTCACAGAATACCACATAATGAAGCTAAACTACAGTCCGATTCCTCCTACGAACTAGCAACAACAAAAGTACATTACCACTAACAGAGATAATTCATGGACAAAGATGCAATGCAAAGCACATAACCGCTACGGCGTGTAGCTCGATCCATTTAACGTCGACATCGCTCACTGGGGGTGTGTATAGACTCCGGAGGGGCTCCTACAGCCCAAGCACAATACTGCTGCGGCGTGCAGCCCGATCCTCATATCAACCGCTGTGGTGTGTAGCCCGATCCTCATATAAACCGCTGCGGCGTGCAGCCCGATCCATCCTCGGTCCACATAAATCAGATAAGTCACAAAAACAGTTCATTTTTCTTAATTCCAGTTCCCAATTCATAATTTATGAAAAGTACTTTAACTTTTATTTAATTTGCAAAAACCGGTGACTTAACATTTCAATAGTGTGATTTCAAATTCCAGGACCGAGATCAATGATTAAGCAAGTATAGCTATCACATAAATACTATCCCCTAGGGATACTACAGGTCGGCACAAGGCCCCAAACAAGGCTTACAGCCCACAAATATGTCAAACACAACGTATTTCCATCACTAATAGCATATTTTCCATATCCGGGATGGACCAAGTCTCAATCCCCAATCACAATCAGTCCCGCACCTGCCACGGGGTGCGAGCCACGCCCTACTAGCGTCACAATGTGCTAAGCCGGGGTTTCAAACCCACACGCTACCATATACACAAACTACTCACCTCTAGCCGGCCGTAGACTCATCCGCGATGCCTTTTCCTTTGAAATTCGCTGCCTCGTGCGTAGAATCTAGTCAAATCACAATAATTATATCAAATACGGGTCAAAGAATCATAACCCATTTCAATTTACATGAAATTCACATAAATACACTAAGTTGGTAAAACCCGGACCCCGGGCCTGCTGCCCGAAAAATTCCGAAAATCATACCAACAGATCCCTCGTCTCTCCACGAGTCCGTGCATATAAACTTTATCAAAAACGGCTACCCAATTTCAGGAATTTTGGTATTTATTCTAGCATAAAATCATGTTTTTGAGTCAAGAAACTTACCTCCAGTGATTACCCATTGATTTCTCTCTTACAAATCGCCTCAGAAGCTTCTTCCCGTTCCAAAATTGGAAGAAAACTTGATCTGCTCATTATAGGTATACTGTTCACGCGTTTTACTGCTCTCAATAAATGCCTTGTGAAATTCTAATGAATTTAGGCTTTTGAATCACTCAATTTGACCTTATAATGAAGGAGATATGTAGGTTTTAAGATTTGCAAATAGTGTAGGTTTTTAATACGCCGTGAGGGGCAGTTTCGTCATTACCCTGAAAATCTGGGCAACTTTAGTAAAATGGCCATAAAATTATCAAACGATGTCCAAATTCGATGATTCTTTTTGCTACGGGTCCGTAATTACGATACGGATCTAATTCTTCATTCAAAACAGTAATCCAAGCTCATTTGTTCAATATGATATCATTTATGCTTGAAGAAACGATGTCGAGGCATAAGAAAAACGAGCATAACGCAACCCAAACCTATCTGAAACTCACCCGAGCTCCTCAGGACTGCATACGAACATACTAACATGCCACATATGATCATGCAAACTTAGTTTCACTCTCAAAACACCAAAACTAACATCAAAACACCAAATTTACATCGGATTCAAGCCTAAGTTTTTCTAAAACTTCCGAAACTTGCATTTGATTTAAAACCCGACCTAAACACCTCCGAATGACTTGAAACTTTTCACGCATATCTAAAATTACCTAATGGAGCTACTGCAACTCTCAAAATTCTATTCTGACCCTCGGATGAAAATCTCACCTACCATCCGGAATTCGCCAAAATTCAACCTTAGCCAATTCAAGCCTAAAACTACACCGGACCTCTGAATTCGATTCCGATTGCTCTCCTAAGTCATACATAATCCCCTGAAAACTAGTCGAATCATAAGAATTCAATTTCGAGCTATCTAACTCACCGGTCAACATTCGGTTGACTTTTCCAACCTATTCTTCTCATAAAGAGGTTTATGGCCTTATTTCTATTCAAATTGTCTCTGATTTGCTTCTAACATTCCAAACACATTTTAAATAGCATATTGAAGTGTTAAATGAAGAAAACATGGCGATAACTCCCGTAACGACGGGCCGGATCGTTACACAAATTGTTTCTTTTCTGCCCATTGTTTTTGCTTCCCCACTCCACCCCTTATATTTTTTGAAAAATTAACTTAAATAATCGTCATCCAAGCGTTTAAATTTAAAATAACCAACAAATATATAATATATTTATATTTCATGTATAATACATGTAAAATTATATATAATTATTATATAATTTATGTATTTGCTAGAAAAGGTAAAGAGTAAATTCGATCGGTTATTTGTGTAAAAGATCCCACCTTTAATCGGAAAAGATATTGATGCCTAGTTTAAATTGTTTATTTTCTTAAGAATATAAAATTTGTCCGATCAATATTTTCCTAATGAGCATAGGAGGTGGCAAACATGTGAGAAATGGGAATTACATCGTGTTCTACTAGCCGTGTTAAATCGTCCAAAAGAGTACCGTCAACTCTTAAAAGTGTTTTCCTTTTCTTGGTGATTGCATGCGATGGATAGTAGATGTATGTAGTGACAATATCAGAATTTTCACTTAGTAGATGTATGTAGTGACAATATCAGAATTTTCACTTAGCGATATTAAAATATAAAAAAATGAATATACTTAAAAGTTAACTTTAATAGAGGCACTTAACACACTTAAAAATATGTGAAATAAACATAATTTTCGACAACAAATAAAGCCATCTGTACAATACCCTGGGCTTGTGGGAGACCAAAGTACTTTTTTATCAAAAAATAAAAAAATGAGGTGTTTGACCAATATGCAGAAGTGTTTTTGAGTAGCAGGAAAAGTAATTTTTTTACTTTTGGAAGAAGCTATAAATTCTAGCTTCTTTCAAAGAGTAGAAGCTGACAATTAATTATTTTAAGACAAAATATCCTTACCGTTAAGTTATCCCTTATTAATTTAGGTTTTTCTTTTTCATTTTTGTTTCTACCATCCTGTCTTTTCATTCTTCTCCTGCTATCCCCTTTGGAAAAATCTTCCAATATAAATAATTTTTTTTCTACCGTTTATCTTTTTTCTTCCTCTGTTATTCCTCTTTGAGACTAATCACCGGATTAGCCTCAAATATTGCAAATAGCAATTCTGGAAGGATTGACCAAACATAATTTGCTTATCAAATATTGCAAAAAGCAATTCACAAATGAATTGGTCAAATAAATATTAGTCTCCAAAAAGTATTTCTTTTAAAAAGCACATTTGAACAAAAGTAGTTATCAAGATAAACAGTTTTTGGCAGTTTGACCAAACGCACTCTCAAAAGTACTTTTTAACATTTTGATCAAATGTTAATCACTGCTCAAATATATATTTTAAATTAATTAGTCAAACTCAAACTACATCTAATCAAAAATACTTTTCTAAAAATACTTTTCAATATATGTCGATTTCAAAAGCACGGCCAAACGTGCTATAATATGCTCACTCTGTTTTACTTTATTTGTTGATTTGACACAATATTTAATAATTAAAAGTTGTAACCTTAAATATCTCGTAACATTATTTTGGCTATATGACTTTTGATACTTGTAATTTGATATTGAATAAAAAAAAAATCGAACCAACCCGACATATAAATATATAATTTTTATATATATTATTTAAGATTTTATATAAAATTTTCTTTGAAAATGTCTAGAAATATTTGGAATTCTCTTGCGGGATATAAATTTTAATAGAATATGAAGTGCTCCATATTTATTGACCTTAAATAATAGACTGTATGATCAATTTCTTATCAAGTGTTATTGAAATACGTTTATCTCTTTGTTCTTACATATTCATATCATATGTTAAGATGTATTAAATTCTTATATCTTTTTCAAATGTGAAATGGTTATTAATATTTAGGTATCATATTGATTTTTATGTTTAATTACTAAATTCGGATAATCTGAAAGTGTATATTAACGAAAATTTATTGTCAGACAACTAAAAGAATAATTATTGTGTTAACTAATGAAATTCTCGCATAAGAATATTTTAATTGATATTATGTTTGTAAACTTTTTATAATTTTACTAAATAGATGTATATGTATCATATGTTTAACAAAGTAAGACTGAAATAATATGTAAGTAACAAAAAATTCAAAAATCCGAAAAACCCGACAAAATCGAACTACAGCGGGTGATAACTCTTTGACTTCAGGGATGGCCAATCCAAACCGATATAGTTGAAAATTTTAAAAATAGTCAGATTTACAACTGGTCATTCAAAAATAGCCACAATTTCAAAAGTAATCGAAATTTAGCTATTGTTCTAAATCTGAGCGAAAATACTATTCAAAATCCGGAAAATATGCCAGCATATTATACGGGAGATCCAGCATAAGTATGCTTGAACTCCCGCATATTATACGGGAGTTTCAGGATAACTATTTTGGAACTCCCGTACAATATGCGGGAATTCAAGTATAATTATGCTGGAACTCCCGCATAATATACTGGAGTTCCAGCAAATATAAATGTCTAGTATAATATACTGAAGATTGGAGCACTGGTGCTACAATCTCCCGTATATTATACAGGAGTCAGCAAAGTGTACCGGTCCAGCATAATATGCTGGAGTTCGTACACAGATGCACCCGATCTCCCGTATATTATACGGGACCGGTCTCTTTTGCAGCAAATAGTGGCTATTTTTCATTGACTTCATAAACGGTGATTATTTTTCATTGACCGGTCCGAAAACTGGCGATGCCATGCTATTTTAACTTTGATTTGGTTTTAATAAAAATCGAACCAACCTGTTCAAGTACACCCCTAATGAAAAGTGTGAATTGAGTTTGTTGTTTTTCATATTCCCTCTTTTCTTTTGATTTGTTTATCGTCCCTAGCTGATATGTTTCAATAATTTTCTTTGATTGTCTTTATACGAAATAATGCACCAATACAAGTCTTGTTCGACAAGAAACTAAATATTAGTATCAAAGATTACATAGTATTGACAAGACAAAATTTAAAAATAAAAATAAAAATAAGTAACTTAAAACATCTGCTCATTCTCTTCTCTCTATGTTTGTGTCCTTGGTCAACATTCTTGGGGTTATTCCCAGTGCCATAACCCCTGTACCATATTGGTAGTTATTGTTCCAAAGATTCACTATCATTTTGCATCTCTTACAAACAAAAACCTTATATGATCACTTTGTTTAAACAACCTTTTTAAAGAAAACGCAGCAACATCATGATCAATCACACAATCTCGTGCCATTTCTACAAAATATTGATCACCTAAATGCAAAGGCGGATGTAAGATTTGAGCGCGATGGAGTACCATCATTTTATATATGCAAATTTCTAGCGACAAAAAGCAATTCTTTGAAAATATAATGATTATGATAACAAATCCACATAATACAAATTTAATATTGCCAAATATCATTAATTTGGTATTAATATAATAAAAGTACATCTTCGCTCGTATTTGAATGGTATGCATTTTCATATGCAAAGGACAAATGTTTAGACTTTAATGTGTAAATTTCTATATATATAGGATGTCCCAATGTGATTGTAGCAAATAAATGAGTTAAATGTTTGGATATCACCAATTCTAATTGAAACAATATATATCTTGCTAATGTGTGAAAAATCACAATTCACTTGTGAATGTCCATATGGAAGAGAGTATCACATAGGAAATTGTTCAAGTTATTTTTATTTTGTAATCTTCAAAAGTAAATTTTATTAGTCATTACATGTATCGAATTGCCCTTTTGTAAAGATAATAATATTTTACTTGCCCGTCATTCTTAGTTCTTTATACTTTACCATTATTCTTAGTACTTTAAGTTACCTTCTCTCAAGTAAAGCTTTCAAAAGAAGAGAAGGTTCGAAGCAGAGAGTGAATGAGAAACTTGAAAAGGAATAAAATTAATTAACTATTACGTACTAATAACAAACTAATTTGAAAAGATGAAAGAGAAAAATAAACTAATTGCTTGTAAGTGAGAAGTAGTAAGTTAAAAAAAGGGAGTGAAGGAAGGATTTGAGATGAGCAAAATAAAATGGCAAATACGTAATAAATAAACTTATTCTGAAAAGATTATAGAAACAAAAATAACCAATTGACTATTAAGGAAGTAATAGTAAGTTAAAAAAAGAAAACAGGACCAGTAAGTATCCATGATTTTTTTTTTTTCAAAGTAAACCAAAATAGCCCATTTAGAACAAAAAGAAGCTATAGTATTGGTTTCGAACCAGGTAAAAAGGATAAGCAAAAGAACTTGTGCGGTTCAACAAACCAGTCTCGCCATCCAACTTTTATGTTTATGGGGGCAAATATATAACGGGTTCTCAGTATACATACAGATATATAACATATATATACATAATTTTTGTCAAGGCTAACGGAGTCCCGTGACCCCACGCTATGTAGGTCCCCTGCTTAAATGGGATCCATGTCTCAAGGGTAAGGCCACGAGATAGAAATTAAACAAAGTACAAGTTAGTATTATGTCGCACATACAACATTAGTATGGAATTTATGAGAAACAATATTTATCTACTGGAGTTATGAAATATAAATTCACCACTTTACTTGTTTTTGTGCTCATAATGTGTAGTTGTAGTATTTTTACAAGGGAAAAATATTTAGTTTCACAATATGTATATTGGTAAGGGATCTTTTAAGTCATAAAATGTTAGCAATTTGTTTCAATACACTACATTGGTTCTTATTTTAAAAAAAAACTTATGAACATGTACGAAGATTTGAATACTTTAAATAAATTTTCAAAAATATTAGACAAAATTCAAAAAATGAAAACTTGATTTTTTTAAACTATACTCCTAATAACATGACTTGAGTAAATATTTGACAGTAAATTCTACTATCATTATATCTTAATTTGAAGTCATTATAGAAAGCCATAAACTTTAAATTCTAAGTCCATCTCAGGCTAGACATGCATGGACATGGAAATTAGCATGCAAACGTTCACGCTGAAATGTCTAAGGTTATGCACAGGGTTAGTGTCACAACCCAAAATCCTCTAAGGGTCGTGGTGGCACCGAACACCTCTGTCAGGCAAACCAACTAAATTATCAATTAAATTCTCTTTTAATACCTTTGAAATCAAGGATTTTTTTATTTTTCATAATTAAAATAATCTCTATATTCAAATTAAATAATAAATGATTAGTACAAATCTTTCGAAAATCATCTCAGAACCCAGTGTTACAAGTGCATGAGCAACTACTGATAAGGAAAATAAAATACAACCTATGTCTGAAATACAGTGGACAGGGAATAAAATACAAATGCTGAAAGGAACTACACCAGCTACAGGTCGCCTCGAAAAATGCAGTTCACCTAGTCCCAGAATCATCCGTGCTGCTACGCCTAGTTGGCTGCTAGAGGTATATATACCTGTGCAATTAAAATGCACAGAAGTGTAGTATGAGTACGTAATCAACGTGTACTCAATGAGTATCCCGCCTAATCTCGAAGAAGTAGAGACGAGATGGCCAACTCCGACACTCACTAGAGGTCAATTAACAATATTCTATAAATGCGAGCATAATCATGGATTTATATAGTAGTTCTAATTCGCGAAGGCAGAAAACAGGTAAACACCTTCAACAAATAATCAAGAGCTTTCAAGGTTTATTCTTTATTATCTTATCAATTTATACCAAGCCACAAAGGGCAAATTTCACATTTAAAATTCCCAAACGAAAAATAACACGCGCAAATCACACTGAGGTGACGGGCCGATCCAACAGGAATGTAAACTGTGCATTGCCGAGGGACGAACGGCCCGAACCATAGATGCATCTATTTAATCTTCCGAGGCGTTTGGTCCGTTCCATAAAATAAACACATACCCTGCTCGTGAATCATGCATACGACGAAGTAGCCAATTAAGAATTTATCGGGGATATTTTAGACAATTACTTTTTTATTTTTAACAATTCAGGAAAAATGATGTTTAATCTCTTTTTAAATTCATTTACTAATCCAAGGTGGTCTAAACATATCAAGCTATCAATGTGTTCATAATAATCCAAGTATAAAATGCTTATGAGTACTAACTACCCGGACAATAGCATAATAGTAGCTACGCACGGACTCTTGTCACCTTGTGCGTACGTAGCCCCCACATATATAGGAGCACATAATCAATTATTTCACCTATGGGGACAATTCCCTCTTACAAGGTTAGAAAGGAGACTCACCTCGCTCTGAAGACTCATAACCGTCATTTCACGCCCTTACGAAGATTCTACTTGATGCACCACACTCCAAAACTAGCCAACGGTTACGCAAATCCATTAATATATGCTCAATTATTCATTACAATCTAATTTATAGTGATTCCCAACTCCGGTCAAAAAGTTGACCAAAACGTCATCGGGCCCACGTGAACGTAATCCAAAAATTATTGTAGATAAAGGTTACCCATGACCTTGGAAACTCAAATACATAATTTTTACTAAATTTCATACCAAGTATCGTGGTCAAATTCGAAGAAATTTAAATTTCTGGGTTTTCCACCAAAACCTCATATTTATATTAATATCAATGTCTAAACCGTATATAAACTTGTATTTAACTCAAAACCAGTAGAAATCACTTACCTAATGCTTGGTAATGAAAATGATGATCAAAAGTTGCTCCATATCGGCTCCCATGGAAGAAAAAAGAAGTGAAATGAGCCAAAACCCGATTTTAAAAGAACATTGCCCAGGCGACCCTCCTGTGCGATCGCATACCCGCGATCGCATAGGCCAATTATGTTGCCTCCCAAAATTACTCTGTGCGTTCACATTCACGCTCATGCGTTCGCACAGACCAAACACCTCACAACATCCAAGCGCACACTGTGCGATTGCAACTCCTACCATGCGACCGCATAGGCCCCGAGCCTCCTTCTCTGCGATTGCATTTCACCTCTTGTGATCGTATTGACCAATTCCAACTCCCTCAACTCTTGCTTTATGTGATCGCATACCCTCTATCACGATCGCATAGAGTAAAAACCTGCTGCACTTATACCAGAAAACCAGCAATCCCCACAAGGCGGTAATCGATCCGTTGAGCATCCGAAACACGCTCGAGGCCTCCGGGACCACAACCAAACTTACCAACCAATACCAAAACACATTTCGGACTTATTCGAGGCTTCAAATCATATAAAACGATATTAAATGATGAATTACACCCCAATTCAATCTTAATGAACTTTAGAATTTCAAACTTCCATATTCGATACCGAAACCTATCAAATCACGTCCGATTGATCATAAATTTTACACACAAATTATATTCGACATTACGGACCTACTCCAACTTTCGAAATTGGATTCCAACCCCGATATCAAAAAGTCAACCTCCGGTCAAACTTCTCAAAAAACCTTCAAATTTTTGTCTTTAGCCAAATTGCTCCAAAATGACCTATGGACTTCCAAATTCACTTCCGATCACGCCCCCAACTCCAGAATCACCATACGGGGCTATTCATACTCGGAACCCCAAACGGGCATTGATAGCACTGAAATGCACTTCGAGCCAAACTTATGAAATTCCTTCTAAAATGCTAACTTCCACAATATGCGCCAAAACGCTCCCGCTTTATCCAAAACCCGAACCGGATATAAGCTCAAGGCCAAAATCATCATACGAACCTGCTGGAACCTTCAGATCCTGATTCTGAGGCTGTTTGCTCAAAATTCCAATCCTAGTTCATTCTTTCAACTTTAAGCTCCTGAAATAGGAATTCTCTTCCCAAATCAACTCCGGACTTCCCGAAACTCAATTCCGACCGCGCGTGCAAGTCATATTGCCTGAAATGAAGCTGCTCATGGCCTCAAACCGCTGAACGACGCACTAGGACGCAAAACGACTAGTCGGGCCGTTACAGTTAGAATCCCATTCTGGTTGAAGGTATGAAGTGTAATCTATACATGATATTGAACAATACTCAGCTCCGACTTTTGGATTTGAATTATGTTCGAGGTTCATTTTCTCAATATACATACTTATAGAGTACCTGAAAAAATCAATGGTGTGTCTAAAAAAGTATCACAGAGCAATAAGATTTTACTATATCAAACTTTGCAATATCTTTTACATCATCTACAAAATGTTCTGACCAAAATATTTAATGACAAAAACAACAAAGGAACATAGAAACTGAAAATTCTGACCTTTGAACCAATAAAAGAACGACTCAAATGAACTATAACTTATCTATACACATTATAACCGACGAATAACTTATTTTCTTAAATATACATAAGCTCGTAAGAATTTGGAAATTTAGAGGAAAAACTAGCAAACTTCACCGCTCAGACACATCCAACCAACTTCAAGTTTTTCACCATCAACCTCAGCGAAACTGTGGAAACACGTCTTAGCTCAAACATGTTATCTTCTTTTCAGTTGCTTTTAGGATACCATCACCTGTTTTTCAATGCTTGTGTCAACTTTGTTGATTCCTTTCTCTGCAGTCAATTTATCAGCTGCTTCGTACGATAGCTTTTGAGGCTTTATAGTGCGTTTCTGATTAACAAAAGTTGATTTAACAAAAACTGGCGTTTTTATTGTTTGAGTTTTGTTACTTTTAGGAGTCTTCCTTGCTATCCCATTGGCCATTTTTGGACTTGATTGAATAGGGATTCGGCTTTCCCATGGCCGAGCAGCAATCCAACGATCCGTCCAGCTCCAGCCCCAATTAGCTTTGCTGATATCATGGTTACTTGATCCGAATATTGGGTTGGAATTGGCCCTCCACTGTGAAATAATAAGTCAATCAATGATGATTCTTGTTTTGAAATGACAATGTAAATAGTATATAATCTTGAGAATCATATCAAAATTAACATACCTGATGAGAAAATGCATATGCCATAGTTCGCTCCCGCTTCACTGCTGCTTCTTCTCTCTGGTGTATTCTTGCTAGAACAACTTCCATTGTTTCAGGGCCACCACTCCACTCTACCTGTCAGTCGCTCATGCTCATGTTAATGAAGTAACGAAAACTTAATAGTCTCTTTGTCCCAGTTATGTGACACTCTTTCCTTTCTAGTTTGTCCAGGAAAAAATGATACATATCTATATTTGGAAACAATTTAACATAAACATTCTCATTTTACCATTAAATATTTATGGTTTGTTTTAGACAACAAGTTCTAAAAATCTTTCTTTCTTCGTTAAACACTGTTCCAAGCCAAACACCATCACAGAAAATAGGACGGAGCGAGTACTACATAATTCAGGGCCAAGTTATGCAGAAAACTTGTTAAGGTAAACTACTCATGAGTCATGACATAAAGCTAATACGAAAGCAGAACTTAAGAAAACAGTTAATTCTAACCTCTATGTTATGAAGCTTTGCCTCTAGCTTCAATTGATTCTCCACCTTCTTCTGCTTAAGACGCCCTTCTATTACCATACTAACACGACGAGCTCTAATCTCAGTTTGTATCCTGTTCCATGAGTGGAGGTTGCTCAAAGTTGCTGAAGCTTGTTTTTTCACTGAAGAGCTTTGTGTCTGAGACTGTAATCTTGATATTCGTTTCAAGGAACGTAAAGTTTTCCTTGCCTGAAAAGGTGAAAAAAAATTCTATTCAACTTTAAGAAAACAGTACATAGACATTTCTGTGGAAGACTCTAAGAAAACAACTTTATATTGCAAGATAACACAAATAGAAACCAATATAGAGTTTGAAGAATACATTCAGAATAAATAACAACAAGAAGTGCACTTCCATCCCAAACTAGTCGTGATCGTGATCGGCTATATGAATCCTCAATATCCATCACGCTCCATTGAACAATACATTCATATCTCTTTATTGAGGGAAAATAATTCAAATATATGCAGCATTTTTTGGAAGGTGAGCCTTGGCGTAACTGGTAAAGTTGTTGCCATGTAACCAGGAGGTCATGGGTTCAAGCCATCGAAACAGTGTGTTGCACTAATGTACGATAAGACTGCGTACAATAGACTCTTGTGGTCCGACGAAGCGCATAACAAAAGCTTAGTGCACCAAGCTGCCATATATGCAACATTTTCTCACGTAGATTCATTCCCACGCTAAGAGTCTCTAGCTGCAGGTTTTTAGTCATCCAACATCATTGCTTTCTTTTCACTAATACATCAACTATTATTCTTAATATAAATGGATAAATTCTCTGTTTCCCTTCAAGAGTGTAATCCTACTTTACAATATGGTAAAAGTTATTTTGATGTGAACTGCATCATTTAATATTGTCATTCCTACTTTTTATTTATTTCTTTTCTGGTTGATCAGGTGGCGACAAACGACAAACTTAAGCTGTGACACACCTACTGAAAATATTTAAAAAAAAACAACAAATATCAATTGCCTGAGTATGTGCTTCCTTGATTGATTATGTCCTAAAAGCATGTTGCTTTTCAGGGAAAAGATATCAGAAAAGGAATTCACTTTAAGAAAAATATAGTCTTATCAAGAAGGAAATCATGAACAACATCTATTTTCTTTAATCTTAATACACACTGTGAGTTTACCACATATGCACGGAAAGCTGTCTGAATCTTTGTAGCCGCTTTATCCTCAAGAGGCATTCCCGGTTCCCTGTGATTTTTGATAGAAGCGCCACTTGATCTCCCTGAGCGCTCTTTCTGAGAGCTGTCGTCCCCCTTGCATTCAATAGCATTTCCCTGTCTCAAGAAAAAACTATGTATCTCATCGATCTTGTCTAGTTAAAGGAGAAAATGTTGATACAAGTAACAACTACGGAAGCTTACCTTTAATCTTTTTGATCTTCCATCTTTTGCTTTTCTCAAACTGATTACATTTTTAAGACAGTATCCAGAAGCCATTGCAGATGCTTGTTATATATATATATATATATATTATATACAGATATCTTACTCCCAATGCAAAACAAATTGAAAAGGAAAGAGTATTAGTTATGAACAGTGGCTTCAGAATTTTTCCAAGTGTATTCGAAGTGAAAAAAATTCTCCGACAAAGGGTATTCTATATATATTATATACCTCTAGAACTTAATATTTTTACCTATATACACTGTCGTTTTTCGACAAGGAGTGGTCAATTGACCACCCATAGGAGAATGTAGCTTCGCCCCTGGTTATGAAGTTTGTTACTTTTCATATGCCACGGCTAATATATACTTGAATCAGAGGATAGAAGACAATGAATATATTTCAAATGATTGTGCATTAGGAAGGAGATTTGGACTTTCAAGTACAATTTTTACACATGGAAATGTGACTTGAACCAAAAGAAATTGAAAATTAAGTAGTCGGCAACTCTCAGCTGTTAGCATGTATTTACTTTGATTTGTTTTACTTCTCACTTTGGGTAGGCAGGAAGCTGGGAGATTAAGCAGGACGACAATCTCTAAAGCTACAAATGAAGCGAATGGATAGTGAGGATTCATGTAGGTGGTCTCAACTAGTTTGGAAGGTGGAATCCAAGCATAGTTGTTGTTGTACACTCTCCACAATGACAAGACCGACTGGAAAGAGTTATTGACATGTGATTAATTATTAAAAAAATCAAGCTATTACATTTGCAGATCCATTATTTTCAATCACTACGCAGAAAATCTATGCCAATGTTCTGCAATAAAAGCTATCCAGCCTAGCACATGTTATATTATAGGGAAGCAAATTATTTTCCTCGAATTTTTCATCGTAATCAAATTTTCAATTCATAGATTATACAGCACATGAACCAAAACAAATATACTTAATAATCCCACACAGCCACACCTTGCATCTATCATCAGAAAATATGTAACACATTAACTACTGCTTAATGAAACTCTTATGCCAGCAATCATTGTCTTATGTGATGTACAATCAAGCAAAAGATAGGTATTAGAAACACCTATGTTGCTCGGACAAATGTGGCCTAATACGTGTCGGATCCTCCAAAAGTAGTGCGTTTTTGAAGGATCCGATACGAGTGCGGCCACATTTTGGAGAGTCCGCGCAACATAGAGAAACACCGACTGTCAAGCAAATGCAAAAGTGATTTTCCAACCCAAATAGGAGTAACTTCTCAAATTCCATGTCCAGTTCCGAGTAGAAATCACCTCATATACACAGAACTCCAGATCCTAGGCACAAAGCTCCTTGTACGTAAAACTTATATAACCAACAACAACATACCCAATGCAATCTAACAAAGTAAGGTCTAGGGAAGGTAAGGATGTACGCTGACCTAACCCCGACCTTTGTGAAAGTAGAGAGATTATTTTCGATAGACCCCCGTTCAAACTAATATAACCATGTAGCAATACCTAACTGGCTCAGACCTATTCATAATTGTAGTCAGAATAAGTGTATCCTCCGAAAATTTGATCAAGTATTGCTCTATATCTATCTACGGTCTAGAGGAATCCATGATCTAGCAAGCATGACTCCATATAGCACTTAGTCCATTGAAAAAAGCTACAAATAGGTAGTAGAAGACTCCGTAAGCAGAGACGGATCCAAGTATGAGTATCACTGCACCCAATGGCGGTGCTGGGACTACATATAATGGAGATTCAAAAAAGAAATACTAGAAATAGGATTTGAACACGTAACCTAAAGCAACTTTTGAACTCCTTTTGCCACTACACTAGAATGTCACACCTATGATTTGAACATATAATTTAAAGCAACTTTTGAACTCCTTTTGCCAGTACACTAGAATATTTCCTTATGCCAAGCAGACTCAAGATTTTAAAAGGCACTCTGGTGTACAAAGCATCCCGCATTCATATAGGGTGCATGGAAGGGCCGCACCTCAATGGGTGTGACGTAGACAGCCTATTCTAATGCAAGCATTAGTAGCTGCTTCAACTGCTCGAACCTGTGACCTATTATGGAGACAACTTTACTATTGCTCCAAGACTTCTCTTCAAGAACTCGAGATTTTATATATAATAAAAAAGAAATACATTTTTTCCCTACTTAAGGGCAGCCCGACACACTAAGCTCCCGCTATGCTTGGTGTCCGGGTAATGGCCGAACCACAAGTATCTATTGTACGCTGTCTTACACTGTATTTCTGCAAAAGACAACTTTCGCAGAGCTAATAATCCAATGAGTTAAACATTACAGTTAATTTCATCAACTCTCTTAATTTTGGTCAAGTGAAGAGTAGTCAGATATATAATTACACCAGAAACTAACAAGAGCACATAAAAATACAAACTTGAAACGTTCTACTACTACTACTATTACAACAACAATTATTACGCCTCCGTCCCAAACAAATCGGGTTAGCTATATGAATTCTCACAGTTTATGCTTCTATGTTTAAGGTCAACTCATATCATTATTACACCAAATAAAAACAGAAGTGAAAAATAAGTTCTCTATGTTTTTACTGGCATATAAATCTATGATAAGGTACAACATATGAAATAATTAAATTGTGGGTAAAAGAACATACCACAGAGGAAACATTGACATAAAATAGTAGCAACAAGCCCTTGTTATCAAATGGGTAATCTTGAAAATACAAAAGAAACTGAGTTAGAAAAGATATTAGTAATGATAGTAATAGCAGTTGTAAAATAGTATCAGTGGAAGAGAAGAAATACTTGAGAAATGTGTGTGGGGGTGGGGGTGGGGGGTGGGGGTTGAGGGGGCAACAGGTTGGTATTATACATTTTGTCAACGTGTGAATTTGGCTATGGTCCCTCATCTTGACAACAGATTAGGATTTTTTCTAACAGCTTGATTGTTAGCATTGTATTATTATATTGTTAGTTTAAATATAATATTTTGGTTGTTACTTAAATTTTGTTATACCATATCATTAAATATATCGTTACGTAATAACGAAAAATACCAATTTATGTAACGACCCATTTGATGTGGTTATGTTGTTACTGTTTTACTTCTTGTTGAACCAATTAAATAAGAAGAGTTTAGGTAAATCCTAGCCAAAGATAATTTATCCTAGATCTGAGATGAAAGATATGAGTAAGCGAACAAAGCATGCATATAATTTTGCTATAACATTGATTAAACCCCATTATATTAGAGGAGGATGGTGGTTTTCATAACATTAAATAACAATGAAGAAGGTATAAATGAGAAAGGTCGCCGATCTTTAACATGATAGAACTCCATACATTTGATATGATGGCACTAAGATATATATTGAGGATCAGAGCTTCATTGCTTCTTTTTCCTTCCTTGGAAGAGGGGGAGATGAAGATCCTTCCTCCTCTCAGAAAGCAAGTATGTGTTTAAATGGGCTTTTGATCTTCTGTTTTCTTCGTCTTCTCCTTTTGTTTATATACTAGGTCTTCTTCCTTTATCTAACAGTCATTAACCATAGTATTTAACTCATTTGATTATATTATGGGTTAACCCTTTGAAAGGCCATAATATCCAATTCGCCGCTTAAGCGTTCTAAATACATGACCTCAGCCGTGGTCTAGGTGTGTGTTGTTATGTGTAGTATGGACATGACTTTGTCCCAAGTAACCTTTGTCATCCATTTTCACGCAGAGTCTTGTTCGCTCAGATTTTGACTCATACAGTTAGTCCCTCCGCTTGTTGGGGCCGCCTTTTGGTGAGCTCGATGGGCGGACCTTGTCGATTCGAAAGTTGTGAGAAATGTGAGCACTCTATGCAAGAGGCAAATACCTCGTAGACAGACAACGACATGATGTTTTGAGAACTGCGTAAGAACGCCACGTTAGTTCAAAAAATGTCACTAAAAGCTCATCATGCGTCATTATGGCGTGTGTTTTCTATGCATTACATTGTTTCCCCTGCCTTTTACATTTTCCATATGTGGTGCTTGGCTTTCCGCTCGAGGTATTTATTTCCCTATAAATAAGGGAGAATCTTTCATTTGAATGTTACGCTTCTTAATCACTTAAGAAGGATCTTTTGTAACTCTTCTTCTTCTTCTTTTTCAGTTTCTCATAGTTGTGCTTCTGTTAGAAATTCTTTTGACCGCAATATTTTCCCTTATCATTGTCGTGTCTCTCAATCAAATAAAAAAATGACTACTACACCTTCCAACCCTGATAGAGTCGTTGGTGCTCCGGTGCCAATAAATAAGGTACCCCTAATCAAAGAGGAAGGGGGTCCAGTGGAGGACAATAGTTTTCCGATGGTAGATGAGGTGGTTCCTCATCTAGGGAAGGCGAGATCTTATTTCAATAGTCTTGCTGGGGATGGGCCGGAACCTATTCTTTCGACGATGGAAACTGACATGCTTACGGCGGTCAAACCAAATGGAGGATTTCCGATCACATTGTACTAGTTTTGGCAGGTCGGAACATAGTGCATATTTATTGCCCCAGCTACTGCGTGTTCTATGTCTATCCATTCGTCAATGGAGACACGTTTCACCTTCCCTCGTTGGTGGTAGACTCTGCCTCATCTACGAGGTATGTCAGGCTCAACTCTCTTCGTACATATACAAGCTCTTCCTTTAGCTTAGCAAGTACGCAAAGCTAGCCGATCAGGGAGTTTCTCTACAACATATGCTTCATCTCTTCACCCCTCATTTTCTTAGGGACATGATGATCCTCGTGCGGCACCAGGGGACCAAGAGTTTAGTGGTGAATATGGATGACAAGACTAACCGCTACTTTTAGGAGAATTTATTCTACGTCCCGACAGAGCATGTGGTGTCGAACCCGACGGGGTTTCTTGAGCCGTGGAATTTCTCCGATTTGTCTCCCTTTCCTTTTATTACATTACCCCCCCCTTTTTTAACATGGATGTGGGTCATTTCTCTTTAGTGGCCATAGTGTTTTCTATTTTCGCAGCCGAGAAGGTGCCTCCTTTGCAAATAGCCAACATTTGCAAATGGGTGAGCGCGATTCTCACACTCCATCTTTTTCTTATCTTCGTTTGACTGAACTTCTTGTCAGCAAGTCAGAGAGAAGAGAAAAAGGCAAGGGCTCCTACCCTTGCTTTCTATCAACCGGCTTCTACTACCCGGCTCGTACAAAAGCAACTGTGGACGAGCGCAGCCAAAGTTTGGTTGTTCGGCGGACCACATTCACGATCGAGCCTATTAGTTTAGAGGTTGATCATCAGTTTAAGACACCAGTCCTTAAAATCCGTTCAACGGGCGAGTCTTTTCATGGCAGCAACAAAGAGGCCCTGTCAAAGAGGCAGAGAATTATATTGGAAAGGGCGTGTTTGGCTGAGATGCCCCACAATCTCGTTGTGGCAGCCTGGGTTTGGAGGCAGTGCCCGTTGCGTGCGTGAAATAAGATGCTACGGTAGGGGGATAGAGTTCTGAGTTGTCGCGACCATTCCGAGCCACCCATCGATGTATCGGTTGGCCCGTACCCCATCTTTGACTAATGAAAGGTCGAAGGATGTAGTGGTGGATCCGATTCTTACATCGATCCTGAGGATGTTTGAGGAAGGTTTTACCAGGGTCGATGTGAGGGCAGAAGGCTCATCCCGTGTGCTTGAAATCCCGTCGGACTATAACCTGTTAGAGGAACAGTGGATTTGGTGCCTTAATTTGACCTTCTGTGCTACACCGCCTAGAGAAGATCTCTTCGGGAGATCAATGATTCTACTTTGTCACGCGGTGTGACCGGGATGGCCTTGAGGGTGAGTTTCCTTTTGCCATTTTCTTTGTTTTGTGCCATTTGCTTTCGCTGATTTGTTTTTTTACTTATATGATGGAGATCGAGAGTGCTCGTAGGGCTAAGATGCAGGACGAAGTCTTTCTAAAAAGTCAAAAGGTATCGGCAATATCTCAATAGGCCATGAGATACACGAACAGCTCAAGGCAGATGTACTCAATCCGTTAGGGAAGAGATAGAGAAAAGGGACGAGGATATTATGCGGTCTATCTGTAGGTGTAGCGAGCTCGAGGAGTTGCTTAGTGCTAAAGATAAGGAGCTCGAGGTAGGAAAAGTTGTTGCAGTGGAATACGAGGACCTTCAGGCAAATGTGTTGTCTTTGCGAGCCGAACTAGAGCAGAATGCCACTAGAGTTACTAACTGAAGCGCAGAGTAGACGGAGAAGGTAGGTGAGCTAGAAATGAAGGTGGTCAAGTTAGAGAGAGCCGAAGGAGCTTGAGTGGCAGTTTTGGCAAAGGCGGCGGCATGGGAAGATACTATCCATGTCCTCAAGTTTGAGAGGGAATATAAAAGGGCGATGGCCACACTAAGGGAAGCACAGCTCGAGGAGCGGATATGCTTCGAGCCTGGGAAATCAATTTCTTGCGCTTGAGGCCGAGAAGGCACAACTGTTGTCTCAGTCCCACCCTCAAGAATCTGCCCCCTGTTGCTGTCCCTCACCATTTGTACAAGATATGGGTCTACACTGAGGCTTAACTATATATTTCTAAAGGTTTGTGGATGGCAGGGAGCATTACTGAGGCCACTTTTGAAGATGCTCAATTTAAGGCACGCGAGGCTCGTTTTACTTACGGTTATGATCCAGTGACACCGGAGACCAGTGGGGGGTGCTGAGATCGAAGATGGACTTCCTTCCAATGATGACGATATTGAAGAGGACGGTGGTGGAGATGAGGCCAAGTGAAGTTTTTATAGTTTTTGTACTTAGCCTTTTTTTCTGTTGGGGGGGGGGGGGGGCATCCTCGAGCCCTTTGTAAAAAGTACTGTAATCTAATAGTCGTAGAACAATATCCCTTTTGCTATGTATTTGTGGGTTTCCCTTCACTTCTTCATCTCATTTTCTATGTAGAAGTCCCTGATTTTTTGACCGTTTGTATGTAATACTTATTGCGGCGGAGTCGAACATATATCGACTTGAGGTTGGATTTAATTAGCTCAAATGAAGTCGAGGTTTGATTCATTCAAACGAGATCAAAGGTAAAATAATTTGAGTGGTTGAATGTAAACTAGTTCGGGCGAGGTTGAATGTAAGACTATTCAAGCAAGTTCGAACGTCAAACAATTTGAGCAAGTCAAAATTTGCTTTCGCTTGGCGATGGATGGGGGCCGCATAGGTGTGTGTTCGAGAGGTCGAATTGTAACCTGTTATGAGTTTAATCGAGGCCAAACCTTTCTCTCATTTGGCAAAAGCCAATAGCCGTAAGGGTGTAAATTCAAGCGAGGTCAAATTTGAACCCATTATGAGTTCGAGTGAGGTTGGACTTTCCTCTTGCGTCGATGGACGATGGCCGTGAAGGTGTAAATTCGAGCGAGGTCAAATTTGTAACCTGTTGTGAGTTTGAGTGAGGTCGAACTTTCCTCTCACATCGAGATGGACGATGGACGATGGACGTAAGGGCGTAAATTCGAGCGATATTGAATTTGTAACCCGTTATGAGTTTGAGCGAGACCGAACTACATGGAAGTATGCTAGTTCGGTGATAAGAATGTCATGCAACCTTTCTTTTATTGGAGAATGTTACTCGTTTATGTGTCATTTATGTATGCTTCGGGATGAGTCCCAGTTTATTTACTTTTGTTTTGTTAGAGAATATTATGCGTTGTTGCATAGTTTGTATGCGTATGAGGAGTCCAAATATATCTAGTCCCTTCATTGCTCTGCCTGGAGAGTCATTGACGAGACGGGTGATGAACTTATTACTTGGGCTTCTGGGCACCCTGGGGCTTGGTTAAGTCAAGTGATGTTTAAATGTGATTCGTAAAGTTTTGTCGGCTGAATTTGGCGTAGGATTGTCATGGCGAACATACGTGCGAGCTTTTCGGGTCCCTGTCTTGCTTGTGTTGGAAAGAATGTATGTTCCATGGGCTCAATGCTCAGTCCCAGGTTATGGAGGTTGTTTCTCAATAATGTCGGCTTGTTCTGAGCCGTTTGTCTATTATTTGTGATATGTACGGAATGTTTTCCTGGTGTGTCATTTTGGTGGCATTTGTTCCTTGCTCACGCACCTAGGAGAATACCCGTGTTCCTATCCGAATCCCAAAAAAGAAAAATAATAAGTAAAACCCAAACAAAATCGTATATTGCCTCGACCTGGTAGGTTGGCGAGGGGAGAGGCATTGTGGGACGACTAGTTTTATCCCGTACTCGAATGATGGCTTTAGATTTGGTAGCCTCACACTTGGATTTGCCATTAGTCATGTTTAGGCCCCTTAGGTTTTGATAAATTTGCTCGTTGCTCGAGTTTGAATCACAATCTGATCTCGTCTGTTACTCACAAGAATAAAGGAAACATAAGTTATACTCCATATATAAGTTATATTATGTGCATACGGGTACAAAAATGAGGCAGAACAAGTTAGTTATTTCAAAGAACCACACAATAGGATATCGCTCCTTCTTAAGATGTGAAAGTATAGATCGACATCCAACGTTAATATAGCAAATAGGATTGTGGACTTGCTTAGTGCATAGTGGTCATAATTCCACTTTGACAACTCATACTCATGACGTACCAAGCCCATCGCTACAGCAAGACGTCGATTTTTATAAATATCAAGCAATTTCAATTTTATGCAAAGATCTGACCCAAGTCGGCTTGGTTATTTCAAAAGTCTGCCTACAACTTTCTCAAGTTGGTGTTTATATTGAGGGGGCGAGGCTACAAAAACCAGGAATGAAACCCTAGTTGACTTTAGATCTAGAGGAAACTAAAATTTTTGCTAGAAAATCCCCACAGACGGCGCCAAATATTTTACCCAAAATTATTTAGACTTCTTGTTGAGCCAATTAAATAAGAAGAGTTTAGGTAAATCACAACTAAAGATAATTTATCATAGATCTAACATAGAAGATATGAGTAAGCAAACAAAGCATGCATAAGATTTTGCTATAACATTGATTAAATCCATTATATAAGAGGAGGAGGGTCGTTTCCATATCATTAAATAACAATAAAGAAGATATGAATGAAAAATATCACCAATCTTTAAAGTGATAAAACTTCGTACATTTGATATGATAGGAATAAGATATACATTAAGGATCAGATCTTTATTTCTTCTTTTTGCTTCGTGGGAAGAGGGGGAGATGTAGATCCTTCCTCCTCTCAGAAAGCAAGTCTATGTTTAGATTTCTTTTGCTCTTCCCTTTTCTTCTTCTCCTCCTTTGTTTATATACTAGGTCTTCTTCCTTTCCCCAATGGTCATTAACCATAATATTTAAGTCGTTTGATTATATTACGGGTTGACCTTTTGAAATGTCGTAACATCCAATTTGCCGCTTAAGCGTTCTAAATACCTAACCTCAACCGTGGTCGAGGTGTGTGTTGTTATGGCATGGTATGGACATGACTTCGGCCCACGTAACCTTTGTCGTCCCATTCCACGTAGATTCTTGTTCGGTCATATTTTGACCCATATTGTTACCTTGTTCTTTTTTCTCATGTTGCCCTTCCTTATTATTAAATAATCATATTTCATCATTTTCCTATTCTTTTATATAATAATTTCATCTCTTACCCTATCTTTTCTTCGTAAAATTATAAATTTCTTATTTATATTACTGGTGCATGACATCACCAAACGACGACAAACTATATAATATATTCACACGTTGTATTTATAAAACAAAATATAGTATAATACAACATAATACAATACGTAACAATCATCCAAACCAGCTATAAAATATGTTGAACTTCAAAAGAGGGGCATTTGCATCTATACCCGCTTTTTCGGTCACTTTTGACTTATACCCGCTTTGTAAAAAAATTACAATCGTACGCACTTTTCGCATAATTTCAGACATACTGCCCTAAGTAGCGAAAAATTATGTCTGAAGTTTGAACTTCAAAATGTTTATCCTGAAGTGTAGTAAAACTTCAAATATTTTTGCATGAAGTTTGGCCTGACTTGCAAAGGCAATCACGCAAACATCAGTTCATAGTGTAATGGCAAAATTCAGTTCAATAAAATTACAGCGTTTTTTGCTGGAGTTTTTATTTTGTAATTGTTGAACTTTAGCAATCTAGTAGCTAAAGTTTTGTTATTTATTTGCTGAACTTCAGCATGTTTTCGCTGAAGCTTTGTTCTGTATTTGCTGAGCTTCAGCATGTTTTAGCTGACGTTTTATTCTGTTTGTGATGAACTTCAGCATTATAGGGCTGAAGTTTATTTTGTATTTGCTGAATTTCAGTATTCTACTAGCTGGAATTTTTATTTATATTTGCTGAACTTTAGCATTTCTAGAGTTGAACTTTCTAGACAACAATTAATTTAATAGATCATGATTACTAGCGATTGATGTTGTTCATTTCAATAATAAAAGACTTAAAACTATTTTCGACATAAAAAGAAGTTACTACATATAAATTAGAACCAAAAACAAATGTGCCTGTAAAATATCTAAGATGTTAAATTATTGTGAATAAGATGAAATTATTTATAATGGGACAAGGAGATATATATATGAATCATCAGGCTACAATGCATAATAATATCTCAAGCTTCAGCATTCAGAAAACGAAGAAGGAGAAGGAGGAGGAGAAAAAGGCCTGAAATTATTTAAACAATGGGTACAAATTAAAATATTTTTAAAAAATAAATAGAAATTAAATGGGAGCGACTGCCCGTACAATTTTAACTTGAAAAGAACGAGGCTTTATGTATTAGGAAAAAAGCTTACTCTTTCCTCAATCAAAGGGGTTTAACAACTCAATCAAATTTTTATTTCTGTAGTAGTCAACAATTCACTGCTACAACGACTGCTTAACAAACAGCCCACGACATCGCTTTAATTGGGAAAGCCTTCCTCTCCTAAAATGATTTCAAATTAAATATCCTTTCAAAGTAAATAATTCATGTATAGTACTTCCTCTGTTTTAATTTATGTGTACCTGTTTGACTGAGAATGAAGTTTAAAAAAAAAATACAGACTTTGAAATTTGTGGTCCTAAACAATCCATGTAGGGCCCAGAGTATTTATGTGATTGTAAAAGTTTCTCATTAAGGTAGAATTGTAAGCTTAAGCTAGATTGTTACCAAATTCAGAAAGGGTTTATTTTTTTTGGAACGGACCAAAAAAAAATAGTTTCACATAAATTAGAACAGACAGAGTAATATTTTTCATTATTAATTATTGCATGATATTTTTTTCATAATTAAACACTATATGAAAGATTTTTTATATTATAATAATTGCATAACTAGTATGTGAATCAAACGCCCTTTAATGTTTAGGGAAAGCTACACAATATAACCGCTATAAAAAATAAGAACAAACATGATATATATTTTAATATAATAATATTTAACATACAAAAAATATGTATATTTTATGCATAATCAGTATATATTTTCATATATTGACTAGCGAATATAATTATTTTTCGCCGATCGATCGAATGTGTTAGTTGCCCTAAGGTTTAAGCTCTCGATCCCACAAAAAATTCTCTTTCTTTGTACGTAAATATGTGCCCACTTTACTCTAAAAAAAGTCTTTAACAAGGGAGAAAATGTTTATTGTTATAAATAATTTGTTCATTGGATGCTACATTGGATACTACATTGGATACTACATTGGATGCCCATGTTGTGAATAGCTAAATATTAGATCTCCTATTTTATGTCCATCATCTTTACTTTGTATGCCTATAAAAGGCTATGTAATTGCAATGGAAATTTACACACAATTGAAGAAGAAAATCTTTTCCTTCTCTCTATCTCTATTTCTTGTTCATGTTTTACAAAATTGCTTTTATTTTCTTGTTCCATATTGTTACTTTGAGTTATATTTTATAACACGTTATCAGCACAAATCTCTAACCAATTGAGTTTGATCTATTCCTTCTTTAAGAATTTTCGTATATAAAAATAGAAGAGACAATATCATCATAAATTAAAGATGCAACGAGATGAATACTCAAGCAGTATATTTGATATCACTACATTTGTTGGCATAGATTACAGTTTATGGCAACACACAAACCTTTATGCCATATTTCACTACATTTCCAAGAAGGTATGGTTTGTGTAATTTGATTTATGCAATTTGTACTTTATGGATTTACGTATCTAAAAATATGTTACTACAATCATATATGATATGACATTAAAAAAAATTCGCTTCAATTATATCTTAGAGTTCCCATGAAACTAATTTCAAGCATGTTAGAGCTACTTACTGTTAATCTGGAAAATATAATTTTTTTACTCATAATAGTTATGTCACACGATCATGTTGGAGGAATGGTCATATTAGTTCAAGGATTTTAATATGTTAGTAATACTATGTTGAGGTTTTATTCCGATTTTTTTTTGCTTCGTGATGTGATTCTATTGCTTCTTTGAGAAAGAACACAACTTTTGCAAGAAACAAATTTTATATTTAGTTTTCTATTTTGGAACAGGAAATGTATTTCGTTAATCTTCTGCTTTAGGCATAGAAAAAAAATAATGTCAATTATATCATCCATACTAATCTAATTAGATGCAACATGGTTTTTATGTTGATAGTTGGCAAAGTGATATATATTATTATGTTTTACTAGTCTAACATCTTCTGTATAAAAACAGAATATGATAGCAATAGTTATTACTCAAGATTATTGCTTTGTAAAGTTAAGTGTATTTAGTTATGTGTTTCAATTCTTGTGTACAATTTAGGTGGTCATCATGCCTTAGTTTGCAGTAGCACATCATATAGTAATAACAATACATGATGACTTTCTGTATTGAAATATTTATATGTAAGATACTAGTATATGAGTTTGTACTCCATATTTGTGTTGATAATAGTTCTTATTATTTCTATTTACTTATTTGTGTCTACATAAAATTATGTTCCATTCCTAGAAGTGAATGAGACAATTTGTGGTAAATATTATATAAGGGTAAGACGATGGATTCAAGTCCCAACGCACCATAATGATAAGATATCGAGTTTAAGTCTTGATGCTCCATGATGATAAGAGTTGAGTTTAAGTCACAATTCATTATGACCTAACATGCTTTTATATGGGTAAGGAATTGGGTTTTAGTCCCAAATGTGACATATTGATGATATAATGGTGACTAAAGAATAATAACATATTTTTCATGAGAAGGCATGAAGCATGTACCGCTTGATTTGCATCATTCTTGAAGTGAATATGATACTAGTGCATAATAAGTCTAAATAAAGACAAGTGATTGATCAATGAACATGGGAGTGCCAAAGACAATAATAATAGTCATCATTATGGTAATTGTAAAAATGAGAACAATAAGGGTTCTCAAATATTCCTTCAAAATGTGAAGGTGATGTTTTCCATCAATGTGGTATGAAAATAATAAGCATGCCCATATGATTATAGTCCATTTGAAGAGAATGTGAATTGTGATACGCATTGTAAATACAGACCCATTCCTAAAGGTGAATATGGCATATTTGGATGAATATGCCCATATGTGATAAAAGTAATAAATAAAGTCGTGCAATGCATGCTTGGATGAATACCACAACTCACATCTAAGGAAGGTTTGAGAGAAATAAAGATAATGAATATTACAATGTGGTTATATGAATATGTCATTGGTCGCGTATATGTGGTACGCCAAAAATAATTTTTTGCCATGTATCATAAAAGGTTATTAAAGGCAAAATTAAAGCAAGAAATAATTTTGCTTATGATGATTTTGACCATGACATTATCATGATATATTTTTCTCCGTGAAGGAGACATTCACCATATGGATTGTGTGACAAAAGATCTTGTAGTACAAAATTATTGAGAGCTCCGAAAGAGCGAATTTGTTACTACCCGAATAAATAAAATTATTCATGGCATTGGTGGTAGTAAGTATCAAAGAAACCTTTTGAGTTTCAAATGTATAAATCAAAGTGGTTGGCATATTGAGACTATAAATGAAAAGAAGATTGAATATCTTCGTATTTCTATAATTATACCGGGTAAATATGAAAGGTTACCCGAACTTCTTTCTATTTGTACTACACAAATATAAGCATGATGCTGGAATCATATGCAACAAGTAAACTAGAGGTTCTCTAAAATAAATATTAGTTGGCACCGGTTGAGCATTCCGGTTCAATTATGATGCGAAATATTAATTGAGAATTGCATTGGCATATATCTAAGAATAAAATATTCTTTAAGAATTCTCTTGTGTCGCTTATTCTCATGATATACCAATTAATGTTAGGATTGAATCCCTTGATTCTGGAATGAATAAAAGGTGATAAATATATGGGCTCAGTCACCTGCTGTGACGACCCAAAGGGTCATCACTTGTTTATTTAATCATTCCGAGCTTTTAAGGTCTTGAAAACCTTATTTATAGTTGCCTCGATTTGCGTGCACAGTCCGGGCACAAAGCTAGAAAAGATTTATGTTGAAATATGTGAAATATGTGAAAAAGTAGAAGAATTTTGATATTAATATTGATATGGTTGACTTTGGTCAACATTTTTGGTAAACAGACCCGGATCCGTGATTTGACTATTTCAGAAAATCCGTAGAAAAATATGGAACTTGGGCATATGTCCGGAATTGAAATCCGAGGTCTAGAACCCCGGTAAAAGAATTTTTCTATTAAATTGTTTTCTGAAAATGTTTAAGGAAAATGAAACTGAATTTTGATTAAAAAGTACTGGTATCGGGCTCGTATTTTGGTTCCGACGCCCGGTACAGGTCATATATATTGGTTAAGCGCTTCCTGTAAAGTTCGGTTGAAAACGGACGTCGTTTGACGTGTTTCGGCCTTAAATTGGAAAGTTTGGAAATTGTGAAATCTTAAAGAATTGTTGAGCTTTAAGGCTCAATTCATTGATTTTGATGTTATTTTAGCGATTTGATCGCGCGAGCAAGTTCGTATGATGTTTTTGAGTTAGTGTACATATTTGGTTTGGAGCCCCGAGGGTTCGGGAGTGTTTCGGAGGTGGTTCGGGGTGTTTTTGGACTTAGAAAAACTGGCAGATTTTCTGCAATTTTTACACAGACATTTTACCCTACGCGATCGCGGCCTTGTTCACGCGATCGCACTGCCTTGTCACGTTACTCAACGCGATCGCGGCTGTCTTCACGCGATCGCGAAGCTTTACGTCTTTCTTCAACGCGATCGCAGCCGTCTTCACGCGATCGCGTAGCTTTCCGTTTTCCTTCAACGCGATCGCGACCTTTTTTACGCGATCGCGTAGTACAAATGAGCCACCCAGCGAAATTCTTCTACGCGATCGCAGCATTGTCCACGCGATCGCGTAGTGTTGAATATTTTCCTTCCGCGATCGCGACCCAATTCACGCGATCGCGTAGAACAAAATTTCGCCCAGTGAATTTAAGACAGAAAACAGAACAGAAACGGGATAAAAATCCCATTTCTGTTCAAACCCCTTCTCCACAGCGTTTTAGGCGATTTTTGAGGCTTTTCTTCACCAAAGTTCATTGGGTAAGTATTGTTAACTCGTTTTCTTCGTTTTTCATCAACATCAATCAAATCCTTAGGCTTAAACATGTATAAATTGGTTGAAAATTTGAGAAATGGGTATAGTTAGGGCTTTCAAAGAATTTGCGATTTAGACCTCGTTTTGGAGTCGAACTTAAGAACAAATTGTATATTTGAACTCATGGAAGATTGGGTGAAATTATTTTGGTTCGAAACTTGAATTTCGATTATGTGGGCCCGGGGTCGGTTTTTACTATTCCGGGCAGAATGTGGTAAAAACCATATTTAGCAATATGAACTAGTTTGTTAAGTAGAATTGATGATATTAAATCAATTGTGTATAGATACGATTGGATTGGAGTCAAATTCAAAAGGAAAAGACATTTCCACGGGGTGAATTGTTCATAAGCATTCGAGGTAAGTGTTTGTTCTATCCTAGCTTGAGGGAATAGGATTATGTGTTATGTGTTATGTGATCGAGTGCGGTGTATGGGCTGTGGTGACGAGCATCCATACATTGGCGTCTAGTATGACCGTGAGTCGTTGGAAAATGATATTTTGAGATATATTACAGGTGAATCGTTATTGTTTTCCCTTGTTGGGACTTGTTGTGAAGATAATTATTGATTGCCCTTGATGGGACGATTTATGAATTGTTGTTTCTTTCTCTGCCCTTAACTGTGATTGTTATTTGGGTGAGGATGAGAGTAAAAGCACGAAGGGTGATGCCGTGTACTTTATTTGTTTATTTGGTGAGGATGAGAGTAAAAGCACGAAGGGTGATGCCGTGCAATTGCTTGCTATTTCTTGAAGTGATATAATTCGTGTTTACATTATACTTTGTTTTCTTTGTGAAATTATTAACTGTGGTTAATTGTTGAATTCTTTAAGATGTTCCTTATTGTGTTATTACTTGATTATTTCTTGTTATTTTGTGGTACACATATATATATATTGAATTGCACAGGTTTATGTGAGTGTCTGGTCCTAGGCTTGTCACTACTTCGCCGGGATAGGCCGGGCACTTACCAGAACATGGGGTCGGTTGTGCTGATGCTACACTTCTGTGTGTTTTTGCACAGGTCCAGGTTACGATCAGGAGCAGCAGCAGCAGTAAATAGATTGCGTGGGAATTGATCATATTGAGACCGAGGTAGCTTGCAGACGTTCGCAGGCCCGGCGTGTCTCTCTTTATTTATGTCATTAGCTGTAGTCTCTTTGTTTCGAGACAAACAGAATTATGTTATATTTCCTTCGGACTTTTATGTGTAGTATTCCATAGTAGTTCGTGAGTTGGTGACTCCACGTCTTGGGTAGAGGATTTCAGTATGATTTTCATCTTGTGATTTGTTATTTCCATTTCGATAAAGTATTCCGCATTTATTTAATTAAAATTGTGTTAAAAACAGGATAGTATGAATACAGTGGCTTGCCTAGCTACCACGAGTAGGCGCCATCACGATCCCGATGTTGGGGGAAAATCCGGGTCGTGACAAGTTGGTATCGGAGCTCTAGGTTACATAGGTCTCACCACTCACGAACAAGCTTAGTAGAGTTTGAGAGGTAGGTACGGAGACGTCTGTACTTGTCCTCCAGAGTCTATTGAGTTAGGAAAGAGTCTCTCATTTGTTCTTTCTTGTCGTGCTACTTGATCCTCAATTACCGATTGAATTTCTATTCTGTCCTTTCGAGATGGTAAGGACACGCACTTCTTCGTCCGCTGACCAGCAGCCTGAGCCCCAGACAGCTCCTGTGAGGGGCAGGGGTCGAGGCCGTATCAGAGGCCGTGGTAGGGGTAGAGCTCAGCCCCAGGCAGCCACCCCAGAGGTGGAGCCCCATATTGAGATTTACGAGGAGGTTCCGATTCCAGCAGCTCCAGTGGGCCCAGCTCAGGTCCCCAGGAGAGGCTTTAATTACCCCAGATCTCCGGGATGCTTTGGTCAGAATAGCGGGATTCATGGACAACATTGCTAGAGCGGGTTTATTATCAGTTGCCCCAGCCACTTCTCAGGCTGGAGGAGGGGCCCAGACTCCTATTGCTCATACTCCGGAGCCGGTAGCTCCTCAGCCTCAGGCACCAGTAATTCAGCCAGCTGTGGCTACTCAGTCAGGTACCACAGCTCATGCCGGTGATGGAACGGCCATGACTTCTGATTCGTTATGGAGGCTTGATCGGTTCTCCAAGCTATTTACCACTACATTCAGTGGAGCCGCATCAGAGGATCCTCAGGACTTTTTATTCAGTTGCCACGAGATTCTCAAGACTATGGGGATCGTGGAGACAAACGGAGTTGATTTCTGTACCTTCAGACTTGCAGGATCCGCCAAGACTTGGTGGAGAGATTATTGCCTGACTCGACCAGCAGGGTCCCCAACTCTATCATGGGACCAGTTTGCGGAACTATTTATGGAGAAGTTTCTCCCTACTACTCGGCGGGATTTACTTCGGAGGCAGTTTGAGCGCCTCCATCAGGGCACTATGACAGTTACACAGTATGAGACGAGATTTATCGACTTGGCTCGTCATGCAGTGGTGATACTTCCCACGGAGCGGGAGAGGGTCCGCGGATTTATAGATGGGCTTAATCAGCCGATTAGACTCCAGATGGCTATGGGCGTGGGGAGTGACATATCATTTCAGAAGGCAGCCAATGCAGCACGCAGAGTTGAGATGGCTCTCGCTAGAGGAGGCGGTTATTCTTCGGATAAGAGGCCTCGTCATTCGGGTAGGTTTGGTGCTTCTTCCTCTGGTAGCAGAGAATCCTTTGATAGAGGCCAGTCCTCCAGGCCTTTTCATTCCGCCCTTCAGGCTTCACAGGGTGGATCAGGTGATCGTGGTTCTCGGGGGTATTATTCAGACCAGTCTCCTATTAGTGCTCAGCCTCTTCACAGTGTTCGTGGAGGCCATTCAGGTCGTCAGGGCCAGCAGCCCTATCAGTCTAAGAGTTGCTACGGTTGTGGCGACCCGGGTCATTTTATCAGGAATTGCCCTATAGCAGCGGGCAACTCTCAGCAGCGAGGTCCTCGTCCTATGATTCGGGCCCCAGCTGACCCTCGGCCTGCCCAGCCGGCCGGAGGCGGGGGTAGAGATTATAGAGGTGGAGGTCGAGACCGTAGAGGCAGAGACCGTCCGGCGAGAGGTAGAGGTCGGCCGGTTGATGGTCGTCCCAGAGACGCAGCCTCGAAGGGAGGTGCGGATCCCCGATTCTATGCTTTACCGGCCGGTGCCGCAGGTAGAGGCATCGTACGTCGTGATTACGGTACTATTCTTGTGTGTGGCGGAGGTCTTCAGCATTATTTGACCCCGGATCTACATATTCCTATGTGTCTTCCTACTTCGCACCGTATTTGGTCGTGCCCGCCTATGCTCTGGATATTCCAGTTTATGTGGCTACGCTAGTGGGTGACTCTATTGTAGTCGATCGGGTGCATCGTGCGTGCGTAGTTATATTTGGGGGTCTTGAGACCCGTGTTGATCTGTTGCTCTTGGATATGGTAGATTTTGATGTCATATTGGGGATGGACTGGTTGTCCCCATACCATGCTATTCTTGATTGTCATGCTAAGACCGTCACCTTAGCCTTGCCAGAATCACCCCGATTAGAGTGGAAGGGTACCTCAAGCCACTCCGTTCGCACTGTTATTTCTTATGTTAAGGCTCGACGTATGGTCGAGAAGGGGTGTCTAGCTTATTTGGCTTATGTTCGTGATTCCAGCGCAGAAGTTCCTTCCATTGAGTCGGTCCCTATTGCACGGGAGTTTCCGGAGGTTTTTCCTTCAGACCTGCCGGGCATGCCACCCGACAGGGATATTGATTTCTGTATTGATCTGGCACCGGGTACTCAGCCCATCTCTATTCCACCCTATCGTATGGCCCCGCCGGAACTAAAAGAGTTGAAAGATCGGTTGCAGGACCTTCTTGAGAAGGGCTTTATCAGGCCCAGTGTTTACCCCCTGGGGAGCACCTGTGTTATTTGTAAAGAAGAAGGATGGCTCGATGCGGATGTGTATTGATTACCGTCAGTTAAACAATGTGACTATCAAAAATAAATATCCACTGCCGAGGATTGATGATTTGTTTGACCAGCTCCAGGGAGCGAGGGTATTCTCTAAGATAGACTTGAGATCGGGCTACCATCAGCTGAAGATCAGGGCGGCTGACATTCCTAAGACAGCCTTTCGCTCTAGATATGGGCATTATGAGTTCTTGGTCATGTCCTTCGGGTTGACCAATGCCCCAGCAGCATTCATGGAGTTGATGAATCGGGTATTCAGGCCTTACTTAGATCTGTTCGTGATAGTCTTCATAGATGACATCCCGGTGTACTCCCGCAGCCAGGAAGAGCACGAGCAACACCTCAGAGTGGTTCTTCAGACTCTGAAAGATAACTAGCTATATGCCAAATTTTCTAAATGTGAGTTCTGGCTGAGTTCGGTAGCATTTCTGGATCACATTGTATCAGTGGAAGGTATTCAGGTAGACCCAAAGAAGATTGAGGCAGTCCAGAATTGGCCTCGACCAGCTTCAGTGACTGAGATCCGGAGTTTCTTGGGATTAGCAGGTTACTACCGTCGTTTTGTAGAGGGGTTTTCTTCTATTGCAGCCCCGATGACCGGGTTGACCCGGAAGGGTGTCCAATTTCGGTGGTCGGAGGAGTGTGAGGCGAGCTTTCGAAGCTCAAGACGGCCTCGACCACCGCACCGGTGTTGGTACTACCTACAGTACAATGGCCTTATACGGTTTATTGTGACGCATCTCGTACAGGGCTTGGAGCGGTATTGATGCAGGATGGTAAGGTTATCGCTTATGCTTCGAGGCAGTTAAAGATACATGAGAAGAATTATCCAGTTCATGATCTTGAATTAGCAGCAGTGGTTCATGCCTTAAAGATCTGGAGGCATTATCTATATGGTGTGACATGTGAGGTGTACACTGATCACAAAAGCCTACAGTACTTGTTCAAATAGAAGGAGTTGAATCTACGACAGCGGAGATGGTTAGAGTTGCTAAAAGACTATGATGTTACTATATTATATCACCCAAGTAAGGCCAATGTGGTGGCCGATGCATTGAGTAGAAAGTATGCCAGCATGGGTAGTCTTGCATATATTCCGGTCAATCGGAGACCATTAGCTCTAGATGTCCAGGCCTTAGCCAACCGGTTCGTGAGATTAGACATTTCTGAGCCTAGCAGAGTGTTAGCCCTGCACGGTCGCTCGTTCTTCCTTATTAGAGCGTATCCGTGAGAGGCAATTTGATGATCCTCATTTGCGTGAGTTGAGAGATACAATACAGCGGGGAGGTGCCACACAGGTAAATCTAGATGATGATGGGGTATTGAAATTGCAGGGTCGAGTTTGTGTGCCCAATGTCGAAGGAATTCGAGAGTTGATCTTAGCAGAGGCCCACAGTTCGCGGTATTCTATTCACCCAGGCATCGCGAAGATGTACCAGGACTTACGACAACACTATTGGTGGCACGGAATGAAGAAAGATATCGTTGCGTATGTCGCTCGGTGTCTAAATTGTCAGTAGGTGAAATATGAGCACCAGAGACCTGGTGGTGTATTCCAGAGGATTGAAATTCCCGAGTGGAAATGGGAGCGGATCACTATGGACTTCGTTACTGGACTTCCTTTGACTCGGAGGAAATTTGATGCTATTTGGGTCATTGTTGATAGACTGACCAAATCAGCACACTTTATTCCAGTATCTGTCTCCTACTCGTCGGAGAGGTTAGCGGAGGTTTACATTAGGGAGATTGTTCGTCTCCATGGGGTGCCGGTATCTATTATCTCTGATCGGGGTACGCAGTTTACCTCGCGGTTCTGGAGAGCGGTTCAGCAGGAGTTAGGCACCCAGGTTCAGTTGAGTACAGCATTTCATCCTCGGACGGATGGCCAGTCCGAGAGGACTATTCAGATTCTAGAGGACATGCTTCGAGCCTGTTTTATTGATTTCGGAGGCTCGTGGGACCAGTTTCTGCCATTAGCAGAGTTCGCCTACAATAACAGTTACCAATCTAGCATCCGGATGGCTCCGTATGAGGCGTTGTATGGTAGGCGATGTCGATCACCAGTAGGATGGTTTGAACCGGGAGAGGCTCGGTTGTTGGGTACAGACTTAGTTCGGGAGGCCTTGGATAAGGTCAAGACTATTCAGGAGAGATTGCGTTCAGCTCAGTCCAGGCAGAAGACTTATGCATATCGTAAGGTTCGAGATGTAGATTTCATGGTTGGTGAACGAGTATTGCTCCGAGTGTCGCCTATGAAGGGCGTGATGAGGTTTGGGAAGAAGGGCAAGCTCAGCCCTAGGTATATTGGTCCATTTGAGATTCTAGACAGAGTGGGAGGGGTGGCTTACAGATTAGCTTTGCCGCCTAGCTTATCAGCCGTACATCCAGTTTTTCACGTATCTATGCTTCGGAGATACCACGGCGATCCCACACATGTGTTAGACTTCAGTAATGTCCAATTGGACAATGATCTATCTTACGAGGAGGAGCCGGTAGCCATTCTAGACCGGCGACAGTTGAGGTCGAAGAGTTATCCTTCTGTGCGTGTTCAGTGGAGAGGTCAGCCTCCTGAGGCATCGACCCGGGAGTCCGAGTCTGATATGCGGAGCCGCTACCCACACTTGTTTCCTGACTCAGGTACTTCTTCTTTTGTCCGTTCGAGGACGAACGGTTGTTTTAGAGGTGGAGATTGTGACGACCCAAAGGGTCATCACTTGTTTATTTAATCATTCCGAGCTTTTGAGGTCTTGAAAACCTCATTTATAGTTGCCTCGATTTGCATGCACAGTCCGGGCACAAAGCTGGAAAAGATTTATGTTGAAATATGTGAAATATGTGAAAAAGTAGAAGAATTTTGATATTAATATTGATATGGTTGACTTTGGTCAACATTTTTGGTAAACGGACCCGGATCCGTGATTTGACTATTTCAGAAAATCCGTAGAAAAATATGGAACTTGGGCATATGTCCGGAATTGAAATCCGAGGTCTAGAACCCCGGTAAAAGAATTTTTCTGTTAAATTGTTTTCCGAAAATGTTTAAGGAAAATGAAACTGAATTTTGATTAAAAAGTACTGGTATCGGGCTCGTATTTTGGTTCCGACGCCCGGTACAGGTCATATATATTGGTTAAGCGCTTCCGTAAAGTTTGGTTGAAAACGGACGTCGTTTGACGTGTTTCGGCCTTAAATTGGAAACTTTGGAAATTATGAAATCTTAAAGAATTCTTGAGCTTTAAGGCTCAATTCATTGATTTTGATGTTATTTTAGCGATTTGATCGCGCGAGCAAGTTCGTATGATGTTTTTGAGTTAGTGTACATATTTGGTTTGGAGCCCCGAGGGCTCGGCAGTGTTTCGGAGGTGGTTCGGGGTGTTTTTGGACTTAGAAAACTGGCAGATTTTCTGCAATTTTTACACAGACATTTTACCCTACGCGATCGCGGACTTGTCCACGCGATCGCACGGCCTTGTCACGTTACTCAACGCGATCGCGGCTGTCTTCACGCGACCGCGAAGCTTTACGTCTTTCTTCAACGCGATCGCAGCCGTCTTCACGCGATCGCGTAGCTTTCCGTTTTCCTTCAACGCGATCGCGACCCTTTTTACGCGATCGCGTAGTACAAATGAGCCACCCAGCGAAATTCTTCTACGCGATCGCAGCATTGTCCACGCGATCGCGTAGTGTTGAATATTTGCCTTCCGCGATCGCGACCCAATTCACGCGATCGCGTAGAACAAAATTTCGCCCAGTGAATTTAAGACAGAAAACAGAACAGAAACGGGATAAAAATCCCATTTCTGTTCAAACCCCTTCTCCACAGCGTTTTAGGCGATTTTTGAGGCTTTTCTTCACCAAAGTTCATTGGGTAAGTATTGTTAACTCATTTTCTTCGTTTTTCATCAACATCAATCAAATCCTTAGGCTTAAACATGTATAAATTGGTTGAAAATTTGAGAAATGGGTATAGTTAGGGCTTTCAAAGAATTTGCGATTTAGACCTCATTTTGGAGTCGAACTTAAGAACAAATTGTATATTTGAACTCATGGAAGATTGGGTGAAATTATTTTGGTTCGAAACTTGAGTTTCGATTATGTGGGCTCGGGGTCGATTTTTACTATTCCGGGCAGAATGTGGTAAAAACCATATTTAGCAATATGAACTAGTTTGTTAAGTAGAATTGATGATATTAAATCAATTGTGTATAGATACGATTGGATTGGAGTCAAATTCAAAAGGAAAAGACATTTCCACGGGGTGAATTGTTCATAAGCATTCGAGGTAAGTGTTTGTTCTATCCTAGCTTGAGGGAATAGGATTATGTGTTATGTGTTATGTGATCGAGTGCGGTGTATGGGTCGTGGTGACGAGCATCCATACACTGGCGTCTAGTATGACCGTGAGTCGTTGGAAAATGATATTTTGAGATATATTACAAGTGAATCGTTATTGTTTTCCCTTGTTGGGACTTGTTGTGAAGATAATTATTGATTGCCCTTGATGGGACGATTTATGAATTGTTGTTTCTTTCTCTGCCCTTAACCGTGATTGTTATTTGGGTGAGGAAGAGTGATAATGCACGAAGGGTGATGCCGTGCCATGTTTATTTATTTATGCACGAAGGTTAATGCCGTGCCATGTTTATTTATTGATTATGCACGAAGGATCATGCCGTGCCCCTGTTATTGAACCATGTACGAAGGATCATGCCGTACTATGGATGTGAGGATGAGAGTAAAAGCACGAAGGGTGATGCCGTGTGTCACACCTCCCTTTTTACTACCCCACATTGCTTAATGGTGTATAAATACACTTGTAGGGTATACCCCGACGCTCAATTACCCGAAACGGATAAAATAACGTAAGGGAAGGAGTTTTTCCAATTAAAGGACAATCGGTTCGGGATTTTATTAGAGATTAATCAGAGTCGCCACTTGGGAATGATAATGGTGTCCCAAGTCACCGGTTAATCCCGAATCCGAGGAATTTTGACTCTTGTAAATGTCTGCGAAGCAGAGATCCGGATAAGGAACTCTGTTAACCCGGGAGAAGGTGTTAGGCACTCCCGGATTCCGTGGTTTTAGCACGGTCGCTCCACTGTCATTCTTGACTTTTGTTTGACTCAATTATAGGTTTTAAACAACTTAATATGCTTTTACGTTAAATATTATTTTTTAGGAATTTGCGGTATCGCGAAAACACGCCTCGAGTCATACCGCAACCCAGTACGCCTATGACTTTTGGTGTATTTCAGCTTTACCGAGATTTGGATTTGAGTCGCACCAAGTGCACACTCGTTCATAGGAAAGTATATTAAAATCGTGCCCTAAAGTAACGTCTATCGGCTTTTAAATCTTTTGGGAGAAGCTATGGAATTGGTTATTAGCTTTCCCGGGTCTATTTGTATTATATCATTACTAAATGGGGGCCCCGGTGTATTCGGGCGAGGCTCGTCCCAATTTTCATTAAAGGGTTCAATACTTGTATTTAACTACGTTTTCTACACTTGTTCTTTCCTTAATCGTATTACTAACACTATAATAATCCAGGCCCGTTGAAAGCTGTTATTTAAAAGGCCTGGTCTTCTCTTCATATACGTTCGAACTGCCCAAGTCTTCTGATGCCTCAGGCAGTTTTAAGATTCTTGCTCGTTGGCCCAATCGGCTTCATATAGAGATTTAAATCGAATGAAACAATCATAAAGGACAAAATAAGGAACTCAAAGTAAATCAGACACATAGAAATAAAATTTAACTACCATTTTATTGATCAAAAGAGTGGAATAGCTGTACAAGCATATCATTATTAATCCAATGTCATAACTACTTAATGAATAAGTGAATGGACTAAACCTATTTCTTTGTTTTCTGTTGATGGCTTAAATCAATATTAGAATTATTCAATCAAAGAGATATTTCATCTATGTGATACAGTGCTTAAACAACCCAATTGCTTATTGACAATAACCATATTATCTAAAAGCTAAACAGCTACCTATATACATACTGTTGTACTACAATTTTGGGGTTAAACAATGTTAAAGATCTAGCCTCACGTAAACCACTACTTTCCTTTTCTCTTGTGCTCGCTGATATCCAGAAACTGATTAACCAAACCAAACTTCATTATTCATCTGTTTGCTTCCTTTTAGACCTATTAAAACTCTGATATTAACTAAGTAAGCTTTGTTTGATAATCTTCTTGTGAGCTAGTTGTTATTGATGCATGCGAGAGTCGATTAACTTTTGTTTTAATGTTTTTACCTAATTAAACTAGGTGATATGCTATTATGGCTATGCTACTGCTATACTGCTACTATTACTATTACATTATTAGTTTGTTATGTTTTCCACTACTACAGATTACTATGATAAACAAATTACAAAACAGACTAGCAATATCTAACTACGATCTACATAGTGGCATATAGTCAAGCTGGATCTTCATTTCTATATCAACAAATCATCAATTACAGCTTCAATCGATCAGAAGGGTACCTGATTCAGCAAAAAGAACCAATGAGTTCTAGGGGGACAGAAGCAAGTAATCAACAAGGGTTCGAACAAGGCAATGCAACAGTGATTATGACTGAAGATCCACAAAGCCAAAAATATCACAGCAACAACAATAGAAACCCAGCAACAATCAAACCAGCAGAGAACCAGATAATTGATCAAGCCAACAACCCAAAATCAGAAGCAATAGGCGACTTTTAACTCGAGAAATCCCAGAAAATCCTACTGTCTTTATGCTATTTTCACTCTCAAGCTAATGAATTTCAGATTGCTAATGTTGGAACCCCCTTTCAGCCCCTTTCTTAGAGATATTTATAGCTATTTTTAGGGCTGAATACTTGGGGAGGAAGTATGGGATTAATCCCACTTCCCCCCTCCTAAAATTATCAATTCTACACTTAAGCCCCATTTCAGTTATGAAAAACCCTTCCAGCATGTGTTGGAAGGTTCTAAAAGATTCCTTTTAGGGCCTTTTACTAGTATGACCTTAGGGGTTTAAGATTTTTACAGATTTCCCATTTTTAGAAGACCATTATACCCCTAAACCTCTGCAAAATTGCAGAAATCAGGAGCATAAGTGTCCCTATTACCCTCCTAAGTTCTAACTATTTACTATTTTACCTATTTAATTCCCAATTGTGCCCCTAAGGGCACTGCTGATTTACTAGCCTACCTAGGGCAGATTTCAGCTTGTTTTGAACTTATTTAACTAATAGCCAGCCCTGTCATTAGTATTTAAGGGCTGGCCAGTTCTATTTTAGGAAAATATTTCAATTTTAGCCACTTTTAATCTAATTCCAATCAATTAAGACCAAATTATTTCAATTTTAAGCTAATTGCAGGCATAGCCTATTTTATTGTTATGATTAAACTATTTAAAACTTAGCCAGTCTCAAGTTGAGACTTGGCTTTGGCTATTAAGGCCAATTACTGAACATTTGGGCCCAAAACCATTTGCAGGTTTGGCCATTTCATGCTCAGGGCTCTAAAGAGAGCCTGGGCTAGTCTGCATTTGCAAACATAGCCCCTTTTGCACAACCAGCCACTGTTAACAGTGAGCTGTGTGTTAGGGCTTATAGAATTGGTCAACCCCTTGCAAGGTTGACCATTCTTAGGCCAATTATTTAACTTATAGCCTAATTATGATTTTCAGTTTTAGTCCTATTTCAAAACTAACCATTTTCAAGGAACCTAACACTAACAGCTATAACCAATTCCCCTAAGGTCTGACCAGTTAATCAGACATTCATAATCAACAAGAGATAGCAAAAACTTAATCATTACCAACATGTACTGCACACAGAAACACACATGATCAAATAAAATGGATTAATTAACCCAAACTCAGAGAAAACAATTGATAAGGTTGAATTTCAGTCCATTAACTCATATTATTAGACTACATGTGATAAAGTATGAACCCATGTTAGTTCTGACCTAATCACTCCTAGCTCAAGTCATATGACATTTGAAGAACTTTAGAACTTTTAAGGTTCATGGCACAGTAACACATATAAGCATAGATTCTCATGAAACAGTCAACACAGCCTAGATTAACAGAGATGACAATTAGGATCCAATTTCAAACTCTAAACCTAGAATCATGATAACCCAATGAAACAGGAAAAGTATGAGACTAAAGCCAAACATGTGAAGAATCCTAGTCATGCTTTCAATATGAATCAGGAACTAACAGTCAATAGGTCAAAGAAAGATGAGATATTTGAACTTAGAGCAAAGCACCATGGGATTAACATGACAAATAACAGGATCTCAACATAACAGGCTAAAGATGAGCCAGCTAAAAAGCCTCAAGACTAATTATCAGAGCAACTTGCACAAAGATATGAAATAAACTATGGAATGATGGGAACATAATCAACCAGAACCAAATCATGGACAAGTGCATGACAGATAAGATAAAAATGAAGGAAAGAAGAACATGGAGATGAAGAAAAGAAGGATGTGGAGAAACAGTGAAGGAGAAACCTAAATCTATCATGTGAGAGTGACATGAAGAGAAACAGACTCAGATTGGCATACTTATTCAGCAAATAAAAGCACTTGAGAGGTGATATGACATGAAACTAGACTTGCACTAAAATAAACATAAGTAATATTGAAAAGCTAACCAATAAGACAACCAAAATGTAAACAAAGGATGTGAAGATCTCTAAAGCAGAGAAGTGAACCCCAGGTTAAACACAGGATAATTCTGATATAAGAGATGAATAGAGATGGCCAAATTTCACTAAGACTAAACATGCAAAGATGCAGAAAGAGAAACAGTCAAGACATTGCAAGCTAACAAAAGATGATCTAATACAGAGCTGAGCGAGAATGAGAGACAAACAATTAAACATAGTATCAGAACCATAACATGCAAAAATGACAGAAGAAATATCGAAAGCCAACAAGATGAGGAACCCCAATACTATAGCAGACAAAGAAGCACAGGGACATCAACATAAAGCTACAAGCCACAGGATACTCTAATGAAAGAGAATAATTGAACTAATTATGCCAAGAAACAGAGAAGGTGGCTAGTCATGATATTGCAAACCAACAAATCAAGGCATGTCTTTTAACTCTAAAAGAAATTATGATAGAACAAACATATACCCTAGTACTAACAGGTTCAAAGAAACACGGAAAGATATAGAAGATGAACAGATTAAGAGATAGATATGGTCACAGAGAAACAGACAGGAATAGGACATGATTTGCAACAGAGGAAAGTAAACAGAAAGGTTCTAAACTATCATGTGAAGCAAGAATCAAAAGCAGACATTTATAGGCATGCTTAAACAAAAATACACAAAGCAAAGCATACAAAAGCAAGCAAATAGGGGTCGGGGGACTTAGCTTGCAGGGCCTGTCCCCCGAGCTTCCTATCCTCCTCTTTTCCTTTTACTCTTTTCAGATTCTATAGCCTTTCTTCTTGTTTCCTTTTTTTCTTTATTCTTTTTCAGAACTCTTTTTCTTCCAATTTTTCTCTGATTTTCATTTTAAGGCTCAAAGGCGAAGCCTTTTTGATTTTGGCTTGAGGAGGGGTGTTTGGGTGAGGGTAAAGAACGGATCTTTGGGTGGTTTTGATTTTGGGGTCACCGGAGTTAGGTTTCCGGTGACCTTATTTTGGATATTTGAGGTGACTGGGGCAGATTCGAAGGTGAAGAGTGGTATGGTTGGGTAGATCATGGGAAGGGGAAGAGATTGGCATTGGTTTTATGCGGTGGTTCATACTTTAGTGGTCACCGGCGAGGATTCCGGTGACCGGGACTTCAAAGAACAGGGTATTTTTCTGGGGTTTTGGGTGTATTATGGAATGAAGAAGAAGGAGAAGAAGATGGGAGAGGTAAGAGGAGCCGGCGACCACCGTAGGAGTGGTGGCCGCCATGGCCGTTGAGTTTTGCAGAGATGAGACGAAGGAGAAGATGGAGAGATTAGGGCGGCTGTCTTTAGGGTTAGGAGAAGTGGCAAAAATCATTCAGACATAACCCTTTTATAGGCCAGGCATACGAGGTGATCTGAGCCGTTCGTTGAAGGGAGATCAACGGCTCTGGATGAGCGTTACTAAAACGGCGTCGCATTGGTTGCATATGGAGATCAAATATCTCTTCCGTTGGATCAAATAGATGGACGGCCGTGATCAAATTTTACATCTCAATTAATTAATCAAATCCGCTCCTTTTTCTCAACCGTTGGATCCAGCCTGATGGACGGCTGAGATCACTTGAATCCTAGTGGTCTGGACCGGACTTTTGGGCCAATGCACTTGGGCCATTCAATTTATATCCCTTTGGCCCAAAGCAATTATACAATATATTTTTGTATTTTTCCGATTTTAATGTTTTTTATGTATTTTCTTTTTATATTTTTTTTTCTTTTTCTTTTATGAAAAATTATAAATCCTAATTTACTAATTACTCTAATTTTCTAATATTTTTTGCAATTTTTCTGCTATTTTTTTTTTATTTTCTCCTATTTAAGCTATTTCTGATTTTCTTAAAATCTAACTAATTAAACAAAGTAATTAACTAGCCTAATTTTTTTTTGATTTTTTTCTAATTTTTACTTATTCAAACACACAAAATATAGCTAATTTCAAACAGAGCAAGTAATTGCACTCAAAAACATATTTATTTTAATTTTGGAATCATTTACCCGGTGCAAAAATCACGTGCTCACACCGTGTACTTTATTTGTTTGTTTGGTGAGGATGAGAGTAAAAGCACGAAGGGTTGCCCACTGGCATATTCCCTGAGAAGTATTTTTGAAAAACCTTTTGACCGCACCCTGCCTCAGAGGTTGCCTACATATCCTGGGCTAAACGAGAATCAGGTCGGTGTAGTTCGGGAAGGTCTTGTAGTTTAAAACTACCAGACTTTACTGTTGCATTGACACTGTTATGACTTACTGACCTACTCCTTATTACACCGGGGGGAAAATGTAAAATGAAGAAGCTATTCTAAGCTAAGATCCTACAATTACAATTGTTCCTAATCTAGCTTTTGCTCTTCTTCCCTTTCCGGTGATGCAGAATCTTCCTTTTTTGTTGATTTTCTTCGATGCTGACTCTCTTTTTTGTTGATTTTTCTTTTCTTGTTGACTCTCTTTTTTGTTGATTTTCTTGTTTTTCTTGATCTCGAACTGAACCTGCTTAAAACAAAACAACAAACTACCCTTTTTTTTCTTTTTCTGCCCCAGTGTGGGCTTTTTAACTGTATAAACCATGATGTGCAAAAATATTCCCGTATTTGAAGGTGGGCGCCTAACGGAATTTAAACGTGCAATGCGATGCAGAAAAGTATTCCCGTATTAGAAGGTGGGCGCCTAACCGAAATTAAACGTGCAATGCGATGCAGAAAAGTATTCCCGTATTAGAAGGTGGGCGCCTAACGGAATTTAAACGTGCAATGCGAATGCAGAAAATATTCCCGTATTTGAAGGTGGGCACCTAACGGAAATTAAACGTGCAATGCGAAATGCAAAAAATATTCCCGTATTAGAAGGTGGGCGCCTAACGGAATTTAAACGTGCAATGCGATGCGCAGAAAATATTCCCGTATTAGAAGGTGGGCGCCTAACGGAAATTAAACGTGCAATGCGAATGCGGAAAATATTCCCGTATTTGAAGGTGGGCGCCTAACGGAATTGAAACGTGCAATGCGATGCGAAAAATATTCCCGTATTAGAAGGTGGGCGCCTAACAGAAATTAAACGTGCAATGCGAATGCAGAAAATATTCCCGTATTTGAAGGTGGGCGCCTAACAGAATTTAAACGTGCAATGCGAATGCAGAAAAGTATTCCCGTATTAGAAGGTGGGCACCTAACAGAATTTAAACGTGCAATGCGACGCAGAAAATATTCCCGTATTAGAAGGTGGGCACCTAACAGTAATTAAACGTGCAATGCGAATGCAGAAAGTATTCCCGTATTAGAAGGTGGGCGCCTAACAGAAAGTAAACGTGCAATGCGATGCAGAAAAATATTCCCGTATTTGAAGGTGGGCGCCTAACAGAATTTAAACGTGCAATGCGAATGCAGAAAAGATTCCCTCAGCCTGAGGACTGGGGAGCAGATTTTAAAATATGTTACCTTCCTCTTTTTTGGTATTTTCTTTTTACCAACTTATCTCTTGCCTGTGAATTTCTCCACTTATTCGGCAGACTTTCTCTTTTTGGTATTTTAAATTTTCCACATTGGTCACATTCACTTTAAAATGATTAGTGACAGTTTGTTCCTGCATGAAACAAAAATTATTAGATGTAAACTGCTGGCAACTGGCATCTGCCGTCCCCACTTCTTATTGCTTCCTTTGTTTTTGCTTTCTCATGTTGCATGGCTTCCGACTTCTTGTCCCTTGCAGACTCTTTTTGTATTTTTCTCATTTTTCCATTTTTGTTTTGTTTTCTTTTTCTTTGGCCATGTTTGCCAAGCTTCTTTATTCCTTTCCCCAATCTTCTATCCTTTCTGATCCAGTGTTGTTTCAACTTCCGTTATTAGGAGCCGGTAGTTAGCTCTCAAAAAGGTAAACAATGAAATGCAGAAAAAATGAAAGAAAGGTAAGGGTATTTCGGAGAACTTATCTGGGTATTTGCTGGCTGATTCCGCTGACCATGCCATGTATTTAAACTCTGACCCAGTTCGTTCTTCTGACTCTGAATTGCCTTTGACCCAAACCGATACTCTTTTTTGTTGCCTTTTCTCTTTTCTCACAATCCTCACGATCGCCTTACGGTGCCTCGAAAGGTTTTCACCAATAAGACTCTCTCATTTATTCTCTCGACCTCACAATCGCCTCACAGTGCCGATTAAGGTTTTCACTGATGAGACTCTCTCATTTTATTTCTCTCAAACTCACAATCGCCTCACAGTGCCGGCTAAGGTTTTCACTGATGAGACTCTCTCATTTTTTCATTTTTGCTTTTTGTATTTTGTTTTTTGTACCACGGGGATTATCCGATGCTTCGCTCCTCCTTCGTTGTATTTGTTATCATTTCAAAATTGATCAGAAGGTCTTTCTTTGGACTGCAACGTGGCTTTTGGATGGGTTGAGAAAGAAAGATATAAAGGCTCAAAATTTCACGAGGGTTCAAAAATATTTACAACTCTCGGAATTATTAAACATAACTTCTGCCCCAGTTTCAATATGTGGGGAATTTTTGGATTTTTTCCTTATTGTGATTGAACCTCAGAGAGGCTGCCTACGTACCCTTTCGGGATCAAGTCAGACGTAGTTCATCCAACTTTATAAGTTAGATGGATTTCTTTTTGACTTTTTCCCGATTTATTGTCTTTTTTCTTTTTTTTCATCATTTTTCATCATTTTTTTCATTTTTTTTCTTTATTTTTTTCATATTTTTTTTTATTTTTCCACCATTTCATTTTTCATTCCGGCAATTTCGATTTTATTGCACTAGAGCGATTCCGAGAGAGGGATATGAAAGAATTCATTCATTAAGGCTCAAAGGGGTTATCAATGGATAAAGTGTTTGGATAGAGAATAAAACGCCTTCGTCATTTCAATTCCAAAATCACAACAAAATACAAAACATACAATTGAAAAGGAATCATACATAGTATTTTTTGACCGCATCTGAATTGATAGCAGTCTCTACGTACTTTCCTTCAACATCTGTTAAATATAATGCCCCATTGGACAACACCCGTGATACCACGAACGGTCCCTGCCAATTCGGCGCAAACTTGCCTTTTGCCTCCGCCCAATGTGGTAAGATACGCCTCAATACCAGTTGTCCGACTTCAAACTTTCGAGGTCGTACCTTCTTATTATATGCTCTGGCCATTCTCCGCTGATACAACTGTCCATGGCAGACTGCGGCCAACCTCTTCTCATCAATCAAATTCAACTGTTCTAACCGGGCCTTTACCCATTCATCGTCATCTATCTCAGATTCGGCTATAATTCGCAATGACGGTATTTCTATTTCTGCGGGTATAACAGCCTCTGTTCCGTACACCAGGGTATAAGGTGTGGTTCCGATAGGAGTACGTACCGTCGTGCGGTAACCCATGAGAGCAAAGGGTAACTTTTCATGCCATTGCCTGGATCCTTCCACCATTTTTCGGAGAATCTTCTTGATATTCTTGTTAGCCGCTTCTACTGCTCCATTCGCCTTTGGCCTGTATGGTGTGGAATTGCGGTGCGTGATCTTAAACCTTTCACAAACTTCCGCCATGAGATGACTGTTTAAATTGGCTCCATTGTTTGTGATAATCACCTTGGGGATTCCAAATCGGCATATAATATTTTCGTGCACAAAATCCACCACCGCTTTCTTCGTCACTGCCTTGAATGTCTTAGCTTCAACCCACTTGGTAAAATAATCGATTGCAACTAGAATGAACCTGTGCCCATTAGAAGCGGCTGGATCTATTGGGCCGATGACATCCATGCCCCAAGCAACAAAGGGCCAAGGTGCTGACATTGTGGGCAACTCGTAAGGCGGAGAATGGATCAGATCCCCATGTACCTGGCATTGATGGCATTTCTTTACATACCTGATACAATCACGCTCCATCGTGAGCCAGTAGTACCCCGCTCTCAAAATCTTCTTTGCTAAAACGTAGCCGCTCATGTGGGGTCCGCATACTCCAGCATGTACTTCGATCATGATTTCATTTGCTTGTTGTGCATCTATGCACCGCAACAAACCCAAATCTGGTGTTCTTTTGTATACCACTCCTCCACTAAAGAAAAATCCATTGGCTAGACGCCTGATGGCTCTTTTCTGGTCTCCGGTGGCCTGCTCCGGGTATTTGCCAGCTTTCAAGTATTCTCTAATATCATGATACCACGGCTCTCCATCCGACTCTTCTTCTACAGCGAAGCAATAAGCATTCTGATCTCGGACTTGGATCTGGAGTGGATCTATATATGTCTTGTCCGGATGATGCAACATAGAGGACAATGTGGCCAAAGCATCTGCAATCTCATTGTGCATTCTTGGGATGTGCTTGAACTCTATAGAACTGGAATCTTTGAGACAACTCGTGCAAACAATACCGATATGGTATCAATTTCAAATCTCGTGTCTCCCATTCCCCTTGAATTTGTTGTACCAAGAGATCCGAGTCACCCATGACCAAAATCTCTTGAATACCCATGTCAATTGCCATCCTTAATCCCAAGATGCACGCCTCATATTCGGCCATATTGTTGGTACAGAAAAATCGAAGCTGAGCTGTAACGGGATAGTGTTGACCCGTACTTGAAATGAGTACCGCTCCGATACCAACGCCTCTGCTGTTGACGGCTCCGTCAAAGTACATTTTCCATCTCGGTCTCTCGTCTTGCTCCATCTCCTCGACAAGCATTGCCTCTTCATCCGGAAAGTATGTTTTCAATGGCTCATATTCATCATCCACCGGATTCTCGGCTAAGTGGTCCGCAATAGCTTGTGCCTTCATTGCCGTACGAGTTACATAGACAATGTCGAATTCCGTGAGCAGAATCTGCCATTTGGCCAGTCTTCCCGTAGGCATAGGCTTCTGAAATATATACTTGAGAGGATCCAATCGTGATATCAAGTACGTGGTGTATGCTGACAAATAATGCTTTAGCTTCTGAGCCACCCAAATCAATGCACAACAAGTTCTTTCCAGTTGGGTATACTTCACCTCGTAAGATGTAAACTTTTTGCTGAGGTAGTAGATGGCTTGTTCTTTCTTGCCTGTCTCGTCATGTTGACCCAGTACACAACCGAAAGAGTTATCCAACACCGTCAGATACAAAATCAGAGGTCGCCCTGGTTCTGGAGGAACTAACACCGGAGGATTGGCCAAATATTCTTTGATCTTGTCGAAGGCTTCCTGACACTCGTCGGTCCATTTCACCGCCGCATCTTTCTTCAACAACTTGAAGATCGGCTCGCATGTTGATGTCAATTGAGCAATGAACCGACTAATGTAATTCAACCTTCCTAATAAGCTCATGACCTCCTTCTTGTTCTTCGGCGGAGGTAGACTTTGAATAGCCTTGATCTTTGATGGATCCAGTTCAATACCTCGCCGACTCACAATAAACCCCGGTAGTTTTCCTGAAGGTACTCCAAAAGCACACTTCGCCGGATTGAGCTTTAGATTGTACCTCCGAGTCTTTGGAAAAACTTCCTCAAATCTCTCACATGATCAGGTTGTTTTCTGGACTTTATGATGACATCGTCCACATATACTTCAATTTCTCGATGCATCATATCATGAAACATTGTGGTCATTGCCCTCATGTAAGTTGCCCGGCATTCTTCAATCCAAACGGCATTACTCTATAACAGTACGTTCCCCAAGGTGTAATGAAGGCAGTTTTCTCAGCATCTTCTTCGTCCATCAGGATCTGGTGATAACCTGCATAACAGTCCACAAACGAACCGATCTCATGCTTGGCGCAATTGTCGATCAATATGTGAATGTTGGGCAATGGGAAGTCATCCTTCGGACTGGCTTTGTTGAGGTCTCTATAGTCTACACACACTCTGGTTTTGCCATCTTTCTTCGGGACCGGCACAACATTTGCCAACCAGGTGGGGTATTTGGTAACTCTTATTACATTTGCCTCAAACTGCTTATTCACCTCTTCTTTTATCTTCACGCTAATGTCCGTTTTGAATTTCCTCAGCTTTTGTTTTACTGGCCGGCATTCAGAGTAGATAGGCAACTTGTGTACCACTAGATATGTGCTAAGCCCGGGCATGTCATCATAGGACCAGGCAAAGATGTCCTTAAATTCGTGTAACAACCTTATCAATTCATCCCTGAGGGGTGCCTCCAAATGCACACTAATCTTTGTTTCTCGGACATCATCTTCGCTCCCCAAATTTACAGATTCCGTATCACTCAGATTTGGTTTGGGTTTTTCTTCGTATTGTTTCATGTCCTTACTTATTTCCTCCATGGCTTCCTCGTCCTCACATTCTATTTCACTATCTTCCTCGATTTCTTGTATAGTAACGTGATTGTTAGAACTGGGTCTAGAATCCTTCACGCATGACATGGCATTGGAATCAACACATGCAAAACTGTACAAAAGGAAAAAATAAAGAAAAATAAGGCAAAAGTGAAGAAAAGGGAAAACTGCATTTCATTGATAAAAGAGTGAACAATGTTCGGGATACATGGTGATTTTCTTTTCATGAGGGGAAGGGGAAAACTATAAAATAACAATTTTCGGGAAAGCAATGATGAAAATTTTGAGCTAACTACCAAGACTCCTTCCTGATAGGGAAAGGAGTAGCTTCCCAATTGTTCAATGTGATTCCTGGTCCCACAAATTGCACGTCCATTCTGCTCGTGCCTTCCCCTGCTTCAATCGTATTCACCTCCCAAAACATTTTCTCAAAACCAAGCATTTCTTCATCAAGTTGGGTCTCAATGCACTTTGTTGCAGCAGATGGTTGATATTTTGTACCAGGCCTGATGAAGGTGTCGGATAATTTGGGTATGGGTTTGGGCAAGGTCCAGTGCTTTTTGGTTTTAGAGGCTCTTTGGATGTCGGCAAAGGTGGGTTTGAACCCTAAGCCGAATGTACCTTTATTCTCCGGAAGTTGAACTGGTTGAATGACTCCCTGCAGTGTTTTGCCTAATCCCCTCCCCGGTGCAAATCCGTTTCTCAGCATTTCTCTGGCCACCATCACAGCAGTTGGTGCCATCATAGGGGTTGGTAACTTTTCTCCTTCAGCAACTCTATTCACCGCAACGGCATCCGTCACTTGGTAGACCCAAGGACCTCTATCACCATTAGTATCATCAAAAGGTGCTACCACATTACAAGCATTTTCCTCCCCGTGTACAACAATCTCTTGTTGTTCCCATTCAAACTTGACCATCTGGTGTAGAGAAGATGGTACTGCCTTAGCTGCATGAATCCAGGGTCGACCTAACAGCAAGTTATACGATACGGCAATATCGAGCACCTGGAACTCCATCGTAAAATCAACGGGACCGATGGTCACTTCCAAAATAATATCTCCTAACGTGTTCTTACCTCCGCCGTCAAACCCTCTCACATTGATACTGTTTCTCCGGATTCTGTCCGGGCTAATGTTCAGCTTCCCTAAAGTTGACAGCGGGCAAATATTTGCGCTCGATCCATTGTCAATCAGCACCCTGGTCACGACTGACTCTTCACTCTTTACTGTGAGGTACAATGCTTTATTGTGTTCAGTTCCTTCCACCGGCAGCTCCCTATCAGAGAAGGTGATTCTATTAGATTCGAAAATTTTGCTGGTAATCTTCTCCAAGTGACACACTGAAATCTTCTCCGGAACATGAGCCTCATTTAGAATCTTCATAAGAGCCTTCCGGTGCTCTTCCGAATGTATCAACAAAGATAGCAAAGAAATTTGGGCGGGGGTCTTTCTTAACTGCTCAACCACTGAGTACTCTTGCGACTTCATTTTCTTAAGGAATTCTTCTGCTTCCTCCTCCGACACTGGCTTCTTCAATTGACTTTCTCTTACCGTCTTCATCTTTCTCAGTTCCTCTGGAGCAAAACACCTTCCGGATCGGGTGAGTCCATGCGTTTCGTTAATTTCACCAGAAATCTCTTTTCCCTTGTAAACTACTGCTACCTTGTTATAGTTCCAAGGCACAGTCTTTGTATTCACCACTGGCATTTGCACTACTGGTTTTATGATTACCGGCTCTGCACTTGCTCCTTTCACAGTTACAATCGTCTTTGCACCTGGAACTACCACCTTTAAACCTCCCATCACTACTGGCTTTGGTTTCTCAACAATTGCTTCCTCTTTCACAATTTCCTTCTCTAACTTGTCACTCGACTTTATCATCATGACGGCCTGAGATGGTTTTTGATTGCCATCACCCTGCACCAATTCTATCATATTCGTTTCGTGGTGATTCGACAATGGATTCTGGGTAATGTTTGGGGCTTCGGGAGCCTGTACTTCAATTTTCCTCTCATCGATAAGATCTTGAATGGCATTCTTTAATTGCCAACACTTTTCAGTATCGTGGCCCAATGTTCCCGAACAGTATTCACATCTGACAGAAGAATCAAGATTTTTCGGGGGTGGGTTCGGAACTTTTGGTGCAATTGGTCTCAACATCCCCAATTCTTTCAACCTGTGGTAAAGACTGGTATATGATTCTCCGAGAGGAGTGAATGTTTTTCTTGCTTTGTTTCTCCAATCAGCGTCCGGCCTGGGTCTATTCTGGCTTCGGTACGGTTTAGGGGTTGGGTATGTGTTCTGGGTATGGTACACATTGTGTGGAGCTTGAGCTCTCCACACATGGGGCGGTGGTGGTGGGTAGGTTTGGGCTTGCGGGTGGTGGTAATGTGGGACAGTTGGTGGGTATGGTGGTGGCGGTGGGTTATATGAGCTTGGTGTGTTGTAAGGGTTTGGCGGGTAAGATGGTGGTGGTGGATTATATGGAGTTGACGGGCTTGGTGGGTGTTGGCGGTAAGGTCTTGGTGGGTTATAATGTGGGTTGCGACTCCATGACCTACTTTCAATGGTTGCTACTTCTTCTTTCTTCTTCTTTCCCATCACTCCCCCGTTTCCACTCTGTATAGCCTGATTGGTGGCCTTGATAGCCGAAAAACTCATAATTTTGTTTGTCTTCAAACCTTCCTCTACGAAACTCCCCATTTTCACTACTTCATTAAAACTCTTTCCAATTGCTGACACTAGATGGCCGTAGTATGTTGGCTCCAAAGCTTGCAGAAAACAATCCACCATTTCCCCTTCTTTCATTGGCGGATCCACTCTAGCGGCCTGTTCCCTCCATCTAAAACCGTATTCTCTAAAGCTCTCTCCTGGCTTCTTCTCCATCTTGGTAAGGGATAACCTGTCGGGTATGATCTCCAGATTGTACTGAAAGTGACTAGCGAAAGCTTGCGCTAAGTCATCCCAAACGAAACATCTTGTATGGTCCTGTCGAGTATACCATTCCAGAGCTGATCCACTCAAACTTTGGCTGAAGTACGCCATCAACAATTCATCTCTACCTCCCGCGCCTCTCATCTTGCTACAGTATCCTCTTAAATGAGCTACCGGATCCCCGTGTCCGTTGTACATGTCGAACTTTGGCAACTTGAATCCTGCAGGAAGCTGCACCTCAGGGAACAAACACAGGTCTTTGTAGGCTACACTTACTTGCCCTCCCAGTCCTTGCATATTGTGGAAAGTATTCTCAAGGCTCTTCACTTTCCGAGCCATCTCTTCCTGCCTGGCACTTGTTTCCATCATCGGAGCGTGAGACTCGTGTTGTCTGAAAGTAGGCTCCGGAGGGTGTCACACCTCCCTTTTTTACCGCATGCACAAATGTAATGTGCCACTGTTTAATACTACATCCCGAGAAGGGATATAATAATAATCAGTGAAGGAGTTTTTCCACTTGAAGGACAGTCGGAACGGGATCAATTTATTTAATTATTCAGAGTCGCCACTTGAGAAAATAATGGTGTCCCAAGTCACCGGTTTAATCCCGAACCGAGGAAATTTATGACTCTGTAATACAGTCTGCGAAACTAGAAACCTGGATAAGGAATTCTGTTAACCCGGGAGAAGGTGTTAGGCACTCCTGAATTCCGTGGTTCTAGCACGGTCGCTCAACTGCAATTTTTTGCTTTTATCTGAATTCTTTATATATTTTAACTATGTACTTTTAATGTTCCGCTTTTCAATTTTAGAAGAATTGCGACGTCACGAAAACACATTTCGAGTCACACCGCAACCAGTACGCCTGTGACTTTAATGTATTTCAGTTTCGTCGAGAGATAGATTTGGGTCACATAAATGCGCACCCGTATTTAGGAAAGTAATTTTATTTAAGTCGTGCCTAAAGAGTCTTATCGTGTTGTTAACTTCGGGAAAGACCATGAAATTTACTAAACGGTCCTTCCAAGTCTAAGATTTTCATAACAATTTATTTGAGGGCCCCGCAATTGTATATTTTGTTTGGCGAGGCTCGTCTCATTATTTTATTTAAGGTCAATCCTAACATGACTATGATTTTCTATGATTTATCTCTAATAATAAAAGAAAGGTCCTAATTACTTTGTTATTTTTTACCTAACTCTTACATTATTGCATAGTTTTTTGATTTACATCAATTTGAGCCTGTTAAAGACATGTTAGAGCCCATTACCTTGTTATAGTCATCTGTTTACACCATAATTTCAGTCATTTGTATGACTGATTCACATTAAAAGGACGTGATTCCATTGAGCAAATCTTCATTTTAGCAAAAAAAAAAAATCGTGATTCCTCTAAAACACTAAACGAAACTCCACTTTTGCAAACAGTTTATATAATCTGTATACTGTTATTAAACTAAACTAACTATCGTAATTAACTAATATACTAAAGTGATTCTCAAATTACTATTTTAAACATAATCGCTGCTTCCAAGCCTAATGCTACACTTTTGATTAAATCTTTCTTAACAACTAAACCATATTTGAGATATTCTAAATGAGCTAACAAATTTAATATGAAATACATCTGAACAACTTCATCAAATACAACCAAACTTATTTATATACTATCAATTTAAATAATTGTTGAACTATAAACCAGTAATTAACTAGCAGGCTAATACCGTATCTATTTTAAAAGTCCAATTATGACTTGAAATTAGAAATCAGTCTTTAAAATCTACTACATATAATCTGCTTATTTTTTATGTACAAAAGAAAACTAAGAGAAAATAGGAAAGAGAAGATTGCAGCAACATAGCTTCAAAACAACTTTCATTTCCATAAGCTTTGGAGATTTACAAGATGTGTACCTGGTTTTGAAAGGAATGGGAAAATAGCAAATCAACAGGGCGGTGAAAATACAGCAACAACAACAGTAACAACCAGCAGTAGCTTCAACACCTCAATCCCGAAAATCCCAGCAATACGGAGAAAAACAAAAAACCAGTAAAAAAATAGAAAAGAAAAATATATTCCAGATTTTCTCTTTGTTTTGTATTTCTATCTTTGAACTCTTTTCAATTCTCAAAAGAAACTCTCAAAAATTGAAATTTTTGCCATGTATACTTCTGTGTCCAGAATGTATATCGAGTGTATACTATAGCAGGGAATTTTTTTTATTTTTACTTCTCTTCCTATATTTCCTCTCTTTTTTCCACCTCTTTTTTCATAAATCTTCTCTTCTATTTATAGGCAAGAATTTCGAAAATTTTCAGATATTTTATTTAAAAGAAAATATTTTTTTAATTTAAAGAAAACCCACTAATCCATGTTTTCCTCTCCTTGTTTTCTTCCTTGATTTCCTTGCCCCCCACTACTTTATGTCATGTAATTATGATTATTTTTTGCTAAAAAAATCTGAAATTTTCTTCTTGGGCCAAGGGGTTTTGGGTTGGGTAAGGTTTCTTAGGATTGGGCTTGTAACTTAATTTGCAAGATGGCCCAATCCAATTTTTTTCTATTTTGTTCTTCTCCATTATTCAACTTCCTAATTAATAAAGCCCAAAATACTAAGATTAATTTATAAAAACTAAAATTATCTTGAAATACTAATCTCATAATAATAATTGTCACCTAATTTTAAATGGTAATTAAAATACAATCACACAATTTGGACATTAAAGGCTAAAATGCAAAAAATGCCTATTTTTGTGATTTTCATTTTTGTAAGATAAAATTAATTACTCCTAATTGTAGAATTAAATCCTAAATGCAAATGCGATATATATATATATATATATATATATATATATATATATATATATATATATATATATATATTGTCATTATTTTTTAAAAATGACACTAAATTCACAACAATTGCAAACAACACAAAACTCTTTTATTTTGAATTTTTGGGAGTAATTCTCATATAGGGCAAAAATCACGTGCTCACAACTACGGACTAAAGGATTATGCTAATTTGAAACTCGTATGCTAGGTGATTTTTGCCCATTTGAGCACTCCGTGAGAAGCATTTTATTTTCAAAATTTTGACCGAACCTTTGCTTCAAGAGGTTTCCTACATATCCCTGGCTAAAAGGGAATCAGGTCAATGTAGTTCGGAAAATTTTGGTAGTTGGGACTACCAAGGAAACTGCGATTTTTTGCTGTTACTGTTGCTGCTGTTGCGGTTACTGCTTGTTGACCTCCTTATTACACCGGGGGGGGGTAAAATGTAAAATGAAGAAGCTATTCTAAGCTATGATCCTACAATTACAATTGTTCCTAATCTAGCTTTTGCTCTTCTTCCCTTTCCGGTGATGCAGAATCTTCCTTTTTTGTTGATTTTCTTGTTTTTTCTTGATGACTCTCTTTTTTGTTGATTTTCTTGTTTTTTTCTTGATCTCGAGCTGAACCTGCTCAAAACAAAACAACAAACTACCTCTTTTTTTTTCTTTTTCTGCCCCAGTGTGGGCTTTTAAATATATAAACCATGATGATGCAGAAAATATTCCCGTATTTGAAGGTGGGCGCCTAACAGAAATTTAAACGTGCAATGCGATGCAGAAAATATTCCCGTATTTGAAGGTGGGCGCCTAACAGAAATTTAAACGTGCAATGCGAATGCAGAAAATATTCCCGTATTTGAAGGTGGGCGCCTAACAGAAATTTAAACGTGCAATGCGATGCAGAAAATATTCCCGTATTTGAAGGTGGGCGCCTAACGGAAAATTAAACGTGCAATGCGAATGCAGAAAATATTCCCGTATTTGAAGGTGGGCGCCTAACGAAATTAAACGTGCAATGCGAATGCGGAAAATATTCCCGTATTTGAAGGTGGGCGCCTAACGAATTTAAACGTGCAATGCGAATGGAGAAAATATTTCCGTATTTGAAGGTGGGCGCCTAACGGAAATTAAACGTGCAATGCGAATGCAGAAAAATATTCCCGTATTTGAAGGTGGGCGCCTAACAGAAATTAAACGTGCAATGCGAATGCAGAAAATATTCCCGTATTAGAAGGTGGGCGCCTAACAGAATTTAAACGTGCAATATGAATGCAGAAAATATTCCCGTATTTGAAGGTGGACGCCTAACAGAAATGAAACGTGCAATGCGATGCAGAAAATATTCCCGTATTCGAAGGTGGGCACCTAACAAAATTTAAACGTGCAATGCGATGCAAAAACATATTCCCGTATTCGAAGGTGGGCACCTAACAGAAATTAAACGTGCAATGCGAATGCAGAAAATATTCCCGTATTTGAAGGTGGGCGCCTAACAGAAATTTAAACGTGCAATGCGAATGCAGAAAATATTCCCGTATTTGAAGGTGGGCGCCTAACAGAAATGAAACGTGCAATGCGAATGCAGAAAAGTATTCCCGTATTTGAAGGTGGGCGCCTAACATAATTTAAACGTGCAATGCGATGCAGAAAAGTATTCCCGTATTTGAAGGTGGGCGCCTAACTGAATTTAAACGTGCAATGCGATGCAGAAAAATATTCCCGTATTTGAAGGTGGGCGCCTAACAGAATTTAAACGTGCAATGCGAATGCAGAAAATATTCCCGTATTTGAAGGTGGGCGCCTAACAGAAATTTAAACGTGCAATGCGAATGCAGAAAAATATTCCCGTATTTGAAGGTGGGTGCCTAACAGAATTTAAACGTGCAATGCGAATGCAGAAAATATTCCCGTATTTGAAGGTGGGCGCCTAACAGAATTTAAACGTGCAATGCGAATGCAGAAAATATTCCCGTATTTGAAGGTGGGCGCCTAACGGAAATTTAAACGTGCAATGCGATGCAGAAAAGTATTCCCGTATTTGAAGGTGGGCGCCTAACTGAATTTAAACGTGCAATGCGATGCAGAAAATATTCCCGTATTTGAAGGTGGGCGCCTAACAGAAATTAAACGTGCAATGCGATGCAGAAAATATTCCCGTATTTGAAGGTGGGCGCCTAACAGAATTTAAACGTGCAATGCGATGCAGAAAATATTCCCGTATTTGAAGGTGGGCGCCTAACAGAATTTAAACGTGCAATGCGATGCAGAAAATATTCCCGTATTTGAAGGTGGGCGCCTAACGGAATTTAAACGTGCAATGCGAATGCAGAAAATATTCCCGTATTTGAAGGTGGGCGCCTAACAGAATTTAAACGTGCAATGCAAATGCAGAAAATATTCCCGTATTTGAAGGTGGGCGCCTAACAGAAATTAAACGTGCAATGCGATGCAGAAAATATTCCCGTATTTGAAGGTGGGCGCCTAACAGAAATTAAACATGCAATGCGATGCAGAAAATATTCCCGTATTTGAAGGTGGGCGCCTAACAGAAATTTAAACGTGCAATGCGAATGCAGAAAATATTCCCGTATTTGAAGGTGGGCGCCTAACAGAATTTAAACGTGCAATGCGAATGCAGAAAATATTCCCGTATTTGAAGGTGGGCGCCTAACAGAAATTTAAACGTGCAATGCGAATGCAGAAAATATTCCCGTATTTGAAGGTGGGCGCCTAACAGAATTTAAACGTGCAATGCGAATGCAGAAAATATTCCCGTATTTGAAGGTGGGCGCCTAACAGAAATTAAACGTGCAATGTGAATGCAGAAAATATTCCCGTATTTGAAGGTGGGCGCCTAACAGAAATTAAACGTGCAATGCGAATGCAGAAAATATTCCCTCAACCTGAGGATTGGGGAGTGGATTTTAAAAGATGTTACCTTCCTCTTTTTGGTATTTTCTTTTACCAACTTATCTCTCGCCTGTGAATTTCTCCACTTATTCGGCAGACTTTCTCTTTTTGGTATTTTAAATTTTCCACATTGGTCACATTCACTTTAAAGTGATTAGTGACAATTTGTTCCTGCATGAAACAAAATTTATTAGATATAAGTTGCTGGCAACTGGCATCTGCCGTCCCCACTTCTTATTGCTTCCTTTGTTTTTGCTTTCTCATGTTGCATGGCTTTTGACTTCTCGTCCCTTGCAGACTCTTTTTTTGTATTTTTCTCATTTCTCCATTTTTGTTTTGTTTTCTTTTCCTTTGGCCATGTTTGCCAAGCTTCTTTATTTCTTTCCCCAATCTTCCATCCTTTCCGATCCAGTGTTATTTCAACTTCCGTTATCAGGAGCTGGTAGTTAGCTCTCAAAAAGGGTAAACAATGAAATGCAGAAAAAATGAAAGAAAGGTAAGGGTATTTTGGAGAGATGACGGAACTTATCTGGGTATTTGTTGGCTGATTCCGCCGACCATGCCATGTATTTAAACTCCGACCCAGTTCGTTCCAATCATTATTCTGACTCTGAATTGCCTTTGACCCAAACCGATACTCTTTTTGTTGCCTTTTCTCTTTTCTGATAGTCCTCACGATCGCCTTACGGTGCCTCGAAAGGTTTTCACCAATAAGACTCTCTCATTTATTCTCTCAACCTCACAATCATCTCACGGTGCCGATTAAGGTTTTCACTGATGAGACTCTCTCATTTTATTTCTCTCAACCTCACAATCGTCTCACAGTGCCGGCTAAGGTTTTCACCGATGAGACTCTCTCATTTTTATTATTTTTTCCATTTTTCCTTTTTGTATTTTGTTTTCTGTACCACGGGTATTATCCGATGCTTCGCTCCTCCTTCGCTGTATTTGTTATCATTTCAAAATTGATCGGAAGGTCTTTCTTTGGACTGTAACGTGGCTTTCGGGTGGGTTAAGAAAGAAAGATATAAAGGCTCAAAATTTCAACGAGGGTTAAAAATATTTACAACTCTCGGAATTATTAAACATAACTTCTGCCCAGTTTCAATATGTGGGGAATTTTTGGATTTTTTCTTTATTGTGACTGAACCTCAGAGAGGCTGCCTACGTACCCTTTCGGGATCAAGTCAGACGTAGTTCATCCAACTTTATAAGTTAGATGGATTTCTTTTTGACTTTTTCCCGATTTTTGTCTTTTTCTCTTTTTTTTCATTTTTTCATCTTTTTTTCATTTTTTTTTTCATTTTTTTCATTTTTCATTTTTTTTTTCATTTTTCCATCATTTCATTTTTTTATTCTGGCAATTTCGATCTTATTGCACTAGAATGATTCCGAGAGAGGGATATGAAAGAATTCATTCATTAAGGCTCGAGGGGTTAACAATGGATAAGGTGTTTGGATAGAGAATAAAATGCCCTCGTCATTTCGATTCCAAAATCACAACAAAATACAAAACACATATTTGAAAAGGAATCATACATAGTATCTTTTGACTGCATCTGAATTGATAGCAGTCTCTACGCACTTTCCCTCAACATCTGTTAAATATAATGCTCCATTGGACAACACCCGTGATACCACGAACGGTCCCTGCCAATTTGGTGCAAATTTGCCCTTTGCCTCGGCCCAATGTGGTAAAGTAACCCATCACAACCAAAATGAGCTTATGCCCATTGGAAACTATTGGCTCTATCAGTCCAATAACATCTATGCCCCTGTTTCAAAGCAAAGAAAAATCTGTTAGTTTAAATGCGGTGGTTGGTTGTGGCCTTGAACCTTGATGGCGGCTGCTTTCCACTCGGGTGCCTTGCCTATTCACCGACTATCCATTTTTACTTCTTCTTTGTTCAAAATCCACCTCTCTTTAGGTATGTATATTGTTCCTTTCTTGACGGATCCCACAAACTTCGATCTTGATTCCTTTGATGACTCCACTTGACAACCTTTGGTCTTTCTCTTGTCAGAAGATATACCCCCTCTCTGTTCGAACCTCGTACTTCCATTTGCTATATTTTCCCTGAGTTGGCACCTTGCCGACCCTTGTGTCTTGCATGATCTTCATTGCACATGTTGCTCTTGTGGGCTTAAATCACTGGCCTTGTCATTCCCTGACCTACGACAATTGTCGTGTTGGCTAAATCTCATCTTGTGCAATTGGAGAGCTTGGTGGCAAATTTCGAAATCATTTCTGTACTTGTTATGACCTGACCGACTCGATAAGAAGGAGGGTAAAACAAAGTGTGAAGAATGAAGAGAAAGGAAAATACAATTCCTAACAAGAAACCTACAGACGAATGACCTAACAAATTTTGAATACCGACTCTAGCGACCTTGACACGCACTTTTGGCCTTCTCCGTATAGCAAAGTTGATGTTCAACTCTTGTTGCAAAGTTCTGCTGTGAAACCGGTCTTCAACACTTCATTTCTTGATCTGATCCTTATTCGACTTGTAGTTCTCATAGGGTTTTCACCATCAAGCCTCTCTCATTTTCTCTTTCTTTCTCTCGACTCACCGTCGCCTTACGGTGCCCGTGCGGGTTTTCACCGATAAGACTCTCTCATTTTGATTTCTCTCATCTTGGAGTCTCGTGGTGGTTCTCATCATCTTGAGTTCTTCATTCTCCTTTGTTCGGACTGGAGTGTTGCCCATTCACCTCTGCTCGTTTGACTCGGCATTTCTTGAAGATTGGTCGGAAGGTCTTCCTTTGGACCGTAATGCAGGCTTTTGGATGGGGTTTAGAAAGAAAGGATATAAAAGGCTCAAATTATTTTAACCGTGGGTTAAATATTTACAACTTCCGGAATCTTATTTATTCATCAACCATAACTTCTGCCCCAGTTTCCTTCTTGGGGGATTTTTTTGGATTTTTCCTTTATTATGACTGAACCTCAGTGAGGCTGCCTACGTACCCTTTCGGGATCAAGTCAAACGTAGTTCAGACTACGTCCGTATTCATTGTTGCATCTTGACTTCTCCCGATTTCTTTTTTTCTTTTTCTTTTTTCTTTTCTTTTTTCTTTTTTTTTTCTTTTTTTTTCTTTTCTTTTGTTTCTCCATTTGATTTCCCCGCTCAATTCTCAATTTTTGTCGTTGATTCCGAAAGAGGGATATGAAAGAAAATATAATAAGGCTCGAAGGGATAACAATGGATAAAGTGTTTAGATAGGCGAAAAAAATGCCTTCGTCATTCCAATCTTCGAGACCTACCAAGTACAAACTACACATTTAAACACCTTTCGATCGATTCACATATTTGCCTTCGGTATTTGACGATTCTCAGTGCCATTGGGCAACAATCTCGATACCACGAATGGTTCCTTATCTTTGGGGTATTTTTGCCTTTGGCTTTGAATTGATGATGCATTTCCAAGGCATTTCTTTATGTTACGCTTTCCCCAATGTTCACTTGATTCCGGCTTCACAGTATTCCAATATGTTTTTATTTCTTCCGAGTATCATTACATCTTCAACATTGTTTCATTGACTTTTAAAAACCAGGCTTAGAATTATGTGCATGTCATGTTGCTAAAGTCAGTATGAGAAGAAATGCAAAGTGATCAGAAATGGAATGACTAGGAATGATGGGAAACAGAGAGTTGTATTAAACTGATGGGTTGAAACAACAAGACGAACAACAAAATGAACAGACTAGACTAGAATTACAAACCTAGACGACACTAAACAAATTTATTACTAAACAAAGCAAAGTGGAAAGATAGAAGGGTTTTGACTCTCAAGACAACGTCCGGATTACAACCCTGAAATAACCCGGGCAAAAGAGATGACACCAAAATATACCACCAAAACTCCAAGAGACGGAGCGCCTTCCCAATTGACAAGCATGGCATCCTAGCCACTTCTTGCGTTTTTTCAGCCGTTGCTCTAATCTCTGCAATCTTTGGGCCATTTCTTCATGTACCTTCTTTCGGGTAAGCTTCTCAATGTTTGTAGGAAGATCAAACGAGTATGAGTGGTACTTGAGAGAGTGGTACTGTTCTTGCTGTATAGCAGATTGTGACTCATGAGAAGGCTGTCCTTGGCCATTGACCCATGCTTGACGCATTTTGGTCATTTGTCGTTTCAATGTTCTGTTTTCCTCAACCACAGTAGGCCCTTGTTGAACTTTCCGACCCTGAGTCTCTTCAACACTCGTAACAGCTTCGATGTCGGTTATCATTTTCCTTGGATCTTGTTTACCACAACCAACCACCTCAACTTTCTGAATTAGCAAAACGAAACCACCGTGTTAGCGTTAAGGTATTCCGCTTATTGATTTCTCTTCTTTTTTTTTCTGCTATTATTTTCTTTTCTTTTTCCCTTTTTGTGGTTTTTTTCATTTTTCCTTTTTTTTCTTTTTGTAGTTTTCCATTTTTTTCTTTTTGTAGTTTTCCATTTTTTTCTTTTTGATTATGGAAATGGTCGAATCCTATGTGGATTACCTACGTATCATGACCCCGCATGAATCAGACCGAGCGTAGTTCTTGCAAATTAATGCAAGAAATAAAGAGATGTTTATTTGATTTTTTTTTCTTTTAAGGAAAATTACAGAAACTGACTCCCACTACAAACTTGAAAAACTTTCACATTTTGTACTGGAGATTTCTACAAGAATAAGAATATTTTTGGCGTCAATTATGACTATTTCTACAAAATTGGCCACATAATGGCTTATTTTACAAAATGACTATATTTGCAAAATTTATTTAAGAAAGATAAACTTGAAAATTTCATATCCTGTGGCTCATGGGGCGTCGTTCGGCATCACCATAAACCAACACAAGACTATTTTCATAAATTGGCCATATAATGGCTTATTTAGACAAAATGGCTCTTTTTTTTCAAATTTTTTATCCTGGGGGCCTATGGGGCATCGTTCAGCACCGACACAGGCCAACACAAGACTGAGGAAGTTAAAATGCAAAAATGTGGCTATTTCAGCAAAATTCCGGCCATGTAATGGCTTATTTGATAAAGTGGATATTTTTGAAAAGTTGAGCAATGACTCAAACTTAATTTTGCGGATACAACCTTTCGACATTTCCGCGAGAGAATATTTCAAGGCTATGCCCGCAAATTATTTAAAATGACTCAAAGTGGCTATTCTTGCAAAAACGACCTTCCGACGTCCTTTTGAGGGATATTCGGCTTATTTTAAGCAAGAATAGCATCACCCGACTTATTTATAATAAAAATAAAAAATTTGACATTTTTTGTTATTTTTTCAAAAGGGGTGTGAACCCGAACTTGATTTTGCGGCTATGGCCTTGCAACATTTCCACAAGGAATATTTCAAGGCCATTATTCAAAAAGAAAAAGAAAATACTTCAAAGTGGCCATTTTTGCAAAAACAACCTTCCGGCGTCCTTACGGAACATTCGGCTATTTTCAAAAACGGCATCACTTTGATTTTATAGACAAAATTAAACACACATTTTTTTTATTTTTCGAAAGGGGTGGTTGGACCCGATGAGGGTTGCCTACGTATCCCACCTAATGGCGAGAATCAAACCTGCGTAGTTCGGTCAGATTATTTGACCAATTATTTCAACAAAAACTGTTCCACCTTTCTTTTTTTTTCAAATTTTCAAATTTTTCGGATACCTATTTCCTATAGATCTTATTTTTCTCTCTCTTTTTTTTTTCTTTTCAACAATTTTTCTACCCTCGGGATTTCCGCCGGTCCGCATAACGATCAAGGACAATAAAAATGCAACACATAACATGCTCGGTCTTAATTACCGGGTCACCTGTCCTAGACGGACCCAACCCCTATGTTGAGTCCCCTAAGTCAGATATGATGCAAATAAACGTCCTAGACCTAGGTTCAATATCCTGAAGTTTTCATATGGTGCTAGACCGTGTACCCGAGCGGACAACTCGGATCGAGGAGGGGGCTACGTACCGGTGACCCGCGGAGTCAATCGGCTTTGTAACTTGTCCGGCCTCTTTTTCTTATTTTTGGTATTGACACTAACAGAAAGGGGAGTCTCAACCAGTAAGCACATCCCCAGAGATAAGAAGAGAAGGGTTTTCGGCACAGTTTTATATATACAATTCACGCAATATCAAAGCGGTAATCATGTAGCACATTAATCAAAACATATAATGAAATCAGATATAAGCAAAAATAGCAATTTTACTGAGCTCGAATTCTTAAACCCTGAACCGAAGTTCTGGGTTACTTGTCCCCAGCAGAGTCGCCAGAGCTGTCACACCTCCCTTTTTTACCGCATGCACAAATGTAATGTGCCATTGTTTAATACTACATCCCGAGAAGGGATATAATAATAATCAGTGAAGGAGTTTTTCCACTTGAAGGACAGTCGGAACGGGATCAATTTATTTAATTATTCAGAGTCGCCACTTGAGAAAATAATGGTGTCCCAAGTCACCGGTTTAATCCCGAACCGAGGAAATTTATGACTCTGTAATACAGTCTGCGAAACTAGAAACCTGGATAAGGAATTCTGTTAACCCGGGAGAAGGTGTTAGGCACTCCCGAATTCCGTGGTTCTAGCACGGTCGCTCAACTGCAATTTTTTGCTTTTATCTGAATTCTTTATATATTTTAACTATGTACTTTTAATGTTCCGCTTTTCAATTTTAGAAGAATTGCGACGTCACGAAAACACATTTCGAGTCACACCGCAACCGGTACGCCTGTGACTTTAATGTATTTCAGTTTCGTCGAGAGATAGATTTGGGTCACATAAATGCGCACCCGTATTTAGGAAAGTAATTTTATTTAAGTCGTGCCTAAAGAGTCTTATCGTGTTGTTAACTTCGGGAAAGACCATGAAATTTACTAAACGGTCCTTCCAAGTCTAAGATTTTCATAACAATTTATTTGAGGGCCCTCAATTGTATATTTTGTTTGGCGAGGCTCGTCTCATTATTTTATTTAAGGTCAATCCTAACATGACTATGATTTTCTATGATTTATCTCTAATAATAAAAGAAAGGTCCTAATTACTTTGTTATTTTTTACCTAACTGTTACATTATTGCATAGTTTTCTGATTTACAACAATTTGGGCCTGTTAAAGACATGTTAGAGCCCATTACCTTGTTATAGTCATCTGTTTACACCATAATTTCAGTCATTTGTATGACTGATTCACATTAAAAGGACGTGATTCCATTGAGCAAATCTTCATTTTAGCAAAAAAAAAAATCGTGATTCCTCTAAAACACTAAACGAAACTCCACTTTTGCAAACAGTTTATATAATCTGTATACTGTTATTAAACTAAACTAACTATCGTAATTAACTAATATACTAAAGTGATTCTCAAATTACTATTTTAAACATAATCGTTGCTTCCAAGCCTAATGCTACACTTTCGATTAAATCTTTCTTAACAACTAAACCATATTTGAGATATTCTAAATGAGCTAACAAATTTAATATGAAATACATCTGAACAACTTCATCAAATACAACCAAACTTATTTATATACTATCAATTTAAATAATTGTTGAACTATAAACCAGTAATTAACTAGCAGGCTAATACCGTATCTATTTTAAAAGTCCAATTATGACTTGAAATTAGAAATCAGTCTTTAAAATCTACTACATATAATCTGCTTATTTTTTATGTACGAAAGAAAACTAAGAGAAAATAGGAAAGAGAAGATTGCAAGCAACATAGCTTCAAAACAACTTTCATTTCCATAAGCTTTGGAGATTTACAAGATGTGTACCTGGTTTTGAAAGGAATGGGAAAATAGCAAATCAACAGGGCGGTGAAAATACAGCAACAACAACAGTAACAACCAGCAGTAGCTTCAACACCTCAATCCCGAAAATCTCAGCAATACGGAGAAAAACAAAAACCAGTAAAAAAATAGAAAAGAAAAATATATTCCAGATTTTCTCTTTGTTTTGTATTTCTATCTTTGAACTCTTTTCAATTCTCAAAAGAAACTCTCAAAAGAAACTCTCAAAAATTGAAATTTTTGCCATGTATACTTCTGTGTCCAGAATGTATATCGAGTGTATACTATAGCAGGAAATTTTTTTTATTTTTACTTCTCTTCCTATTTTTCCTCTCTTTTTTCCACCTCTTTTTTCATAAATCTTCTCTTCTATTTATAGGCAAGAATTTCGAAAATTTTCAGATATTTTATTAAAAAGAAAATATTTTTTTAATTTAAAGAAAACCCACTAATCCATGTTTTCCTCTCCTTGTTTTCTTCCTTGATTTCCTTGCCCCCCACTACTTTATGTCATGTAATTATGATTATTTTTTGCTAAAAAAATCTGAAATTTTCTTCTTGGGCCAAGGGGTTTTGGGTTGGGTAAGGTTTCTTAGGATTGGGCTTGTAACTTAATTTGCAAGATGGCCCAATCCAATTTTTTTCTATTTTGTTCTTCTCCATTATTCAACCTCCTAATTAATAAAGCCCAAAATACTAAGATTAATTTATAAAAACTAAAATTATCTTGAAATACTAATCTCATAATAATAATTGTCACCTAATTTTAAATGGTAATTAAAATACAATCACACAATTTGGACATTAAAGGCTAAAATGCAAAAAATGCCTATTTTTGTGATTTTCATTTTTGTAAGATAAAATTAATTACTCCTAATTGTAGAATTAAATCCTAAATGCAAATGCGATATATATATATATATATATATATATATATATATATATATATATATATATATATATATATATATATATATATTGTCATTATTTTTTAAAAATGACACTAAATTCACAACAATTGCAAACAACACAAAACTCTTTTATTTTGAATTTTTGGGAGTAATTCTCATATAGGGCAAAAATCACGTGCTCACAGGAGGGTAGTAGTGAGGATCCTGGATATGAAACATCGGTTCACTAGAGGATTTGTGGATAACAGCGGGCGGAGGTGCCACATATACAGGTGCAACTTGTGGTACCTGAGGTGGTGCTTGCTTGGTTAGAGGTGGTGGTATCTGGGAGGTGGAAGCATAGTATTGAGGGTAGTCGGGGTAAGTGGAGGACGAGTTCATTGTTGGTGGCTCGGGGTTAGGATTGGCTGGAGGGACATATGCAGGGTTAGCAGGGTAGGCCGGTAATGGTTGACCTCTTGACCAAGCCTGGTACATTTCAGCCATCTGTTGTCTTAACTTGTACATTTCTTCTTTCATCCCTGCCACATCCACGATCTCTTCTTCGTGAGCAGGGTCTACAATGGTTGCCTCGATCTCCTGGGACACAGCCTTTGTCATCTTTTTATATCTGGTGTTGTAGGGGTGGGTAGCCAGAATGCCAGTTGCCTAGAAAATCTGGACTCACAAACATCAACACTTGTTAGTTGTTAGCGCATGAATAAGATGTAACGACTTTAAAAACAAACACATTTGCTCGAGTCGTTATGCATCATCCCGGCCACTGCTCACTTCAATCATCATTTTTCTTTTTCCGCTCTTTTGTTTTCTTTCTTTCTTTTCTTCTTTTCTTTTCTTTTCTCTTTTGCTTTTTCTCTTTTCCTTGCTCTCTCTTTTTTCTTTTCTTTTTCTTGCTTTTTCTTTTCTTCTTCTTCTTTTTTTTTTTTTTTGTTATTTTCATAATTGCGCTCCTATTTATTTGCCTAGCGGATTTAAAGGAAATGACATAAAACAAAAGAATTGGTAACAACACTTGTTTTCTCATTGATAATTCAAAACATTGATTACAAGTGATGCTTTAAAAAAAGAAAAATAAAAGATGATGCATGGCCTAAGAGTACATTAATGCACCTAGTGTCCGCGAGGCATCGTTCGGCCTTGCCGCGGGCCTATATGCTAAACCCCTTTGAAGCCTATCCAGGTCGGCCATGACTTGTTGTACAAAAAACTTCACTGCAGATACAAAAGTCCCCCGAGACATATCTTCACAAAGCTGAGTCTTCCGGGTGATGTATTGGGCGATGCGAACAATCTTTTCTCTGATGACCCCTTTTTCTTGCAATAGACGGCTTATTTGCTGAGTGCGAGCATCCAAGGTGTGTTGGTTGTCCTTTCGCACTTGTTGCAGCTCCAATTCTAATCTCGCCATAGTCGTGTAGCAGTGTTCTCTTTCTTCTTCAAGATCTTTGATAATCTTGTTACTCTTGACCGTGGCTGAGATTATTTTCCTTCTAAGCTGAGCTATTTCAACATCATGCTTGTCTTGTAGCTGCCGAACCAACTTGGCTCTCTCATCGGCGTCTCTGCCCATTTGCTTCCGAGCCTTGACTAACTCTTTTTCAGCTACGTCCAAATCAAAGCTATGGTCATTTACTTTCCGCCGGAGAATCTCAATTAACTTTTCATCTCGGGCTGAACGTACTGGAGTCTCGGATGCAATTTTCATTTGAGCTACTTGAGCCTTCAACATATCATTTTCTTTTTTCAGCTGTTTCTTTTCCACTTCATCGGATGCTGCTTGTAAGCCGCTTTCGAAATGAAGATTTCTCAGCTTATCTTCCAACAGACTGATTTTGGCCTTATATTCTTTTTCCTTGGCCGCCCATTTCAGATTTTCCTCGGATTGCTCTATCAGGTCTTGCAAGTGAGGTCTCTTTGAAAGACGTTCGTGTTCAACCCCTCGTCGGTACCATGTGGAGTACCCAGGTGATATCTCCCCCTTTGCTCTATTCGGCACACAAGTATCAATCTTCAAATTTTGGCACTCGTTCCAGATTTGCCGGATTTTTGCTTCCGGAAATTGCCCGTCTGGACCAATCTCCACAGCTTGCACACTGAGATCCCCATCTCTTGGAATAATCTGACACCGATCCAACTGTCGCAGGGCTCTGTATGGGGCATAGGGTTGTATACTCTTCAAACCCATGATCAAAAACGGCGATCCCTCCGTGGGCATGTATATCACCTCGTCAAGAGGTAACCAGTCATACGTCCAATCGATTTGACCGTCAGTTAGTGATCGAAGATACACAATCCAACCTTGAACTCCTTCTGGCAACTTTACTTCCTTTGTCCTCACATTGAACTCTTCCAAACATGTCCGATCGGCCGAACCATAGCTCGAGTACGAAGGATGGTGGCATAGATGCTCAATTAACCAGATTTGCAAGATCAAGTTACACCCTTCGAAGAAGCTAGCCCCTGCTTTGCACGCAGTCAGAGCACGATAGATATCCGCAACAATCATCGGGGCCAGAGTACAGTTTTCTTGTACTATCAGTGTGGTAGCTACTCCGGCAACTTTTATATTAATATGTCCATCTTTCCTCGGGAATACAACAACTCCGAGAAATGCCACCAAAAATGCGAACCTCCGGTGTTCTTCCCATTTCGCCCGGTTGGACTTGCAACATAGCTTGTTGGTAGGATCATTGAAACCCCCAACGTGTCCAAACCTATTGTAGATGAAGCTTAAAGAACAAAACCCATCGGCCAGATCTTCATTATGAACATTCCGGGCAATTTTCAAAGAGTCGAGGAAGCGATGTACTGTCACCGTCCTCGGAGATACCGGGTATTTTCCTTTCAACGGAACCTCGGTTTTCCCAATGTAAAAGGCAATCTCCTCCAAAGTCGGGGTAAGTTCAAAATCTGGAAAATGAAATACGTTGTGTGCCGAATCCCAAAACGTGACCAACGCTCTAACCACATCACCTCGAGGAACCATGTCTAGTAAACCCGTGAGGCCTTTCAAGTACTTTTTGACCCAGTCTTGACCATCGGATCCCATGTCCTGCCACCATAATCTCAGCTCCAAAGGGATTTTATTTAGGGAAAATTGTTCATTCATCATCGTGCTCGTCCTGCACATTTATTAAGGTGATTTTATTTAGAAAAGAAAAAGAAAAAAAAAATCTTTTTCAATGCAAGTTTTCAATTTTTGAATGAAAGAAAAGAAAAAATGATTTTTCGAAGTGGCCATTTTTGCAAAATAGCCTTCCGTCGTCCTTTCGGAACATTCGGCAATTTCCAAAAATAGCAATCACCTCGATTATTTGAAAAATAAAATCTTTTTTGGTCTTTTTCTAAAAGTGTGGTTGGACCCGTTTAAGGGTTGCCTACGTATCCCACCTAATGGCGAGAATCAAACCTGCGTAGTTCGGTCAGATTATTTGACCAATTATTTCAAAAAAATGTTCCACCTATTTTTTTCAATTTTTCCAAATTTTCCATGTACCTATTTTCTACAAATCATTATTTTCCTCTCTCTCTTTTTCAACAATTTTTCCAATCTCGGGATTTTCGCCGGTCCGCATAACGATCAAGGACAATAAAATGCAACACATAGCATGCTCGATCTTTTCAATACCGGGTCACCTGTCCTAGACGGACCCAACCCCTGTGTTGAGTCCCCTAAGTCAAATATGATGCAAATAATCGTCCTAGACCTATGTTCAAAATCTTACGGTTTCATAGATTGCTAGACCGTGTACCCGAGCGGACAACTCGAATCGAGGAGGGGGCTACGTACCGGTGACCCGCGGAGTCAATCGGCTTTGTAACTTATCCGGCCTCTGTTTTCTTAGTTTAAGGTGACTTTAACAGAAAGGGGAGTCTCAACCAGTAAGCACATCCCCGGGGGAGAAGAGAGAAGGGTTTTCGGCACAATTTTATATATACAATTCACATAATATCAAAAGCGATAAAGCACATAGCATGTTGTTCAAATCACATAACGAAGTCAAATAAAAACGCAAACGGCAGTTCTAAGGAGCTCGAGTTCTTAAACCCTGAAATCGAAATTCAGGGTTGGGTCCCCAGCAGAGTCGCCAGAGCTGTCACACCTCCCTTTTTACTACCCCACATTGCTTAATGGTGTATAAATACACTTGTAGGGTATACCCCGACGCTCAATTACCCGAAACGGATAAAATAATGTAAGGGAAGGAGTTTTTCCAATTAAAGGACAATCGGTTCGGGATTTTATTAGAGATTAATCAGAGTCGCCACTTGGGAATGACAATGGTGTCCCAAGTCACCGGTTAATCCCGAATCCGAGGAATTTTGACTCTTGTAAATGTCTGCGAAGCAGAGATCCGGATAAGGAACTCTGTTAACCCGAGAGAAGGTGTTAGGCACTCCCGGATTCTGTGGTTTTAGCACGGTCGCTCCACTGTCGTTCTTGACTTTTGTTTGACTCAATTATAGGTTTTAAACAACTTAATATGCTTTTACGTTAAATATTATTTTTTAGGAATTTGCGGTATCGCGAAAACACGCCTCGAGTCATACCGCAACCAGGTACGCCTATGACTTTTGGTGTATTTCAGCTTTACCGAGATTTGGATTTGAGTCGCACCAAGTGCACACTCGTTCATAGGAAAGTATATTAAAATCGTGCCCTAAAGTAACGTCTATCGGCTTTTAAATCTTTTGGGAGAAGCTATGGAATTGGTTATTAGCTTTCCCGGGTCTATTTGTATTATATCATTACTAAATGGGGGCCCCGGTGTTATTCGGGCGAGGCTCGTCCCAATTTTCATTAAAGGGTTCAATACTTGTATTTAACTACGTTTTCTACACTTGTTCTTTCCTTAATCGTATTACTAACACTATAATAATCCAGGCCCGTTGAAAGCTGTTATTTAAAAGGCCTGGTCTTCTCTTCATATACGTTCGAACTGCCCAAGTCTTCTGATGCTCAGGTAGTTTTAAGATTCTTGCTCGTTGGCCCAATCAGCTTCATATAGAGATTTAAATCGAATGAAACAATCATAAAGGACAAAATAAGGAACTCAAAGTAAATCAGACACGTAGAAATAAAATTTAACTACCATTTTATTGATCAAAAGAGTGGAATAGCTGTACAAGCATATCATTATTAATCCAATGTCATAACTACTTAATGAATAAGTGAATGGACTAAACCTATTTCTTTGTTTTCTGTTGATGGCTTAAATCAATATTAGAATTATTCAATCAAAGAGATATTTCATCTATGTGATACAGTGCTTAAACAACCCAATTGCTTATTGACAATAACCATATTATCTAAAAGCTAAACAGCTACCTATATACATACTGCTGTACTACAATTTTGGGGTTAAACAATGTTAAAGATCTTGTCACGACCCTAGTTCACCAATCGTGAACATGTCGTGATGGCACCCAGTCCCCACGACTAGGTAAGCCTAACACGTTGCGGAATATACCAGTTTATCAACATTTAATAAGAATTAGCGGAAAATAAGATGAAAGGAATGTAATCCGTGCCGCTTGGCACATACACCAGTCAAATACGCTGTTTAAAACACTACCAAGACCCGGAATCCCACGGGTAACACAGACTAAAAGAGATCATAAAATTGTAGCTCTATGTAAAAGGAGTATCTAACAACGGAATGAAGGAAAAACATCTACTAGCACTAGAATAGAAGGAAGGCCTCCGGATCCGCGGACGTAGCAGATCATACCTCGAGGTCTCCCAAAAAGCTGCAGAATCACCTAGTACGAGCCTGCTCTGATGTACCTGGATCTGCACAACAAAAGTGTGCAGAAGAGTAGCATGAGTACACCACGGCGGTACTCGGTAAGTGCCAAGCCTAACCTCGATGGAGTAGTGACGAGGAAGGTCAGGGCCCTACTGAGAAACAATAATATGATGATGATAACAAAAATAAACAGTTTAAATGATAATAATTTCCGAAATTAACAACAATAAATGATTACTGCAATCGTCTATAATTAAGCTAACAACAAATAGTCAACTCAATAAAAACTCAATCCAGGACCTGTGGGAATCGAACCCACAGTCCCATTGACAGTACCTCTGGGTCTCCGGGAATCGAACCCGCAGCCCATATCTCAATAAATAATCAATAACTCGGGATCTCCGGGAATCGAACCCGCAGTCCCTACCAATAACTCGGGATCTCGGGAATCGAACCCGTAGTCCCTACCAATAACTCGGGATCTCGGGAATCGAACCCGTAGTCCCTACCAATAACTCGGGATCTCGGGAATCGAACCCGTAGTCCCTACCAATATCACGCCGGGTCTCCGGGAATCGAACCCACAGCCACCGGGTCTCCGGGAATCGAACCCGCAGTCCCTACCAATAACTCAGGATCTCGGGAATCGAACCCGTAGTCCCTACCAATAACTCAGGATCTCGGGAATCGAACCCGTAGTCCCTACCAATATCACGCCGGGTCTCTGGGAATCGAACCCACAGCCCTGGGTCTCCGGGAATCGAACCCGCAGTCCACAAACAATATCACTCCGGGTCTCTGGGAATCGAACCCACAGCCCTGGGATCTCCGGGAATTGAACCCGCAATCCACAAACACATCAAATAAAGAAAACACACAGAGAGAATATAATATGTTAAATTACAACTTCATCAAAATTAGTGCCAACAATTTATCAAGAGTTCAAGTAAATCAACTAGGCAATTAAACATGTTGAATCCTAGCTAATCATGCTTTTCTAAGTAATACCGGGTAAAAGTAATGCTTTTATCAGCTAAGAGCGAGAATATCACTAATCGGACAATTCAAGTAAAGTGTGTGTTACAACAACCAGCGCATGTACACGCCCGTCACCTCGCGTACAAGGCATTTAAACTATCACATAATATCCTAGGGGTGAAAGTTCCCCCACACGAGGTTAGACAAGCCACTTACCTCAATTCCGTACAAAACCGCTAAGAAACGACTCCGTTGCCACGAGTATCCGACTCCGAGTGGCTCAACTCTATCCAAATAAATTGCATATTGTAAATAATAATTCAAGTAATTTATTCTACACATAAATTCTAAGCTAATACGTGAAATTATGTAAAATGACCAAAATGCCCTCGGACCCACGAGCTCGGAATCTGAAATTTTTTGAAGATAAAGATTACCCATGACCTTAGGAACTCAAATATATAAATTTCTCTTAATTCCATACTTAAAATCGTGGTCAAAATCCAAAAATCTCAATTTCTAGGTTTTTCTTTAAAACCCAAATTCTCCTTTTGATTCTCATGAATTTTGATGTTAAATCTAAGGTATAAACAAAAAATAAAAGTTGAAAACTAGTTAGAGGAACTTACCCAATGATTTTGTATGAAAATCCACTCTCAAAATCGCCCATTCTCGGACCTAGGGCTCAAAATATGGTAAAATGAAGCAAAAACTCGAGGTTCGCACCTAAAATCAAGCTGCAGAAGTCGCATTTGCGATCCAGGGTTCGCAATTGCGAACCCTCGCAAAAACGAAGAAGTTCTTCGCAATTGCGAACAAAGAGAGGCTGGAAAGGGTCGCATTTGCGACAAAAAGTTCGCAATTGCGAACTGGCATCGCAATTGCGATGGAAATGTTCGCAATTGCGAGCATACCAGAAGCAGCAGTTTTTCCCCGACACAAAAATAAGCATAACTTCCTCATACGATGTCCAAATTCGATGATTCTTTTTCCTATGGCTCCGTAATTTCGATACGGATCTAATGGTTCAAACAAAATTGAATTTGGAGATCATTTACCTAATATGGTACCCCTTTATGTTCAAAGAAGCAAAGGTTGAAACATCAAATAAGAGCGTGATCACAACCCGAAACACACCCGAGGCCCCCGGGACCCCAATCAATCATACCAACCAACCCCAAAGCACATTACGGACTTGCTCGACGCCTCAAACCACATCAAACAACTCTAAAACCATGAATTACACCCCGATTCAAACTTTATGAACTATGAAGTTTCCAACTTCTATTTCCGATGCCGAAACCTATCAAATCGCATCCGATTGACTTCAAATTTTGCACACACGTTCAAAATGATATATCGAAGCTACAGAAACTTTCGGAATTCCATTCTGACCCTCGGATCAAAATCTCACCTATCAACCGAAATTCGCCAAAATACTAACTTTGCCAATTCAAGCTTAATGCTACACCGGTCGTCACAAAAATATTCCGGACACACTCCTAAGTCCCAAATCGCCTAACGAAACTATCCGAACCATAAGATTTGCATTTTGAGTCCGATATAAAAATTTCCACTTCCGGTCAAATTTTCTCAAAAACCTTCAATTTTCTATCTTTCGCCAAACGACTCCAAAATGACCCACGGACCTCCGAATTCACTTCCGATCGCGCTCCCAAATCCAGAATAACCATACGGAGCTACTCCCAGTCTCGGAATCCCAAACGGACATTAATAACACTAAAGTGCATTTTAAGCCAAATTGATGCAATTTCTTCTAAAATGCTATCTTCCATAATATGCGCCAAAACGCTCCCAGGTTATCCAAAACCCGATCCAGGCATACGCCCAAGTCCGAAATCATCATATGAACCTGTTGGAACCTTCAAATCTCAATTCCGAGGTCGTATACTCAAAATTCCAATCCTAGTTCATTTCTTCAATTTTAAGCTTTGGAAATAAGAATTTTCATTTAAATTTGACTCCAAACTTCTTGAATTTTAATTCTGACCATACACACAAGTCAATATACTTGAGATGAAGTTATTCATGGCCTCAAACTGCTGAATGACGCGCCGTATCTCAAAACGACCGGTTGAGTCGTTACAATCTCCCCCACTTAAACATACGTTCGTCCTCGAACGTGCTGAGAACTACACTGAAGTAGTCTGAAATCACTGGTTTAACATCTCATGCAACTTCCTGTGCTTCCGCAACTCAATTGACCACATTAGCTCGATAACTCTATAGACATACTCCTTTATTCGAGTAAATAAGCCATTAGACCCAATTCCAACATCCGGAATTTCCTGCCTAGCATGTTTCCATCATACGACCACAATATCATTCTTCACACGCTGTACCCATACATGACTGTATAACTTTGCTGAAGTCACACTTTGCATCACTTTACTCATGGGACCACAATAATATTCTTTAAATATAATAGTCGAAATTCCACAAATCGGATGCTCTCATTGCATCTCATGACCTACATATGTCTTGCTCTAGCTTTTACAACACCGATACAACGGAAGGGATGTGCAGGAATTCATATTTAGTTGCCAAGTCAACAAATCATTCAGTCTATACTTCTAACAAGATCCGTTACCTTGTCCTAAACCAGAAAATGTTATTTTCCTCTATAATATACTTCATATAATCAGTTTGCACTGACCCCAAATCCCATAACCTCATCTCACCCAGTACGAACTGCTCAGGCGATAAGCCACCTCAGACATAATCAAAAGTCCCACAAGATGACACAATGTGCCAGTAGGCTACTGATTCGTACGTGATACAAAAGGAAGGCGAACACTAGAGAGAACTATTCAACTCTCACATTAACATGAACCTCCTGAGAAAATAGGAAACAGAACACATAAAAGCAATTATAGACACTGAAATAAACATCACATTGTTGCGGCGTGCAACCCGATCCCAACAATATGACCATGGCGGCGTGCCAGCCGATCCCAACAATATATCCATGGCGGCGTGCCACCCGATCCCAACAATATAGACTCACACAAAGAGTCATATGTCGAGCCGAATAGCTCATCACATCAAAATACTGAATATCGATCATAAGCACACTAAGGTGCATGATATCAGACTCAATGAAAACATATAGCGCTATAGGCTATGAACTCAAGCACAACCGAGGTGCGACATAAGATATGAGCCTCAAGAGCCATCATGCTCATATAACATCACCGCCTGAGCGGAACCTCAACACATAAGGAACTTACCAAGCCGTCACACACTCATACGGTGCAATATATCTTTACATGAGTTAACTAACCGCGAAATAAGACCGCGACTATCCCTCCATAAAGGGCGCATTTCTGGAAGAAACATAACCGGCCTGACGCAAGGCTCACTTCCACATTTAAATCTATCCACCGACCTTAAGTCTATCCTGGTCGTGCCAAGCTAAGTCAATAGTATTTCACAGGTCTATAACCCAATAAGCAGAGTGCCCTCCAGGTATAAATTCTCAAATGAATGATATTACCAAAATCCTCATACTTGGTTTAAATTTCTAATCAATCAAGTGACTACAAGTCACACCTATACAATCTTCTTGGGTCAAGCTCCCACCATCTTCCGAATAATTAAACGGGTCCGCACATTCAACCCACCGGCTGTACTAACACTGAAAAGCGATCAGGAGTCCCTAACCGGGATGCAAAGCCTTTCTCATAGAACACCGACCTCAAATGATACAGATGTTAATACCCATCTTACTCAAAACATTGAAACTCCTTTCCTGCTCATCCGAGCTCTTTATATCACATACATTGACCAAACTGTGACCTTGGTCCTTACTTCAAATTTCATACTACTCACCGCACCTCACGTGCCGATATACGATAGACGCAATTTCCATCATAGCTCTAGAACTGACAATAGGCTAATACTTCGTCACATAAGACCTTCCATTTAACTCATTTCAGGAGAACTATAGCAACACATGGCGAGTCTCATAACCGTTGAATATGCCAATCTCTAAGTAGTGGTCTAAGCCACCATAACCCTTTCCGAGGTCCGCCTACTCATAACAGGCCCTAACAGAAGAATACTTAAGAATAACATCAATCACTGCGGCCGACAAGTCTCAAATGCACCGCCACAAATCACATGCATAATTCGATCACGTTGCATGAACCGATCATTGACACCAATACGCCAACTCAACTATGGTTGATCAATCTACTTCCTTCCAGGTTATCCTTGTTTGCCTTAGAAATGTTAATATCTTCCTTCAATACCTAACTTATTCCAACCGACTTACCCTGAGTGACCTTAAATCATGAGGCCATGCTATCTCAAGAATGACTATCATTTCACGCCTCTCAAATGCTACTCCACAAGTCAAAACATCATAGATTGTTTTTGTGCTTTTCTTCATAAGTTGATTCAAAGGCTTGAGCCTCAACTGTACATTATAGACTCAAAATTATCAAACACCACACTTTACCTCTTGAATTCACTAGGACCGCTATTGAGAACCATCCGGCCCTGACTTGGCCCAGTACCCAACCAACTCTACTGAATGTTTATAACATATGAATACCCTCTCGATAAAGCACCCAGCGGAACCACTTCCCGCGAAGCCTGCACCTATACGAGGCATAAATCATGAATCTTTCCTCAAGTTTGAACATGAGCCAGTAAGGCTAACCATAACATGCATTCAACAGTACATATACTCAAATTACCACTCATGACCCTTTTTCCGTGGTTGCAATAACACAATAATACGCTAGTATCCAGAATTCACATAGGTAATTAACCATGCGACCCAATCGTAAGCGGTGGGACTCTCCCACTTAGCCCGAAGCCACTTTTACACGACTCTCGAACACATTAGAACCATTCTCTCAAGTCATTTACTATTATTCAACTGCAACTCACTTGATCCAACGAAGATAACCACCTGTGCTCTATTAGCACTCTGACACCATAGGGTATGACCTCATTCCAATACAACCAAACATTCATCCCGCTCCATGCACCGAGCATTCTTTACCAACGACATCTTAAAACATACTGTGATTCTCACACGCCTACGAATCACCATGTAGCCTTTGTCGAAGCTTTTCCCCGCTGATAATGAAATGTAGAGTTTATTAGGGACACAGGAACATCAAAATTCCCAACATCATACCATACGAGCCTCAACTCTTGCCCATCCGCAAGTTTTCAAGAACTCTTTGAATAGCACCTAAATACATCGCAGGCCAAATCTGATATGACACATGACCCATAATTTGATCGTTGATAGTGAAATCCTTTCACTTGGCACGAAGCCTTAAGATACATCTTGCTAATCCATGACAATAGCCTTTATCATTTGTACATCTTCCTCATAAGACAACCAAAGACATTCGTTTGGTACATGTCCTTGTTAAGATAGTTACACTCTTTCCCCCAGTATCTCTGATGGCTGAATCCTTCGCTAAATAGATATCTCATATGAACCATATAGTCTTTATTACCACTAACTATCTTTAGATCTACATCCACCTTGTGATTCTACCATTACTGTGACGATTAGGCAGTTAAGTAAACCTTCTCAAGACCGTACTTATCAACCGAATGTCAGAACCTAGTGCACCCCCATGTGCACAATTGAAGATCTCTCAATTTCTTGCATTATCGATATGGATGACACATTGTAACAACAGTTGAGTAAATTCTTGACTCCCTTGAAATCCCTCTGCAGCATCACGAACCGTCGGCGCATATTTGATACCGAGTGTGCAATTTCAATACACGAGTGGATGCAAAAGAACATATGACATAGGCTCCAACCGAATAAATGGCGCACGATAAGGAATTCAAAGAATTGAAGAGTTTCCTAAACAGTTACATAGCCCCTCGTAGATAAATACAGACGTCTCCGTATCGATCAGCGAGACTCTAAGTAACCGGTCTGTGTCCCGTGACTCCTAAGAACCTAGAGCTCTGATACCAACTTGTCATGACCCTAGTTCACCAATCGTGAACATGTCGTGATGGCACCCGATCCCCACGACTAGGTAAGCCAAGCACATTGCGGAAAATACAAGTTTATGAACATTTAATAAGAATTAGCGGAAAATAAGATGAAAGGAATGTAATCCGTGCCGCTTGGCACATACACCAATCAAATACGCTGTTTAAAACACTACCAAGACCCGGAATCCCACGGGTAACACAGACTAAAAGAGATCATAAAATTGTAGCTCTATGTAAAAGGAGTATCTAACAACGGAATGAAGGAAAAACATCTACTAGCACTAGAATAGAAGGAAGGCCTCCGGATCCGCGGACGTAGCAGATCATACCTCGAGGTCTCCCAAAACGCTGTTTGGGAGACCTCGAGGTATGATCTGCTACGTCCGCGGATCCGGAGGCCTTCCTTCTATTCTAGTGCTAGTAGATGTTTTTCCTTCATTCCGTTGTTAGATACTCCTTTTACATAGAGCTACAATTTTATGATCTCTTTTAGTCTGTGTTACCCGTGGGAACTTGTCACGACCCTAGTTCACCAATCGTGAACATGTCGTGATGGCACCCAGTCCCCACGACTAGGTAAGCCTAACACGTTGCGGAATATACCAGTTTATCAACACTTAATAAGAATTAGCGGAAAATAAGATGAAAGGAATGTAATCCGTGCCGCTTGGCACATACACCAGTCAAATACGCTGTTTAAAACACTACCAAGACCCGGAATCCCACGGGTAACACAGACTAAAAGAGATCATAAAATTGTAGCTCTATGTAAAAGGAGTATCTAACAACGGAATGAAGGAAAAACATCTACTAGCACTAGAATAGAAGGAAGGCCTCCGGATCCGCGGACGTAGCAAATCATACCTCGAGGTCTCCCAAAACGCTGCTGAATCACCTGGTGTGAGCCTGCCCTGATGTACCTGGATCTGCACAACAAAAGTGTGCAGAAGAGTAGCATGAGTACACCACGGCGGTACTCGGTAAGTGCCAAGCCTAACCTCGATGGAGTAGTGACGAGGAAGGTCAGGGCCCTACTGAGAGAAACAATAACATTATGATATTAACAATATTAAGCAGTTTAAATGATAATAATTTCCGAAATTAACAACAATAAATGATTACTGCAATCGTCTATAATTAAGCTAACAACAAATAGTCAACTCAATAAAAACTCAATCCAGGACCTGTGGGAATCGAACCCACAGTCCCATTGACAGTACCTCTGGGTCTCCGGGAATCGAACCCGCAGCCCATATCTATATAAATAATCAATAACTCAGGATCTCCGGGAATCGAACCCGCAGTCCCTACCAATAACTCGGGATCTCGGGAATCGAACCCGTAGTCCCTACCAATAACTCGGGATCTCGGGAATCGAACCCGTAGTCCCTACCAATAACTCGGGATCTCGGGAATCGAACCCGTAGTCCCTACCAATATCACGCCGGTCTCCGGGAATCGAACCCACAGCCTCGGGTCTCCGGGAATCGAACCCGCAGTCCACAAACAATATCACTCCGGTCTCCGGGAATCGAACCCACAGCCACAGGATCTCCGGAATTGAACCCGCGATCCACAAACAATATCACTCCGGTCTCCGGGAATCGAACCCACAACCCCGGGATCTCCGGAATTGAACCCGCAGATCCACAAACAATATCACTCCGGGTCTCCGGGAATCGAACCCACAGCCCTCGGGATCTCCGGGAATTGAACCCGCAGACCACAAACACATCAAATAAAGAAAACACACAGAGAGAATATAATATGTTAAATTACAACTTCATCAAAATTAGTGCCAACAATTTATCAAGAGTTCAAGTAAATCAACTAGGCAATTAAACATGTTGAATCCTAGCTAATCATGCTTTTCTAAGTAATACCGGGTAATGGTAACGCTTTTATCAACTAAGAGCAGGAATATCACTAATCGGACAATTCAAGTAAAGTGTGTGTTACAACAACCAGCGCATGTACACGCCCGTCACCTCGCGTACAAGGCATTTAAACTATCACATAATATCCTAGGGGTGAAAGTTCCCCCACACGAGGTTAGACAAGCCACTTACCTCAATTCCGATACAAAACCGCTAAGAACGACTCCGTTGCCACGAGTATCCGACTCCGAGTGGCTCAACTCTATCCAAATAAATTGCATATTGTAAATAATAATTCAAGTAATTTATTCTACACATAAATTCTAAGCTAATACGTGAAATTATGTAAAATGACCAAAATGCCCTCGGACCCACGAGCTCGGAATCTGAAATTTTTTGAAGATAAAGATTACCCATGACCTTAGGAACTCAAATATATAAATTTCTCTTAATTCCATACTCAAAATCGTGGTCAAAATCCAAAAATCTCAATTTCTAGGTTTTTCTTTAAAACCCAAATTCTCCTTTTGATTCTCATGAATTTTGATGTTAAATCTAAGGTATAAACAAAAAATAAAAGTTGAAAACTAGTTAGAGGAACTTACCCAATGATTTTGTATGAAAATCCACTCTCAAAATCGCCCATTCTCGGACCTAGGGCTCAAAATATGGTAAAATGAAGCAAAAACTCGAGGTTCACAGCTAAAATCAAGCTGCAGAAGTCGCATTTGCGATCCAGGGTTCGCAATTGCGAACCCTCGCAAAAACGAAGAAGTTCTTCGCAATTGCGAACAAAGAGAGGCTGGAAAGGGTCGCATTTGCGACAAAAAATTCGCAATTGCGAACTGGCATCGCAATTGCGATGGAAATGTTCGCAATTGCGAGCATACCAGAAGCAGCAGTTTTTCCCCGACACAAAAATAAGCATAACTTCCTCATACGATGTCCAAATTCGATGATTCTTTTTCCTATGGCTCCGTAATTTCGATACGGATCTAATGGTTCAAACAAAATTGAATTTGGAGATCATTTACCTAATATGGTACCCCTTTATGTTCAAAGAAGCAAAGGTTGAAACATCAAATAAGAGCGTGATCACAACCCGAAACACACCCGAGGCCCCCGGACCCCAATCAATCATACCAACCAACCCCAAAGCACATTACGGACTTGCTCGATGCCTCAAACCTCATCAAACAACTCTAAAACCATGAATTACACCCCGATTCAAACTTTATGAACTATGAAGTTTCCAACTTCTATTTCCGATGCCGAAACCTATCAAATCGCATCCGATTGACTTCAAATTTTGCACACACGTTCAAAATGATATATCGAAGCTACAGAAACTTTCGGAATTCCATTCTGACCCTCGGATCAAAATCTCACCTATCAACCGAAATTCGCCAAAATACTAACTTTGCCAATTCAAGCTTAATGCTACACCGGTCGTCACAAAAATATTCCGGACACACTCCTAAGTCCCAAATCGCCTAACGAAACTATCCGAACCATAAGATTTGCATTTTGAGTCCGATATAAAAATTTCCACTTCCGGTCAAATTTTCTCAAAAACCTTCAATTTTCTATCTTTCGCCAAACGACTCCAAAATGACCCACGGACCTCCGAATTCACTTCCGATCGCGCTCCCAAATCCAGAATAACCATACGGAGCTACTCCCAGTCTCGGAATCCCAAACGGACATTAATAACACTAAAGTGCATTTTAAGCCAAATTGATGCAATTTCTTCTAAAATGCTATCTTCCATAATATGCGCCAAAACGCTCCCAGGTTATCCAAAACCCGATCCAGGCATACGCCCAAGTCCGAAATCATCATATGAACCTGTTGGAACCTTCAAATCTCAATTCCGAGGTCGTATACACAAAATTCCAATCCTAGTTCATTTCTTCAGTTTTAAGCTTTGGAAATAAGAATTTTCATTTAAATTTGACTCCAAACTTCTTGAATTTTAATTCTGACCATACACACAAGTCAATATACTTGAGATGAAGTTATTCATGGCCTCAAACTGCTGAATGACGCGCCGTATCTCAAAACGACCGGTTGAGTCGTTACAGATCTAGCCTCACGTAAACCACCACTTTCCTTTTCTCTTGTGCTCGCTGATATCCAGAAACTGATTAACCAAATAATTAACTATTGTTGTTTAATAAGAGCCGAGTCTACTTAATAAAACCAAACTTCATTATTCATCCGTTTGCTTCCTTTTAGACCTATTAAAACTCTGATATTAACTAAGTAAGCTTTGTTTGATAATCTTCTTGTGAGCTAGTTGTTATTGATGCATGCGAGAGTCGATTAACTTTTGTTTTAATGTTTTTACCTAATTAAACTAGGTGATATGCTATTATGTCTATGCTACTGCTATACTGCTACTATTACTATTACATCATTAGTTTGTTATGTTTTCCACTACTACAGATTACTATGATAAACAAATTACAAAACAGACTAGCAATATCTAACTACGATCTACATAGTGGCATATAGTCAAGCTGGATCTTCATTTCTATATCAACAAATCATCAATTACAGCTTCAATCGATCAGAAGGGTACCTGATTCAGCAAAAGGAACCAATGAGTTCTAGGGGGACAGAAGCAAGTAATCAGCAAGGGTTCGAACAAGGCAATGCAACAGTGATTATGACTGAAGATCCACAAAGCCAAAAATATCACAGCAACAACAATAGAAACCCAGCAGCAATCAAACCAGCAGAGAACCAGATAATTGATCAAGCCAACAACCCAAAATCAGAAGCAATAGGCGACTTTTAACTCGAGAAATCCCAGAAAATCCTACTGTCTTTATGCTATTTTCACTCTCAAGCTAATGAATTTCAGATTGCTAATGTTGGAACCCCCTTTCAGCCCCTTTCTTAGAGATATTTATAGCTATTTTTAGGGCTGAATACTTGGGGAGGAAGTATGGGATTAATCCCACTTCCCCCCTCCTAAAATTATCAATTCTACACTAAAGCCCCATTTCATTTATGAAAAACCCTTCCAGCATGTGCTGGAAGGTTCTAAAAGATTCCTTTTAGGGCCTTTTACTAGTATGACCTTAGGGGTTTAAGATTTTTACAGATTTCCCATTTTTAGGAGACCATTATACCACTAAACCTCTGCAAAATTGCAGAAATCAGGAGCATAAGTGTCCCTATTACCCTCCTAAGTTCTAACTATTTACTATTTTACCTATTTAATTCCCAATTGTGCCCCTAAGGGCACTGCTGATTTACTAGCCTACCTAGGGCAGATTTCAGCTTGTTTTGAACTTATTTAACTAATAGCCAGCCCTGTCATTAGTATTTAAGGGCTGGCCAGTTCTATTTTAAGAAACCATTTCAATTCTAGCCACTTTTAATCTAATTCCAATCAATTAAGACCAAATTATTTCAATTTTAAGCTAATTGCAGGCATAGCCTGTTTTATTGTTATGATTAAACTATTTAAAACTTAGCCAGTCTCAAGTTGAGACTTGGCTTTGGCTATTAAGGCCAATTACCGAACATTTGGGCCCAAAACCATTTGCAGGTTTGGCCATTTCATGCTCAGGGCTCTAAAGAGAGCCTGGGCTAGTCTGCATTTGCAGACATAGCCCCTTTTGCACAACCAGCCACTGTTAACAGTGAGCTGTGTGTTAGGGCTTATAGAATTGGTCAACCCCTTGCAAGGTTGACCATTCTTAGGCCAATTATTTAACTTATAGCCTAATTATGATTTTCAGTTTTAGTCCTATTTCAAAACTAGCCATTTTCAAGGAACCTAACACTAACAGCTATAACCAATTCCCCTAAGGTCTGATCAGTTAATCAGACATTCATAATCAACAAGAGATAGCAAAAACTTAATCATTACCAACATGTACTGCACACAGAAACACACATGATCAAATAAAATGGATTAATTAACCCAAACTCAGAGAAAACAATTGATAAGGTTGAATTTCAATCCATTAACTCATATTATTAGACTACATGTGATAAAGTATGAATCCATGTTAGTTCCTGACCTAATCACTCCTAGCTCAAGTCATATGACATTTGAAGAACTTTAGAACTTTTAAGGTTCATGGCACAATTACACATATAAGCATAGATTCTCATGAAACAGTCAACACAGCCTAGATTAACAGAGATGACAATTAGGATCCAATTTCAAACTCTAAACCTAGAATCATGATAACCCAATGAAACAGGAAAAGTATGAGACTAAAGCCAAACATGTGAAGAATCCTAGTCATGCTTTCAATATGAATCAGGAACTAACAGTCAATAGGTCAAAGAAAGATGAGATATTTGAACTTAGAGCAAAGCACCATGGGATTAACATGACAAATAACAGGATCTCAACATAACAGGCTAAAGATGAGCCAACTAAGAAGCCTCAAGACTAATTATCAGAGCAACTTGCACAAAGATATGAAATAAACTATGGAATGATGGGAACATAATCAACCAGAACCAAATCATGGACAAGTGCATGACAGATAAGATAAAAATGAAGGAAAGAAGAACATGGAGATGAAGAAAAGAAGGATGTGGAGAAACAGTGAAGGAGAAACCTAAATCTATCATGTGAGAGTGACATGAAGAGAAACAGACTCAGATTGGCATACTTATTCAGCAAATAAAAGCACTTGAGAGGTGATATGACATGAAACTAGACTTGCACTAAAATAAACATAAGTAATATTGAAAAGCTAACCAATAAGACAACCAAAATGTAAACAAAGGATGTGAAGATCTCTAAAGCAGAGAAGTGAACCCCAGATTAAACACAGGATAACTCTGATATAAGAGATGAATAGAGATGGCCAAATTTCACTAAGACTAAACATGCAAAGATGCAGAAAGAGAAACAGTCAAGACATTGCAAGCTAACAAAAGATGATCTAATACAGAGCTGAGCGAGAATGAGAGACAAACAATTAAACATAGTATCAGAACCATAACATGCAAAAATGACAGAAGAAATATCGAAAGCCAACAAGATGAGGAACCCCAATACTATAGCAGACAAAGAAGCACAGGGACATCAACATAAAGCTACAAGCCACAGGATACTCTAATGAAAGAGAATAATTGAACTAATTATGCCAAGAAACAGAGAAGGTGGCTAGTCATGATATTGCAAACCAACAAATCAAGGCATGTCTTTTAACTCTAAAAGAAATTATGATAGAACAAACATATACCCTAGTACTAACAGGTTCAAAGAAACACGGAAAGATATAGAAGATGAACAGATTAAGAGATAGATATGGTCACAGAGAAACAGACAGGAATAGGACATGATTTGCAACAGAGGAAAGTAAACAGAAAGGTTCTAAACTATCATGTGAAGCAAGAATCAAAAGCAGAAATTTATAGGCATGCTTAAACAAAAATACACAAAGCAAAGCATACAAAAGCAAGCAAATAGGGGTCGGGGGACTTAGCTTGCAGGGCCTGTCCCCCGAGCTTCCTATCCTCCTCTTTTCCTTTTACTCTTTTCAGATTCTATAGCCTTTCTTCTTGTTTCCTTTTTTTCTTTATTCTTTTTCAGAACTCTTTTTCTTCCAATTTTTCTCTGATTTTCATTTTAAGGCTCAAAGGCGAAGCCTTTTTGATTTTGGCTTGAGGAGGGGTGTTTGGGTAAGGGTAAAGAACGGATCTTTGGGTGGTTTTGATTTTGGGGTCACCGGAGTTAGGTTTCCGGTGACCTTATTTTGGATATTTGAGGCGACTGGGGCAGATTCAAAGGTGAAGAGTGGTATGGTTGGGTAGATCATGGGAAGGGGAAGAGATTGGCATTGGTTTTATGCGGTGGTTCATACTTTAGTGGTCACCGGCGAGGATTCCGGTGACCGGGACTTCGAAGAACAGGGTATTTTTCTGGGGTTTTGGGTGTATTATGGAATGAAGAAGAAGGAGAAGAAGATGGGAGAGGTAAGAGGAGCCGGCGATCATCGTAGGAGTGGTGGCCGCCATGGCCGTTGAGTTTTGCAGAGATGAGATGAAGGAGAAGATGGAGAGATTAGGGCGGCTGTCTTTAGGGTTAGGAGAAGTGGCAAAAATCATTCAGACATAACCCTTTTATAGGCCAGGCATACGAGGTGATCTGAGCCGTTCGTTGAAGGGAGATCAACGGCTCTGGATGAGCGTTACTAAAACGGCGTCGCATTGGTTGCATATGGAGATCAAATATCTCTTCCGTTGGATCAAATAGATGGACGGCCGTGATCAAATTTTACATCTCAATTAATTAATCAAATCCGCTCCTTTTTCTCAACCGTTGGATCCAGCCTGATGGACGGCTGAGATCACTTGAATCCTAGTGGTCTGGACCGGACTTTTGGGCCAATGCACTTGGGCCATTCAATTTATATCCCTTTGGCCCAAAGCAATTATACAATATATTTTTGTATTTTTCCGATTTTAATGTTTTTTATGTATTTTCTTTTTATATTTTTTTTTCTTTTTCTTTTATGAAAAATTATAAATCCTAATTTACTAATTACTCTAATTTTCTAATATTTTTTGCAATTTTTTTGCTATTTTTTTCTTTATTTTCTCCTATTTAAGCTATTTTTGATTTTCTTAAAATCTAACTAATTAAACAAAGTAATTAACTAGCCTAATTTTTTTTTGATTTTTTTCTAATTTTTACTTATTCAAACACACAAAATATAGCTAATTTCAAACAGAGCAAGTAATTGCACTCAAAAACATATTTATTTTAATTTTGGAATCATTTACCCGGTGCAAAAATCACGTGCTCACACCGTGTACTTTATTTGTTTGTTTGGTGAGGATGAGAGTAAAAGCACGAAGGGTGATGCCGTGTACTTATTTGTTTATTTGGTGAGGATGAGAGTAAAAGCACGAAGGGTGATGCCGTGCAATTGCTTGCTATTTCTTGAAGTGATATAATTCGTGTTTACATTATACTTTGTTTTCTTTGTGAAATTATTAACTGTGGTTAATTGTTGAATTCTTTAAGATGTTCCTTATTGTGTTATTACTTGATTATTTCTTGTTATTTTGTGGTACACATATATATATATTGAATTGCACAGGTTTATGTGAGTGTCTGGTCCTAGGCTTGTCACTACTTCGCCGGGATAGGCCAGGCACTTACCAGCACATGGGGTCGGTTGTGCTGATATTACACTCCTGTGCGTTTTGGCACAGGTCCAGGTTACGATCAGGATCAGCAGTAGCAGTAAATCGATTGCATGGGAGTTGATCATATTGAGACCGAGGTAGCTTGCAGACGTTCGCAGGCCCGGCGTGTCTCTCTTTATTTATGTCATTAGCTGTAGTCTCTTTGTTTCGAGACAAACAGAATTATGTTATATTTCCTTCGGACTTTTATGTGTAGTATTCCATAGTAGTTCGTGAGTTGGTGACTCCATGTCTTGGGTAGAGGATTTCAGTATGATTTTCACCTTGTGATTTGTTATTTCCATTTCGATAAAGTATTCCGCATTTATTTAATTAAAATTGTGTTAAAAACAGGATAGTATGAATACAGTGGCTTGCCTAGCTACCACGAGTAGGCGCCATCACGATCCCGATGTTGGGGAAAATCCGGGTCGTGACACCTGCCATATGGACCGTTTATTATTAAATGATTTTAATAGATGCATCTATTCTATGGTCACATGTGCATTTATTATCAACTTGCAGTTTGGCTTTTGCAAGATTGCTTGCTCAAATTATTAAAGCACAGTTCCAAAATATAAATTGGGATGATTTATCTTTATAATACTGGTTTAAATCCAAGTTGGTTTAGCAGAAATTGTACACCTCCAATTATAGCTAAATTATTGGTTATGAGAACAAAACTCCCAAAAATGAAATTTGGTATGAGATGTATTATTTAATATACTGTAGCACTTGTACGCATCTAGCCAAGTTATAAAATATTCTCCCTATCACAATTGGTTCAGGGTGAGGAACCAAATAATTTTTATATAGAAATATGGATGTGCTATATAATTTAATTATGCCACTACAATGCACAGAGATGAGTTCCCAAAGAAGGTTAGAAATGTGTTGGTAATCCCAACATTAGGGGGAGAAAAAATGAACAGCTGAGAAAGTGATACGTGAAATAAATTATTATGAATACATATAGATCCTCGTACAAGAAAATATGAACTTGAAGTTCAAGTGATAATTAATGTATAAATTATTGCCAGACGCATTTGCTGACCCAAAGTTAAATGTCATATTTCAACTGCTAATGCTCCAAATAGAATAAAGTCCATGAGGGACATAGTCTATGGCACACATAAAGTCTAATAGACCAATCGGTTCCAAAGATAAAACTACTTGAAGAAGGAGAGGGGCAATTGTTCAAAATGGTCATAATAACGAGACAAGTGCTCTAGAAGAGCACCACGATATAACACTTCGTAAGACCTCATGTGAGAGGCTCAGGTACCTGAAAATAATGAGATAAAGAGATTTCAATAAGTTATGTCTTTATTATGTAATAACTGAACCGATATAAAATGATCGTCGACGATGATGTTAACATAATGTAGTGCTCAATTTTATTAACGAGGATCTTGAGCTCAAATCTGTCATAAAATTTGAACAGATGAATGATTGGCCAAATGAAATACACAATGAAAATTGACTTCACTTGAAAAATGTAAAGTTGAACGGATAGTCCCACCACCTGAAAGTATAAAGCCAATGGAGGTATAAATATGTTCTTGTGCAAAAATTTCAAGTCGATAGACATAAAGACGACTTGTGACACAAGAAAATTAGTAAATATCCTCATATTGATTATATGGAGACATGTTCTCTTATGGTGGATATAATCATTTCAGGCTTTAATCTGGCAATACATGAAAACTTGATATGCGTATAATGGAAATCATTGAAGGATTTAAATTTTTCTGAAGCATATTAATATTTCCAAGAAATTTATCAAATAAAGCTTCAAAAATCCTTATACGGATCGAAACAATCAGGGCGCATGTGGTATAATTGCCTGAGTGAGTACCTATTGAAAGAAAGGTACAAGAATGATCCAATTTGTCCTTGTGTCCTTATAAAAAGTTTGGATCTGAATTTGTTATAATCACCGTGTATGTTGATGATTTTAAATATCGTTGGAACTCCTGGGGAGCTTCCAAAAATAGTAGACTATTTGAAGAAAGAATTTGAAATGAAAGATCTTGGAAAGACAAAATTTTGTTTTGGTCTACAAATTAAGTATATGAAAGATGGAATATTTGTCCATCAATCAACATACACCGAAAAGATTTTAAAGCGATTCTATATGGATAAAACACATCTATTGAGTACCTCGATGGTTGTGAGATCATTTGATATAAAGAAAGATCCATCCCAACCCCATGAAAATGAAGAAGATCTTCTTGGTGCCGAAGTACCATATCTTAGTGCAATTGGGGCATTAATATATCTTGTCAATAATTCCCGACCAGAAATAGCTTTCTCAGTAAGCTTATTGGCAAGATTTAGTTCTTCGCCAACACAAAGACACCAGAATGGTATTAAACATATATTCAGATACTTCCAAGGGACCATTTATATGGGTTTATTTTATTCAAATGAATCCAAGCCATCACTGATTGGTTATACAGATGCAGAATATTTGTCATATCCACACAAAGGTCGATCTTAGATAGGCTATTTATTTACAAATGGAGGTACATCCATATCATGGTGTTCAGCAAAACAAACTATGGTTGCTACTCTTTCAAATCATGTAGAGATAATAGCCATTCACGAAGCAAGTCGGGAATGCGTTTGGTTGAGATCTAACTCAACACATTCAACAAACATGTGGTTTTTCTTAGAAAGAGAATATTCTAACAATATTCTATGAAGACAATGTTGTATGTATAGCTCAATTGAAAGGAAGATATATCAAAGGAGATAGGACAAAATACATTTCACCAAAATTCTTTTTCACTCATGATCTTCAGAAGAATGGTGATATAGATGTACAACAAGTTCGTTCAAGTGATAATTTTATTGATCTGTTCACTAAGGCATTATCAACCTCAATATTTGAAAAGCTGATATATAAGATTGGAATGCGACGTCTTCGAGACATTAAGTGATTTTTCGTCAGGGGGAATAATTACATGTTGCACTCTTTTCCTTAACCAAGGTTTTGTCCCACTGGGTTTTCCTGGTAAGGTTTTTAATGAGGCAGCAAGCAATGCATATTATAAATAACTATGTACATTGCAATATTTTTTTTGTAAGTTCTTAATGAGGCACATTATCTTACATGGACATCCAAGGGGGAGTGTTATAAATAATTTGTTCATTGGATGCTACATTGGATACTACATTGGATACTACATCGGATGCCCATGTTGTGAATAGCTAAATATTAGATCTCCTATTTTATGTCCATCATCTTTACTTTTTATACCTATAAAAGGCTATGTAATTGCAATGGAAATTTACACACAATTGAAGAAGAAAATCTTTTCCTTCTCTCTATCTCTATTTCTTGTTCATGTTTTACAAAATTGCTTTTATTTTCTTGTTCCATATTGTTACTTTGAGTTATATTTTATAACATTTATGAAATTGCCTACTATTGAAAATCAAAGCTCAAAAGTATAAGAGAATACTCATGATATGATATCAAATTAAAGCTTTGAAGCTAATGCCAATTTTCAAACAGTCGACATCAATCATTAAGCTCAGTAGGGTAGTACTAAAATAAATGAAGACAAATTATGTCAACAATTTGATAAACTCAAGAGCTATACATTGTGCCAATATTTTGGGTTGAGTTCGGCCCAATGTCAAAATAAATAGTGATCTATTTGTATATTGATCTCGCATAATTCTAATAACTTAAGAGGGCAATTCTATCATTTCAACTGAGATAAGAATACCCACTATCATCAATCAAGCACAAAACAAGTAAGATGATTATATTAATTGAACCCACATAAGAATGCTATCAATCATCAAAACAAGAAAATAAGTATCTGTCGTAATCGTAGTTATTCTTATTATTCGGCTTAGTTGGTTAATTTTTAAGTAGATCATTATTGATATGCAATACTGGAAAGCGTAAATGTGGCAGAAAAGATATGCAACAAAAACATAAAGAAACGGGCCCACTCCCAGCCCGTACGGCCTTCCCCCACAAAAAAATAAAACCAAAATATCCTATATGTATTATTATGGTCCCGGCGGGGCTCGAACCCGCGACCTTCGGCTCATAAGACCAACGCTCTAACCAACTGAGCTACGGGACCATTTGTTTTATAACTAAACATTCTATTTATATATACGTTATTATCACCTATCTTCAAAACATTTACCAGTTCCAGTTCAAATGAATTTTTATTTGTAATTGTGTTCTATATAATAAATTAAACTATTCTTTAGAACCAATAAATTTTTCTTACGAGTACTATTGCTTCTCATTTTTTTGCAAAAATGGGTGTTCTAAATGGGTATGAGTAAAGGATAATTTGACAATTTAAAATTACATAAGACAAGATTCTTAGGAACGACATTTTGGCATATCTAAAAAGAATTAAAAGATTTTCCACATATTAAGCTATTAATTCTGAACAAAGAATAATTTTCTCTTTTGAGTAGTCCCTAATTATTTTGTTTCTTAAAGTCCCAGCTCTAGCATTCAAAAGAAACTGGGAACCAAAATTTATGGCTTATAAAACGAAAATCACATACTCTGCCATATGGTTGCTTCTTCCAGAATTACCTATAGAATTTTATGACTTTGAGATACTCAAGAAACTGGAAAATAAAATGGGAAAATTGTTAGAAAATTATAAGAGAATATGGGATGTAACAATTAGAACTTGATAGCGTGGTTACCGTCCTTAAGGAATTTAAGCCTCTCAATTTTGTTGCTGTAGGGATTATGGCTGTAACGACCCGGCCCGTCGTTACGGGAATTACCACCCCGTTTCTTTGCATTTACATATATTATGCTTTTAAAACAGTATTAGAGTATATCGGGTGAGTTAGGAGTGATTTGGATTGAAAATGAAGCAAATAGCATGTTTGAAGGAAGCTTGAATATGAAAAGTCAACCAAGAGTTGACTATTGAGTTAGAGTGCTCGGAACCGGATTCTGATGATTCGTTTAGTTCCGGAAGGTGATTTGTGACTTAGGAGAGCGATCGGAATTTAATTTGGAGACCCGGTGTAGAAATAGGCTTGAATTGGCTAAGGTTGAATTTTGACGAAATCCGAACGGTAGGTGAGATTTTGATCCGGGGTCGGAATGGGATTCCGATAGTGGCAGTAGCTTCGTTAGGTGATTTTGGATATGCTTGCAAATTTTCAGGTCATTCGGACATCGTTTGATCGGGTTTTGGATTGAATGTTAGTTTTGAAAGTTTTGAATAAACATAAGCTTGAATCTGTGTGTAATTGATGATTTTGATGTTTAGGATGGTGTTTTTATGATTGGAACAAGTCCGTATCGTGTTTTGGAGTATGTTGGTGGTTTTCGTTGGGGTCCCGGGGGCCTCGGGGTGAATCCGGACCATCATCCGGCATTTGGAAGCATGAAATGGTCTGCTGAAATCTGCAGATCACTGGGCATAAAATATCGCGTTCGCGAGGGCACTGCCGCGTTCGCGTAGGCTGGGGCCAGTTGGCCATCGCGTTCGCGAGGTAACATGCCGCGTTCGCGAAGGAGAAGGTTGGAACGCATCGCGTTCGCGTGGGTGAAGGACGCGGACGCGTAAGAGGAAAAGACGAAGCATCGCGTTCGCGTGGTATGGGACGCGAACGCGTAGAGGAAAAATCCGGGCTAGGAAGATTGGTCTTCGCGAACGCGTGACTTTACGTCGCGTTCGCGATGAAGGAACGGAGCAAGGCATCGCGTTCGCGTGGAGACCATCGCGAACGCGTAGGGTAAAATCGTCTGGCAGTGAATTAAAATCACAGAACAGAAGGCTCTCGGGTTCATTAACCCAAAACACAATTTTTGAGTTCCAAGAGGAGAAGAAATCACGGGAAAACGCTGGGAAATCATCGGGTATTCGTCGGAGGTAAGATTCTTGACTCAAAAACATCAATTTATGGTAGTATTAGCATCAATCTTCATGAAATTGGGTTGAAATCTTGAAGAAATGTGGCTTAAGTATTAAAAACGGGATTTTTGGATTTGGAGGGTCATTTGAACTCCGATTTCGATAAATTTTATATGCACGGACTCGTGGCGAGATAAGGATCGCGTTGGTGCTAATTTCGGAATTTTCCGAGCAGTGGGGCCCGGGGTCGGGTTTTACCAACTTAGTGTAATTATGCTAATTTCATGTAAATTGAAGTGGGTTATGATTATTTGACCCGTAATTGATGTAATTATTGTGGTTTGACTAGATTCCACGCACGAGGGAGCTAAATTCCAAGGAAAGCGCAAGGCGGATTAAGGCTTCGACCGGCTAGAGGTGAGTAATAGATGTGGGTGATGACCAGCGGGTTCGAAACCCCGGTATACCACTTTGTGACGCTGTATAGCGGCGAGACACGCACACTCTTGAGAGTGCGGGGTCGATCATGAACTGGAGACTACATATTAGTCCAACTTGTTGATACTGTATTATTGGCTATTCTAGAGCCATCGAACCTCCTTCTCGGGTGGTTGCATATATGTATATATATATTGTGATAATGGCCACTCTTGAGCCGAGGAACCCCCTTCTTGGGCGGTTGATTATACATGTGGGCCGTGAGCCAGTTATTGGATCCCGCGAGGATCGTTATCATTGTCTTATCACATAGACATGCTAGTTTACTACTAGTCCGCAACTATTTTTGTTATTATGCTAATTCCAATCTCTGGAACTTGATATTACTGTTTTCCAACCGAAAAATGATAAAAGAGTTTTCAAAAACTATTTTTGGGCCTGCGAGGCTGTATCTGCATATTAGCTGACTAGTAGTGGATCGGGCTGCACGCCGCAGCAGGATATATGTTGGATCGGACTGCACGCCGCAGGAATATCTCTATGAGATGTGCTTGGGCTGTAGGAGCCCCTCCGGAGTCCGAACCCCCACAGTGAGCACGGGTACCCAAAATTGGAGTCGGGCTACACGCCGTAGCGGTCATATCATGCATTGCATTGCATTTAGCTACATCTGCTAGCTGTTATGCTATTTATTGGTATTTGTTGGTACAGGTACAGTGAAGATTGATTCTATGACAGGGTAGCTGATTATAGCTTTACATAGTGCTTTATTGCGGATTTCTTATCCGCGCTGTCTTACCCTTGTTTATTACCACTGAGTCTGGCAGTACTCATTTTACTCCCTGCACCTTGTGTGCAGATCCAGGTACCTCTCAGCAGTGATCCAGTAGCCGTGCGAGGCGACGTTTGTGGATATTCGAGGTAGCTGCAGAGTCCGCAGGACCCGATAATTCCTTCCTACTGTCTTTCGATTTTGTATTGACATTTCATTCCGCACTTGGTATTTTGTAACCTTTATACACTCATGTTCTGTTAGAGGCTCATGACTCTTGACCCTTCGGTCTATGGGAGTTAGTATATTTTGGGACTTGGTTTCCCATAAGTATTACTATTGTTTCATATATTAATATGCTTAAATGGGCTAAAGAGAGCTTCTAGCTCCGTTGTTTATATTGATTGGTCGGGCTGGCTTAGCAATGTGTTGGCGCCATCACGACCAGATTTGGGGTCGTGACAAAATATAATCCAATTTACAAGTCCGGAGTCAAAAGTCGGTTAGTAGAGTCTTGTGGATCGGTACGGGGACGCCTGTACTTATCCTCGGGAGGCTGCGAACCTTTAGGAAACACTTCACATTTCTTGGAATTCTTATCGTGCGCACTTGATTCAGCTTGAGAGATAATTTTTGAAATTCCTTCCACACGTCTGTGTACGCATCGAGCGCTCAGTAATGTAATTGCCTTATGGCTTATGATTTCCTCGAACGAGGGGCGAGATATAATCTCGGCGAGTTCATGTTGGGCCAGTCAGGATGACTTGAGGCTGGACCTTGTTTATGACTTGAGCATTGAGGTGCTGATTTTGTGAGTGGTGGCAATAGATAATGTATTGAGGGTTTGAAACCCCGTATTTGCACTATATAGTGCTGTGCTGAGATGGAACACGCGTCATGTGACGAGTGTGGTGGTATTGTGACTGGGGATTTGGACTTGATCCTTCCCGATTGATAGATTACTGTGTATAATGACTGAGACTGGGCTTATATCTATGTACTCGGTCTAGTAGCCATGTTTGGGGCCTTGTGCCGACCTGTAGAGTATTATGGAAGGTTTACTAATGGATGAGTTGTTAATTGTTCGACTCTTATCTAAACTGTTGTGTAGCCCCGAGCTATGGGCGTGGTGAATATTTATCATATCTCGTAATTGGATGGTAAAATGCCTTATTTGTAGTGGAACAAGTTTAAACTCAGGAAGACTAAAGTGATTTTGCTATGTGTATCCTGGTGGAAGGTATTGTGATGAAATGCTAAATTGAGAAAGAGGTATGTGGATTGATTCTCATGTGTAATTGAAATGTAGTTGATATGTGTTATGATTCGAGCAGGTACAACGCATGTTCGTGTACCAATTATGATAATATGAATTGTGTAGTATTGAGATTTAATGTTGTTGAAATACATTGTGATGTCTTGTTGAGCTGTGAATGTATTGCTAGGATGGTTTTGGTGATTCTCTGGCAGGTGGATAGGCCAATTTACAAAGGAAACTCTGCCGAAATTTTTGGAAAATTTGGGACTTAGAAAGATCTCTGTCACCTAAAAAGAGTGGGCTTATTGGTGGTGTGTGTATAAATGCAAGAATTGCAGAACGGTTAAGGTCTCTGATGATTCGAATCTCCGCCGAAGCTTGTAAATGACTTGAGTTTAATATCATACTAACATTTCGGCATCATTTGAGTAATACTGATATGAGTGGTTGAAAGTGCTTTGATGAATGGCTTCGAGATAAGTTGGGGAGGTTTCTATTGAATAACTGATTGCACTATTGTGTGCTATGTTGATTCTGTCTCTAAGTATGTTGGGAAATTCTGGTAAAGGTTATGGCGCTTCGTAGATGTGAAGAAATACTAGGATGTTTTGAACTACTGTTGGTAGAGAATGTTCGGTGTATAGAAAGGAAAGATGGCTCATTGTATCCGTAAGTAATCATGTTCTGCAATGTCAGAGTTCTAACAAAACACGAGTGGTTCTACTCAATGGGACAGTTGAATTACAGCTGAATAAGGGTGAATGATGCCCGAGAATGGTTTTGCAGTGTTCAAGATTTTGCTTGTAACAGTCAGGTGCCTTAAAATTTGTGTATGTGGCTAAAGATGACGGTTTCGTTAGAGAAGATCAAGGCTTGTGTTATATCATGTGAAGGATGAGATTCGTATCCGTATTGGGAAGTAATGATAACAATTTAAGAATCGCAGGAAGTTCTTCGAAATAATGTATGGTAGAATGTGGCACTTCTGGGAAACATTGAGAGAGTATTCAGTGGCCTATGGGCCTTAGGCTGTGTGGTCTTGTGTATGAGTCTCGTGTGGTAACATGAGTTGAGGTATTGTGATCCTTCAGTAAAGGAGAATATTAAATTAAAGATGAATCAGAAAGGAATTGGGTAAATGGAACAACTTGCTAATAAACCAGAATGGTATGAAAGGAATACGATTAATTCCTGGTATGTGGTTGAAGTAATGAGTCTTGCGGATATTGTGCAGCAAAGCTCTTGAGTGCTGGCAGTTGTGTAACTCGATATGGGTATAAGGACTCAGTCCTGACAGTTTAACTTATGAAATGTAATTGGGAGAAAGAGTTTATGATGTGTTTTACCGTGGTTTGAAAATGAGTGTATTTTTCCTGTTGGTATGCAAGGCTTGGAATGTGTGATGAGTTTTCTCTATATGAGATCATGAAAGTTCTTGACTAGTTGAGTGCGCCGATGTTTGCGGCGTAGGAAAGGGATATGAATTTCCATGTTGTCTTGGTGTGGTATGGAATGTGCGATGTGTTATGGAAAGTTGATAATGGCATATTCAAGGTTTTGAGATCAGTTCATAATATATGGGAAGTCATTAAAATTATTGAGCAGCGCGGGCAGCTGCAGGTGATTTAAGAATCGATCTTTCCGGTGATTAAGGAAAATTGTACAGCTATTCTAGTGAATTGGCAGGGAATATGGTCCAAAAAGGGCCAGGTAATATAAACTGATAATATTTAGTGATGTGGTGGTATCCTCTTGTTAGATTTGATAGTGATGATTGAGTTGTAAATGGCATAAGGAAAATTTCTGAATGGCTTTTGTGGTATGAATGGATGCTTGATGTGCGTTATGTATTTGTACGGTGAAGTACGGAATCAAGCATAGTGATTCATGTGTCATATATGTGTTAGAGACTTGAAGTTCTCGTTAGTCCGCCTATGCGGTGGTTGAATATCATGTGTATCGACACTGTTTTGTGATTATCGAAAATTAGAAGCTCTAGTGGCTTTTTCTCTCGGCTTGATATGACGAATTTGGATTATGATACTTGATTGTTGGCTGGTCATCATTGGGCCAGGTTATCTAGACTAATGTGATATAGACTATGATGGTATGGCACAAATTGTGTAGCAGAGTGCATCGGAGTATGCTCCAGCGGGGTAGTTGTACCTCAGGACTAGCAGACGGCTGGTGGGTATTGCTTTGTCGGTTGGGCCTTCGTGGCGGATATCAGTGCAGAGGTTTCTATCGTTGATTTGGTTCTGGTATTGAGTAACTTTGTCGGATGCGTTTCATGTGGCCGAGCTTGAGGCTATATATATATGTTTGTTGCAATGAGCAACTTGACCCGATGTGCATTCCCTTTTGCTAGATTTATGTATGGATCGGGTGGCACGCCGCCACAAGTATGGTATCCGGATCGGGTGGCACGCCGCCACAGGTATGTTATTGGAATGGGTTGCGCGCCGCAACAGTGTGATGTGGAAAATATAGTTTCCTATATCTTACCTTGTATACAATAGTTCCTAGCTTCCGAGGAATAGTCCGTATTGGTATCGCTCGGGGAATAGCACATCGGTTGTGTCTTTTCAGGATTTGATAGCGTATATTTATCGTATCACCGCGGGTGAGGTTGATTGCTTGGGTTCAAGACCTAGATCTGTGCATGGCAAGTTTGGCTAACCGTTTAGAGCTTGGTGACTCGAGGTGCTTCATGAGTAATAATGTTGGGATAGAATCACGAATCGTGGCAAGGCCACGTGATGTTATGACCTCTCGAGGAGGATTCGGGTACTCTATTTCTATAATGCGAGACGCGATCTCAGTTCTATATTATGATGGCACAGAGGGATTGAATTGCAGCTCTTTTGCTGGAGACAGTTGTCATGATTTGAGTTGTCATGATTCGAGTGTGTGCAGACATTTCTATTGGAGCCTATGTTGTGCTCGTCGTGGCTTAGGCCGGTGTTGAGGTGTCTTATCACCAGTGCGATGTGTTATAATCGAAATGGTCGTTGGAGCCAATAATGAATGTGAGTATATGTGATTTTAGTTGGTTAGAAAGGTAATACCGAGATTTGGGTCCGAAATCTGTTGTGGTATCAATTAAAAGTGAAATGGATTCATGAATGGTTGACCTGAGAGATGGGTTCGATATATCGCGTGTCTGGTTGCCGTGGGCATGTTTGAAGGTGTTGGAATAAGACTCTATCTAATAGAAAAGGTTTTTCAGCTAGTATTTGGTGATTGTGGCCAGTTGTTGTGATTAGAGGCTATCGTCTCGAGTGATTGGGTTGTGTGATACATCATATGATCTCACCCGGAGTAGTGAATATGGGTTATGGTAGTGGATTCAAGTGTATCCTGAGTATAGGCATGGGATTTGCAATTGGCACATGATTTCAGAAAGTACAATGTGCTTTATGGTTAAGATGGTCTGTGAGATTTCAGCTGTATGGTGTTTTCGGACTTGCGTGAGATAGGGTGACGTATGATCGCCCGAATATATGCTGGGTAAGGTCATTCAGCTATTGAGTTGCTTCTAGTACCACTCCGGTACGCTCGAGGACGAGCGTTTGTTTAAGTTGGGGAGAATGTAACGACCCGGCCCGTCGTTACGGGAATTACCACCCCGTTTCTTTGCATTTACATATATTATGCTTTTAAAACAGTATTAGAGTATATCGGGTGAGTTAGGAGTGATTTGGATTGAAAATGAAGCAAATAGCATGTTTGAAGGAAGCTTGAATATGAAAAGTCAACCAAGAGTTGACTATTGAGTTAGAGTGCTCGGAACCGGATTCCGATGATTCGACTAGATTCGGGGGATCATTTATGACTAAGGAGAGCAATCGGAATTGAATTCGGAGGTCCGGTGTAGTTTTAGGCTTGAATTGGCTAAGGTTGAATTTTGACGAAATCCGAACGGTAGGTGAGATTTTGATCCGGGGGTCGGAATGGGATTCCGACAGTGGCAGTAGCTTCGTTAGGTGATTTTGGATATGCCTGCAAATTTTCAGGTCATTCGGACATCGTTTGATCGGGTTTTGGATTGAATGTTAGTTTTGAAAGTTTTGAATAAACATAAGCTTGAATCCGTGTGTAATTGATGATTTTGATGTTTAGGATGGTGTTTTTATGATTGGAACAAGTCCGTATCGTGTTTTGGAGTATGTTGGTGGTTTTCGTTGGGGTCCCGGGGGCCTCGGGGTGAATCCGGACCATCATCCGGCACTTTGGAACAAGGAATGGTCTGCTGTAAATTGCAGACCACTGGGCACCAGTTAAGCCTTCGCGTTCGCGAGGGCACTGCCGCGTTCGCGTAGGCTGGGGCCAGTTGGCCATCGCGTTCGCGAGGTAACATGCCGCGTTCGCGAAGGAGAAGGTTGGAACGCATCGCGTTCGCGTGGGTGAAGGACGCGGACGCGTAAGAGGAAAAGACGAAGCATCGCGTTCGCGTGGTATGGGACGCGAACGCGTAGAGGAAAAATCCGGGCTAGGAAGATTGGTCTTCGCGAACGCGTGACTTTACGTCGCGTTCGCGATGAAGGAACGGAGCAAGGCATCGCGTTCGCGTGGAGACCATCGCGAACGCGTAGGGTAAAATCGTCCGGCAGTGAATTAAAATCACAGAACAGAGGGCTCTCGGGTTCATTAACCCAAAACACAATTTTTGAGCCCTAGAGAGAAGAAATCACGGGAAAACGCTGGGAAATCATCGGGTATTCGTCGGAGGTAAGATTCTTGACTCAAAAACATCAATTTATGGTAGTATTAGCATCAATCTTCATGAAATTGGGTTGAAATCTTGAAGAAATGTGGCTTAAGTATTAAAAACGGGATTTTTGGATTTGGAGGGTCATTTGAACTCCGATTTCGATAAATTTTATATGCACGGACTCGTAGCGAGATAAGGATCGCGTTGGTGCTAATTTCGGAATTTTCCGAGCAGTGGGGCCCGGGGTCGGGTTTTACCAACTTAGTGTAATTATGCTAATTTCATGTAAATTGAAGTGGGTTATGATTATTTGACCCGTAATTGATGTAATTATTGTGGTTTGACTAGATTCCACGCACGAGGGAGCTAAATTCCAAGGAAAGCGCAAGGCGGATTAAGGCTTCGACCGGCTAGAGGTGAGTAATAGATGTGGGTGATGACCAGCGGGTTCGAAACCCCGGTATACCACTTTGTGACGCTGTATAGCGGCGAGACACGCACACTCTCGAGAGTGCGGGGTCGATCATGAACTGGAGACTACATATTAGTCCAACCTGTTGATACTGTATTATTGGCTATTCTAGAGCCATCGAACCTCCTTCTCGGAGGGTTGCATATATGTATATATATATTGTGATAATGGCCACTCTTGAGCCGAGGAACCCCCTTCTTGGGCGGTTGATTATACATGTGGGCCGTGAGCCAGTTATTGGATCCCGCGAGGATCATTATCATTGTCTTATCACATAGACATGCTAGTTTACTACTAGTCCGCAACTATTTTTGTTATTATGCTAATTCCAATCTCTGGAACTTGATATTACTGTTTTCCAACCGAAAAATGATAAAAGAGTTTTCAAAAACTACTTTTGAGCCTGCGAGGCTGTATCTGCATATTAGCTGACTAGTAGTGGATCGGGCTGCACGCCGCAGCGAGGTATATGTTGGATCGGACTGCGCGCCGCAGGGATATCTCTATGAGATGTGCTTGGGCTGTAGGAGCCCCTCCGGAGTCTGAACCCCCACAGTGAGCACGGGTACCCAAAATTGGAGTCGGGCTACACGCCGTAGCGGTCATATCATGCATTGCATTGCATTTAGCTACATCTGCTAGCTGTTATGCTATTTATTGGTATTTGTTGGTACAGGTACAGTGAAGATTGATTCTATGACAGGGTAGCTGATTATAGCTTTACATAGTGCTTTATTGCGGATTTCTTATCTGCGCTGTCTTACCCTTGTTTATTACCACCGAGTCTGGCAGTACTCATTTTACTCCCTGCACCTTGTGTGCAGATCCAGGTACCTCTCAGCAGTGATCCAGTAGCTGTGCGAGGCGACGTTTGTGGATATTCGAGGTAGCTGCAGAGTCCGCAGGACCCGATAATTCCTTCCTACTGTCTTTCGATTTTGTATTGACATTTCATTCCGCACTTGGTATTTTGTAACCTTTATACACTCATGTTCTGTTAGAGGCTCATGACTCTTGACCCTTGGTCTATGGGAGTTGATATATTTTGGGACTTGGTTTCCCCGCTGTTGTAATATTGTTTCATATTTTGAGATGCTTAAATGGGCTAAAGAGAGCTTCTAGCTCCGTTGTTTATATTGATTGGTCAGGCTGGCTTAGCAATGTGCTGGGCGCCATCACGACCAGATTTGGGGTCGTGACAATGGCAGAATTCCTCCAGGATTCTAAAAAGCATCTGAAATTCGAGTTTTTTCCACAAGAACAAAATAGTTGTAAATTGTAAAAAATAAGTAGAAGAGAAAGAGAAGTGAAATAGGTATTTATAATACCAATAGGAGTCTATTGGAATTAACAGACTTATCTCTTCATAATAGGCACCTTTTAAAATCAATAGCACCTTTTTTTTAAAAAAAATATTAAAATATTTTTCTAAAATTAAAAGGCTAAAACATTTTTAATTAATCAAATAATGGTGGCTAAAAAATTAATTCTAGCTACTTAATTGGCCCGAAGTCCAACTGCCCCAAGTGCCCAATCTTGACTATTAATAATATAGTCAAATTCCAATTTCCCTCCAAAACACCCACAAAATATTCAAACTATATAAGATAAAAGAAGTGCATTTAAGCACCTCTTCCTTTCTTTCTTTTTCCAATGAGGAACAACACAACTTCTTCTCGAATACTCCCATCAAACACTAACTATGTAACAATCTTAGTTAGTGATTGATGTTATTTATGAGATCCATGCATATAGTAGGTATCTTTTGATTTAAACCTACTACTTGTATAAACTATTCAAGACCTTGTAGAAATTAATGGTTAGATTAAGTTCTATTAAACCACAATTCCTATATGACAAGATTGAAAAGCTTTATACACTTAAATCGTACCAACTCGACAACTTGTTCACCTTGTTTTAACACCCGATTATGGTCTTGTGTTACTTCCTGAATTCATAAACACTTATCAAGTTTTGTGTTCCAAACTTTGATTGAAGCGGCACCACTTCTTGTGTTTACATGGGTGAAGATTTAACCAAGTCCTTGACAAGGACTTTTCTAGTTCTTAAACCGAACTCTGCTTCTTCACTCACTTGACCAAGTGTTGGCTGACTGTCATTTGCAGCAGGTTCCTGCCATCCAGCAATACAACGAACGTGAATTTTAATCGAGCATTGTTGATTTGATGCTTTGTAACTAAGAAGGAGTTTGATCCGACCCGGATAATTGAACGTGAACTCTACTTTTTGGTAAATGTTGACTTTTTCATTTTGACATCAAAACTTGGGTTCTGCGTAGTTCTCATCAATATTTGGGTGTACTTATGTTTATGGATGTTATAAGTTGGTATTCGATGCAGCAAATATGGTTCAAATTAGCAACTACGTTTACTTGGGAACAACTAAAGGAATTATCCACGTGAAGCATACCACACCCTATTTTGAGATTGATTGAGAATTTTCTGGATATTCTATTAGAGGGTTAGGCCTTGAGAACTCGAACCCAGAAATCGAATACTACAATTGAGATCATCCATTTCAGTGTTTGCGAATTGTCATTTGTGAAAAAGGTGGAAGATCGGGAGAGAAAGGGGAAAGATGAAAAAAAAAAAAGAGAAAAGGGTTTAACTAAATTCCTTGAAGGCACAAATAATAAATTAGTAGCCTTTTAAGGTGGATTATATATATTTATAACTAAAATATTTTAGGTAGGATATATTCCAATACATGGACATTTTCGTAATAAGGTTTCAAATAGTGTATAGGCATGAAAAAATCCCTTAGACAAATCTCAACAAAAATACAAAGAACAAACACTAGAATAAGATGTTGCGCCACTGTTTAAACTTTTGTATTAAGAGTCCGTTTGGACATAAAAAAATTCCTTTTTTCCAAAAGAATTTTACTTTTTTCAAAATCAACATTTGTTCATAAAATTTTCAATTTTTACTTAAAGATGTATTTTGAAAATTTTAAAAAATCTAAAAAACTCTAAAAAGTTGTTTTTCAAAATTTTCACTCAAATCACTCATAAAACTTTAAAAATAACCCAAACTGAAATTTATGTCCAAACAAACCTCTAAACTTTAAATACTATTTTACTTGAAATTTTTTTCACTTTTTTTGGGAATTTTACAACTCTTATGTCCAAACGCCTACAAAAATAGTCGGAGTAGGGATTGGATATTAATGGGCAATTTTACTTCTAGCTAGGGGTACACATAGGTTGGGTTGACTCGGATTTCTCAATTACCAAATCAAACCAATGGTGTCGGGTTTAAAACATCTATAAACCAAACCAAACCAACAAAGTCAGATTTTTCAATCTAAGATTTTTTTATTTTTGTCGGGTTTTCGGGTAGAGTCTTTATAGCACAAATATGTAACCTGTGATCCAAATATTTCTTTAGTCCTATTAAGATACAACTAGTTATATTTTTCAAGAAACTAACCCAATAATATGAGATAAGTCATAGTATTGTACTAAAATATTCAATAACAAAGACAATAAAATTGCATAAAGCAAATATTGTTAATTAATAAGCCATAATAAAAATTAACACAATCTAAATATAGTATATATGCCATATTAAAATAAGTATAGCTAATAAGTATTATTAGTTACATAAATAAGCACAAAAGAAAAATAAACTAAGTTACACATTCTCATTATAAACCAATGTAAACTAAAAAATAGATATCTAATACTATCATCATTCCTAGTGTTGAATTAATCTTTTGTTAGCATTAATATTGATTTGAACTTTATTTGAGCTATTGTTTCGGGATCCAAGATATTTCCCAAAGGATGTTATATGCCTGATGGACAAATAGTTGGAGAGGTTCAGTATGGCATCTTGTGGAATGTTTAAAGAAAACAAGACTCTTGATTTGGTGAGGTTGATTTTTTGTTTTGATTGTTCATTGAAGTTCTGTAATATTAAAAGAATGGTATTGCAGTTCCTGTCATTGGCTTTAGCAAAGAGGTTAGGTCATCCGCAAAGAAGAGGTAGAATATTTTTGGTCTAGACCTAATTATACTTATAGGATGCCATTGGTCATGTAGGCCTTGTCAATATTTCTTGATAGTCTTTCCATGCACATGATGAATAGGTGGGGAGACATAGGGCCTCCCTGCCTAATGCCTCTTGGAGGTTTGAAAGATTATATTTTTCCCCCATTGACAAGAATGAAAATGGATAATGTACTGATGCAGGACATGATGAGCTTGGATAAGCCTTTGGCAAAATTGAAAGCAGCTAGAATGTTTTAATAAAGGACCATTCTAGCCTATCAAAGGCCTTCTCTAGGTCTATTTTTAGGATCATGTTGCCATTTTTCCCCCTCAATTTTCTAAAGTGTGTTATATATTCTTGGACAATGATGGCATTATCACAGGCTCTCTTATTAGAAAGGAAGCTTACTTAGCTTGGCCCAATGATATGGGGCAGAATAGGCTTTATCCTGTTCACAATAATTTTTGTTACTGACTTGTAAATGGTGTTACAAAGTCCTATAGGTCAAAAAATAAATTAGCATTGAAGCTTGGTTCATGGCGTAGGAGAGTTTGGTTCATGGTGCCATCCATAGAACTTGTAGAGAAGCATTTTTACAGAAGTTTGTGATAGAATCCCCTACTATGTCCTAATACTTTTGATAGAAGAAGGGGTTGAGGCTATAAGGGCCAGGAGATTTGAAGGGTTTATGGGAGAAGATTGCCCTTTTAATTTTACTCCCATAAAGAGGTTTGTCCATAAAAGCTCTTTGGCTTTCAGACAAAATGGGTGACATGGTAGAATGGCTTGTGAAATCCCAAAGGGCTTTAGTGTGGGATGTTGTGTGTAGATTAGTGAAGAATCCCACAATTGTTGTATGAATGTCATTCTAGTCATGTAGTCAGTTTCCACTCTCCTCTTTAAGAGAGAGGATTATGTTCCTTCTTCTATTAGGGTAGATATGTGAAAGAATCTGGTGCTAGCATCACCCATATTTAGCCAGTTAATCCTAGACTTGAGTTTCCAAAAGTCTTCTTTATTTTTGAGAATTAGGTTAAGTTCAGCAGTTAAACCTGTTTCAAGGTGTAACAGGTAACTGCTGAATTGGTAGCTAGGAGATCTCTGGATTCCAGAGATTCTTGCTAGGATTCTCCACTTTTGATGGAAGATGTTTCCAAAGACTTCCTGGTTCCACTTGGTGACTAGAGTCTTGAAGTTATCAGTAGATTGAAGAAGGGTGGAATGGCCTAAGAAGGCCTTATTGATGATGTTAGGGAATGAAGGGTGGCTAGTCCACATTGACTCAAACCTGAAGGGCCTTGATTGTTTGTTATTTGGAGGCCCTACCAAGTTAATTTGTAAAGGGTAATGATCTGAGTGGGTCCTAAGAAGGTGCAGTGCCGTAGCTTCAGGGTACTGTTCAATCCAGCCTTCATTTGCGAAGTAATTATCTATTCTTTCCAGGATTATAGAGGTTTTTTTACTGTACCTTTTATTAGTCCAAGTGTATTTGCTTCCTCTATAGCCTAGGTCTAGAAGTTTACACTCATTTATACATTTCCAAAATAGGTTGCTGCAACTCAGGTTTATGGGATTGCCCCCAAATTTGTCCCTGGCCTTTAAGTCTTCATTGATGTCTCCTCCTATAAACTAGTTGTTTTTTAGGTTTTTGATATTGTAATTATTTTCTCCCATATGAGTTCCCTATTTGCTAAGAGATTACTAGCATAATAGCAGAGAAGAGCCATGGAGGGTGGTTGGGACTTACCTTAACCATTGTATGGATGCCTTGAAGGTTAGTGACACCTCTTCAAATGCCACAAACTCCTCTTTCCACATGAACTCTATACCCCCAGATAGCCCTATTGTTGGAGACTGAATGATCATATCGAACTAAAGTTGTTGAGCCAGATTCTGGTAGTCTGCCATCTTTGTTTCAAGCAGGACAATCATGGTCGGTTTGTGCATTTTCACCATTTCTAAACAATGCCGTTTGAACTCAGCATTGTTTTCACCTCTAACTTTCCATATGATGTAATTCATCATTAGAGTTGGGGGTGGTTGGTGAGGTCCCTTTTGAGGGATCTTTGGTCTTTCTAGACCCGTCATTTGAGGTGGAGGGACTTCCTCCGGAGACTTTGCACTGGAGTTAGGTTGAGAAGGGGTTTCATCGGACCATGTGTTTAAGTTGAGACGACGCTCATTCCACATTTGATCATTTTTCAGGGACATAGTATCACTATTATATTGTTGGTTTCTATGCTGAACTTTATCGCTCTCACTAAGTCCAGAAGTAGTGAGTCTGTTCGTGGTGTGGCATAAGGTGTTTCCTCTTCCTCTGAGGCATTCTTCTTCTTGAGGATCTCCAGTGCTTTGGAGACTCCTTTATTGATGTTCTGGAGAGGTGGAGAATTGCTCTTCCCTTTTCGAACAGAAGATGATGGTTTGTTTTGAGTTGGTTGGTCAATCAAAACAAAGAGCGGCTCCACTGATGGATCCTCTTTTATCAGATCTGGGAAGAAAGGTAGGGTTTGGAAGCTCTATAGAATGTGGTTTTTGAGTGCTTAAGGGTCAGTTAATGGGGAGTTGCTTTCGTTGTTGACTATCGATTGCCATAGGAGGGGTCCAAAGGCTGCCAGTGATTTGCTCAATGCTTCCACCGTGACTCTGGCTAGGTGGGCTAGGTTTTGCACTATCAGGGTTACCTTCTGATTTCCCAAGGTGAAATTGTAGGAGATTCCCTGGTCATGTAAAGCAACCTCCAACTAGGAGGCCAGTTCGTGGTCCGGTGGTTGTGGTAGGAAGGTGATGATGGTTCGTTGCATTTTATTTTCCATTTTTGTGTTTCTTAGCTTTACTACTTTGGGTAACAACTGGGGTAAACTTAAGGGATTGTCGTTCCATCAGAGCCCCTTTTGGTGTCAAATATTGGTCAGTAGACGGGTTACTAGATATCGGAGCTAGGGGTGTATAGTCATTAATTGGAGATATAATAGAGGTGACAGTTGTAGTCTTTTCATCTAGAAATTGGGGGGAGGGGTGTGTACCAGATAGGGCACTTGATTGTTATTGATGACTGTTGATATTTTTCCATTAAAGGTCGTTTCAGAAATTATGGTAGGGGAAACGTAGGTGAGTATGTTTGGGTGCAGAATTAGGCTGACAGATGTGCCCTTGTTGAAGTACCCATTTGGAGTAAAAGGATCGACCTCGTTGGGTATTTGGCCACTCTTGAGAAGTGTGGTCTTGGGGTTTGGGCTGGAGACCCCTTGAATGTTGGGTTCATGATTGGGGTTGGTAGGGTCGTCAGTAGCTGGTCCCACTTTTCTTTTGGCGCTTGTACTAGGCCGTGCCCGTGTGCCTATTCTCTGACCTTGTGGGTTAGTGGGGCTTATGTTATGCAATGGGCCATTGGGCTTTTCGGGGTAGTTTGGGCGGGGTTGACTTTTTTTGAATTGTAACACAGAGTTTGATTTTGGAGAAATTTACCTGAGTTGGCATCGAACAAATTTACCTGTATCTCGTCCGTTTGTGAAGCATGTTGTGGTTTGTTCATTCTACCACCATTTTTATTTGTCCCTGCTTGCGTCTTCTAGGGAAGGTAACAGTTTTCCACTCATTTTCCTTCGGTATGACTATTTTCCTTTGATGAGCTTCCTTTGGTTCATGGGTTGTTGTAGGTGTATGTGCCCTATAATTGCAAATTTGTGCAGTGTGCCTGATTCTGCCACAAATGGTGCACAGAGTCCCCTCTTTTCGTAGATCACAGCCTGTTTATGGTCCCCTATTATTACCAATATTTCTACTGGGTTTCCCGTGTTACTTGAATACAAATACGGGCATATCTTCCCCTTAGAGTTGAGGATGTACATTGGCCTATCTTGAGATGTTTGCCCAGTTTCCTATCAACTTTCTCGAGGATGTCCTGATCATAGAATTCTATTGGTAATTGAGGGAGCCGGATCCATATGGAAGTAGAAGTAAGGGTGGCTTCTTGAGGAACAAATTTTGGTTCCCATTTTCATACATATAGGAAATTTTCGGAGATGAACCAGGGGCCAAGGTAGAGAGCCTTAACCATACTTCTCCTAAACTATTTAACTATGTAGAAGTCTCACCCCAGGTCAATCAAGATTAAATGTCCAGATGGCTTCCATAGCTCATTTAGTTTAGTTCGAAGGAGATGGTGGGGCATCTTTCGCTTGAAAACTTTGATGATTACAGAGTAACGCCATAGAAGGTAAAGGCGTTGTTTTTCATCTTGCGAAAGGGGAATTAAACCCTAAATGTGCTTCCCTTTGTCAAGATCTGGATTTGGTTAGTGGTCGATCTCATAGTAATTAGTTTGATTGCTTGTTGGTTTGTCCAGGAGCATTTCCTTATAGGAGTGATGAGGTAATTCTACCTCCATTTGACTATATGCTTATCTGGGGGTTCCGGTGGGAGTGGTGGCTTGATCAGAGGGGGATTCATGAACAACGATAGACAAGGACAAAGGAACAAGTAGGGAGAATATTTTAGTTGGTTCAGATACTCGGCGCTATAACATTTGTTATCATTCAAGAATGTTTATGTCCAAATTTGAAATAGTACATTAAAAGATGAAATTGTGAAAAGTGTAAGAAATATTTATATATTAAATAACAATAAATATTTATATATTAAATAACAATAAATATTTATATGTATAAAATATTTTTAAAACTTGTATAAATATACCATCCTGTTAGTTTGATTTTGATTTGATTTTTTTTTAGTTAAAACAAAACTAAATCAATTATGATCGAATTTTTTGTTCCAATACCAAACCACAATTGAATTTTTTTTTCCGTTTAACTTTATCCATTTTTTGGTACACCCCTTATGCTGGTCTAGTTCTTAATTATAATGATCCTTCGGGTTTGACAACATATGTTTTCACAGTTCAATGTAACTAAAATGAAAGTTCACGAGGAAACAAAGCCAGGGGAATGCTCAAAACAAGACAAATTGCTAATTCCTTCTTAAAAAATTTTATGATCTTTCTTGAGTTTACTTAAAAGAAAGAATGTGCATTTTCTTTAGCAAGTGCAAAGATATTACAATTTTCAGCGTGCGCATTATGGAACGATCAATTATTCAGGTTAAAGAAATAAAAACTAACCTTGGCTACATAGTCAAACGTCACTCAAAAAAAACTGTTGATCTGGATTTAGCCATGCTAAAAAATGTTTAAATGCACAGGGTATTAAAACGAGGACAATAATAAATTAAACAACTGTCTCCCAAATAAAAACCACAAAATTAAATATGAAACAATGTCTCCCAAATGAAAATTACAAATGCAATACTACAAATGATCCATTAGAATCTTGTCACTATATTTTCTTTTCGTTTTCTTTGCCATCAAAGGTTGGTCGGATCAAGTGCTGCTTTGTTAGAATATCTTGAGAAAGATCAGCTTCAGACTTCCACATCAAAACTGACAAACCACATCATCACATGTACGAGATCAACTATGCTTCCCAATCCGCAAATCGTCTGACTACTCAAAATTGCATCTCTAAGAAGAAATCCAACGTCTCTGCATCTTTTAGTTCACAGAAAAGTGTTTCGCAGGTAACACTGAGGTCGGACCTTGGCTAGTGATATCCCCTTCCCCTTCCCCTTCCCCTTCCCCTTCCACGGAAACCCCGTCCCCTGCCTCTACCTCTTGTACTTCTCCCTCCATATGACAGACCTTGAAAACCCGTGTCAACAAACTGGTTCGGCATGCTAACACCTCCCCGGCCCTTCTTTGGCGCATAACTACTTGAACCATTAATTGCACCAACAGGTCGTTTGACTCTGGTGATAAAGAAATGGACATAAACTAGGTAAGATGAGAAAGTATATGAAAGGATAACTAGTGAACATCCTAAAAGAAAATAAACCGCCATTACAAGTCTTACATATTGAACGAGACTTTGAAGTAAATAACTAGCAATACAAGTCAGTAAATAACAAATAACGAGGGTAACTCAGAAAAATCTATGTACAAACAGTTAAAAATCAAGACCAAAAAAGCATCTAGAGATGATAGACAAACAGTAAGGCAAGTAAACCTTTATTTTTGTACTTGCCTATTTCTTGGGTCATATCTTTGTGCTCTATATAAATAGAGCTGGAATATTTTAGCATGACCAAAATCATGAACAATATGTAAAATGTTTTCAGATGATTGAATTACTTAAGACCGTGTATCCTATTGGATACAAAGAAATCAAGCTAAAGAAAACATACAACAACAACAACAACAACAACCCAGTATAATCCCACGTAGTGGGGTCTGGGGAGGGTAGTATGTACGCAGACCTTACCCCTACCTTGGGGTAGAGAGGCTGTTTCCAAATAGACCCCCGGCATCCTTCCCTCCAAGAACTTCCCACCTTGCTCTTGGGGAGACTCGAACTCACAACCTCTCGGTTGGAAGTGGGGGTTGCTTACCATCAGAGCAACCCCTCTTGTCTAAGCTAAAGAAAACATAGAATTCCATAATAACGGGAGGCTTATTGTGGGGCTAGAAGCTAGCTTTTCAGACCATTGAACGATGTGCCGAAACTGGAAACCTATCCGAATGAAAGTGGGTTGAGCCACTAAGCATGGGCTGAAGGAAGAAAGCTTTCATATCTAAATTGACCATTAACAATGGAACCTTTGGTTTGAGATGTATCACCATTCCAAAGAGACGTAGAAAAGAATAGTAATAAAGTATCGATTCAATCCAAATCAAAGTAATACTAAAGCAGGGATGGGTAATTATACTCAACATCTCATTTCACTAACATGTTATATTTCACCATTCAGCCAGTAGATTGTCCATGCAAAAATATTAACTATGAAACCAGAAAAGCTATATAAACTAGTGTAACCACACCATCCTTCTGAAGTTCAAACAAAAACATACCCAGTTGATGACGATGTTGATGGTGCTGTAGATTTCACAACTTCCTTCCATGAAAGGTTGATTTTTTTGTCCCCAATGAATGAAGGTGTTTTTGCATGTAGTGGCTGAATTATCAAAGATTATAATTGGTTTGGGATAGTCTCGCATAAGCAAATTTAAAATGTATGTCTGTATCTTAAAATTCAGTTTGCTTACCTGAGCCATAGACAGTATATTATTGCAAGTCCTCAGCCCCGTAGTAGTATTCTGCTTCTGAGCCTTCTGCAGAACCAAAAAGATTTTACTGCTCAAATAGTGCACCATTAAGTAGCATTTTAAGAACAATCTGTTAAAACCTGGAGAATGCACTCACGAGTTTTTCCTTTTCTTCATCAGATTTAGCAGCAGCAAGTGCTTTATTGTGCTCCGCCATCCCCTGAGTCAATTTCTTAATGGCAGCCCTAGCAAGCTCTTCAAAACAGTTTAACCTGGACAAAATACCAAGGAAGAGAAGTAAAATCAAGACTTCCAGGATTGTAAACACAGTAAGAGCTCATTTGGCCAAGCTGCCAAAAACTGCATAATTTGAAAAGTGCTTTCCAAAAAAGTACTTTTGGAGAATAGTAGTTTGTGTTTGGCCAATTCATTTTAGACGTGCATTGTGCAATATTTGATAAGCAAATTGTGTTTGGCCAATCTTTCTAACAAGCATTTTGATATACGAAAAAGGGCAGTAAATGTTCAATTTACAATTAGTATTATCTATACAAGAGAATTGAATTTATAAAACATAAAGTAAAAATTTAAAGATTTTAAGCAATATAAAGTACAGCTATCTCGAGATAAATATCGGTAAATGGTATAACTTATTCTTTACATGACGATTCTAACATATTAATATACATCATTTAGTACAAATTAAAAATTTATTCCATAAATCCTACAAAAAAAAAAGAGATCTATTAATCGTAGAGAAATTATTCCAAAGAAGAATACGAAAAGAATAAAAAATGATGGAAAAAAGAAAATGAAGAAATGAATGGTAGAAACCAAAAAAAAAAAATTAAATAAATGAGGGATAATTTGAGATATGTAATTTTTTGGAACAAATATTTTCTCTTGAAAAACTTAAGGCAAAATACATAAAGAGACACCTAAAACTGACCCCAGATGTCTATCTCAAACTCCAACTTGCCAGATAACCTTTTAGACACCTCAAGTTGGTAGAGGTATATCCCGTGAACACCCGAATCTGACATGGCACCACGTGTGTGTAATCCTCACATTTGAGCACGTTTTCAACTAAAAAAGTGTGTGAAATTCTCTTTTTACCCTTATAAATACTTTATTTCACCCCAAATGCCCCTACCTTTCTTCTTCATCGTTCTCCTTAGCCAACCACTGTTAAAGCACCATTAAAACCTTTAAATGTAATAGTGTAGCAGTACCCAGGTTGTTAATTCTTAAATTATATTACTAAAGTCAAAAATATTCACTATTCAATCGGTTGAATCACTGTTACAGAACTCGTGACATCATCTTCTCCACACCAAAAAAGTGTTTTCATAGGGGGAAGAAACAAGAGTAAGCTTGACCGGAACGACAGTGCTGGTCGGAAAAAATTTCCGGCAATGTACCAAGCCAGCAAAAAATTGAAGGAGAGAGAAGAGAACGGAAAAGAACCTGGAAAGGTAGCGCTGATATGATTAAGAATAAGAAGGAAAAGATTAAATGGGGAAGTAGAGAAATAAGACGCAGGTGTGGGGGGAATGATGGGAATTGAGAAGGAACGGGGAAAAGAAACTAGAAGGAAGAAACGGGGAAGTTGGGTGGGGTCTACTTTTGGATTTTTATTTTCTTTATCGTTTTTAATTATCACTTCTTTTGTTTAATCATGCGTAGTCTACGTGTTAAATTCTGATTGGTTCATTTAACCATATAGGAACAGTTGTGTCTCACGCATTACATCTTCTAGACACGCGTGTTTACTTGACACATGAAAACCAACATAAAGTGTCTATATGGTCACCTGGTAAGTTGGAGTGTGAGATAGACATCTGGGGCCAACTTTAAGTGTCTCTTTAGCTTCTGTTTCTTGGAAAAAGCTAGAATTTGTAGCTTCTTCCCAAAATCAAAAAGAACTACTTCTGCTGGTGCTCAAAAACACTTCTGTGTTTTGGCCAAACACCTTTAATTTCCAAAAAAGTACTTTTTTGACCAAAAAAAAGTACTTTTGGCCTCCTAGAAGCTTGGCCAAACAAGCTCTAAGTTACTACAACAACAACAACAGCAGCAAACCAAGTAGGGTCTAGAGAGAGTAGTGTGTACGCAGACTTTACCCCTACCTTGTGAAGGTAGAGAGGTTGTTTCCGATAAACCCTCAGCTCAAAGAAAGCTCAAAGAAAGCATGCAAGTGAAGTAAGTTATAATTTATAAGGATAAAAGTCTTCCAAGTTCCAATATATGAGCTTGACATAGTCACTGACAGAATCCAATCAGTTCCCTGAACACCTAGAGCCAACCACAGTTTGCGGCGCATTGAGGTTCAAATAGCTTGCTTAGGGAAAAGGTACACTTCACTAGTCTCATCTTTTCTTTGTGTTTTTGGATTATTTATTGGGAATGGTTTTTGTTACTTTCTTGATTGAGTTTATGATGTTATGGCAAAATTGCGATGTAGGATCAATGAAAAGGAAAAATAAAGAAAGCATACATAATAATTGATTTAGCATAGGAAACTACAGAAACCTCTAGGACACCTCTCATCCACTCAACTCAATTCATCTCTCTCTATCCCCCTCTCGCTCTCCCCCTCAGCTTTTTCACCATCCATTCAGGTATGTTCTCCAGTTTCGCACACTCCTCTTTTCCTCCCAACTCTCAAGTGCTATTCTCCTTTTCCTAGATCATTGCTAGTCTCATCTTCCTCTTCTTTTTCCTCATCCGTACTTGCTAAAACCATATTGAATAGAAAACATATGTTGAACCCATGCTTTTTGATGAAGTAAGAAATATATAAAGCATCAAGAAGATGCAAAAGAGCACTGTCTAGGTGCTAATACAAAAAATGATATGTTAGCTCTATACAGATGGTCCTACTTTAGGGTTAGGGAGCTGACAAAATCCAAAGATAAATTGGGTGAGCTAATAGGGGAAATGTTACTCCGGCTACATAACAAACTTATATAATTAGTCTTCAAGGAGTAATTTGGAGTTGCTAAACCATCAAAACACCTTATATTTCTTTCTGTCCAAATAGTCAAAAAAATACTCCAGGAATCATTCCAGAGCTGATGGATTTACCAACTTTCTATAGACTCCCGCTACAATAAACATCTTTAATACTCGTTGGCATCACCCAGCTGAAAGGAACATGTTCAAGATATCTGTAGCACAGTGTTATAAATAGCGCTCGCCTCAGCGCTAATTGCGTGAGGCGAGTTGACGCGAGCAGCCTGCGCTATTTTGGCTCTGTTGCATTGCGATTGTAAAAGGTGAGCGCCTCTGCTTGTGTAGCAAGAGGCGCTGTGTAGCGAGAGGCGAGCTGTGGTGTCGGTTTTTGAAAAAAAGAAAGAAAAAGGCGTAGATTAGGGCTTAAAACATTAGGGCTTGCAGTGAGATTTCACGTTTCTTTCTTCCTTAACCTTAAAACAACAGAGCACCCAAGTCCACCCAGCCCAGGTAAGCTTCTCTTCTTCTTTCTCCTCTCTTTCTTTCTTCCTTTTCCTTCTTCTCCTCTTCTTCTTTCTATTTTTGTTGCTCTGTTTTTTGTCGAGCAATAGTGCAGAACAGAGAGTGTCTGTTGCTTTGTATTTTTTTTTCGTTTTTCTTTTCTTCTGATCTTCTCTTCTTTCTATTTTTTTTTGCTCTGTTTTTTGTCGAGCAATAGTGCAGCAAAAAAAGGACAGAGAGTCGGTTTATTCTCTCTCTTTTTTTTTCGTTCATCTTCTTTCTTCTTCTGGTCTTCTCTTCTTTTCTTTTCTTTTTTTGTTGCTCTGTTTTTTATTGAGCAGCAGTACGGCACCCTGTTTTTGCAGAGGCAGAGGCAGAGAACTTCAAAACTTCAAACCTGGAATTTCCTCCTTTTTCAGTTATAGAGTAGAATTAATTGCATATTGTGAATTGATATGCTCCCTCCGTTTCAATTTATGTGAACCTATTTTCTTTTTAGTCTGTGCCAAAAACAACGATCTCTTTTCCTATTTGGAAACAATTAACATTTATGCAATGATTTATAGCCACACAAAATATATGTGCTTTATTTTACACCACAAATTCAAAAGTCTTCTCTCTTTTCTTACATTTCGTGCCCAGTCAAATGAGTTCACATAAATTGAAACAGAGGGAGTATTTATTAATATATTATTGTTATTGAGTTTTTAGTTATATATATAATATTTAATTTTTTTGTATAAATTGTCGCTTCACATCAAAAAGGCGAGTGCTTCGCTGCGCGCGACTCGCCTCAGTGAAGCAGGCTCTCGTCGCTATTTGTCGCCGCACGCTATCCAAAACACTGCAGTGTAACAACTGGACAATGCAAAAATGGATGTCTGTTTGTTTCAAAATCCTACTGGCACATGTAGCATCTATTTAATTTAACTATGGGAATACTCCTTTTGCAGAGATTATCTTGAATGAGGCACGCTTCCTTTAATGCAGTCCAGCTATGACATGTAACTTTGGGGGTTAATTTTGTTTACCAGATGAGCTTCCAAGGCCAATTGTCCACCATTTCATTTTGGCTGATATTGTGTAGGTGTCCTGCTTTCATTGTGTATATTCCTTTAGTACTTGCTCCCCAGATGAGTTTATCTGGAAGCTGCTCATTGACCATGCATTTCTCCAATTGTTCCAGAAGGCTAAGTAATTCACCCAATTTCTTCTGAGGATTGGAAACCAAGAATTGCCTGCTCTATTCTGGGAGATAGTTGAATCAGGTCTGCTCACTGTTTGATAGAGGTTTGGAAAGTCATTTTGCAGAGTTGAATCCCATAGCCACCTGTCTTTACAAAACTTAACATTAGCCCCGTCCAAAACCGAACCCATGCTTTATATCTCTTGCTAAAGATGCATTTTCTCTTTTCCCTAGGTCATTGCTAGTCTCATGTATTCATTTTTGCACCTTGCACCTCCAATAACTATGAGCACTATCTGGAGCGCATGTCTTGACTACGACTCAAGAAAGCTAATAAAGCTTCATTGAGAGAGAAGGGGCACAATAGGATCGAGCTCTTTTCAGTAAGTTATTTCTTCTTACATTAATTGATAACTGACCAAATCACACTATGATCTACTGCAATTGAACCACCTTCATCGATGGTTTGCACTCTAACTATAAAAAGTCAAGATACATTCCAACATTACAACCGTTTAGTCCTGACAAAGTTTGGTTATTACTCTGTCCTGGGAACGACATTCTTACTTTCTATGCAGTAACCAATGGTAACAAATTTGCTACTAGGCAAAAACAGTGTGCATTTAACCCGCTAACAAATAAAAATGTTTCAAGAATATTACCTGACATATACGCACTAAGCGCAGGATGATATATTCGAGAGCAAAAAATTAAGAAGTTAGACTAGCAAACTACCTCTCTGTGAACTCTTTGTAATTCTCCGAGAAGTCTTCCCCAAGCCTGTCAGATGGTTGTCCAGTCACAATCTTGTAACCACATAAGCTATTGGTGGCATTTGGCGCCTATCCGACAACAAAGAAGTGGTAAGAACCCAACATGCAGATACAGAATATGCATACAAGGGAAAGAGGACATACCTTGTGAGCTAAATGGTGAAAAGTATACAGCAAACACTCAACATAAGAAAAGTTCATCTCTTCTCCTGCTTTTCGACGAGGCATATATTTCTAAAAGAGCAAAAAAAGTATCACAAGGAAAATGATTAATTAAAAATGTTAATCTTTCACAAAGCAGTTCAAACTCAAAGGGTTTCACCCTGTTCATGGAACAATATAAGGTAGAGTTAATGTGATATATGCAGATGCAGGAAAAACTTAGAATGTATAGAAGTTTATCGGCCCTGTGATTTTCTGTACACATAAGGGTGCTTCTAACCAGAATTAATAGAGTGGCATACAGGCGAGGAAAACTAAATACTTGCCTTTAAGAGTTGAACAACAGAGGGAAGGATCTGTCTTGAGTCTTGAGGAGTTGTGTAAGGTGCGCTCTCTGCAAGGTTTTTGAGCAGGTCTACCTTCCGTTCTTCAGGAAGCTGATGACAAAGATAGGTTAGAACAACTTTTGGAACTACCAAAAGAACAAATTAATATCCACAATGGAAAAGAAATTTAAAAAGATTGTCTCTTTACATTCTTCTTTGACAAACTATCTCCTTATTTGAAACAATAGATAAATATGTTTTGAGCACGAAAATAAAACCAAATGTGACAGCTGCTATGTCATAGCAGATAAGGAAACTGAATCAACTACGCTACGGTACGAGGAAATCAGGTCTTACCTTGTCAAATACTGGGAAAATATGTTTATTCAAATAGTTTAGAAATTTGCTATTTGAGGCACCCCTCTGCATGAAATGTAGAGATCAGTTCGGTATGACAAGTTGTAGTCACTACTGAAAAAAATAATGAAGTATCCAGATAAGGACAAACCTCAAAAAATGGAATAGCCATAAACAAACAAACTATCAATCTAGCAATATGGTCTCCGTCTGAAACCTGCAGTATTAAAGCAATTTGATGATGAATATAGCAGGAAATCTTCAGCTGCACTGCAGATTAACAAGCCCACAGATGGTCTGAAGTTTACTCAGACAAGGAGTTCAGACTCATAGGGAAACAAGATGGAGAATATAGAACAGAAATCTAATTCTTTCAAGACGACATATGATTTCCGTTGATACATGTGATGTACGAATTAAGACGTACATCACATTTAGGATACTGACTTTAGCAATCCAATAGTTCAGAGGTTCCATCCTGGAGTGCTTTAAGCACTACATTCCAGGAAAGCAGATAGATAGCGAAATCTATATGCTTAAGATCAAAAGCTCACGATCATAACCAATGTTGTTAAAAGCTCGCTTACAGGCACCTAGGCAAAACGGACTGAGCTCTTCGTCTGGCTAAACGGGTGCTTCAGCGCAATCACCATACATATGTCTAATTACCTTGAGTGTTATCTTAAAGAGGTGATACTATTCAGTTAATATTTTAATATTTTAATTTCTTTTTCCATATAACTGTTATTGGTGCTTGAAATTATTATACTTGAATTATTACAAATGCACACACACATACATATACACTTTTCTTCTTTTCCGCCTTTTTCATTAAAGCCCAGCCCACGCTTTATTTGTGTTTTGCTCATAAAGCCTCAACTGACCTCAGCACATTTTAGCATTTGATAATACTGATTAAAATAAACATTGAAGCAATTTTCATGTATTTAGGTTTAGATCAGTTTTTTTAGTTAAAGTTTTCAATCAGATTGTGTTTAGCTTTAATACTTTTGGAAATTTTGAACTAGTCGGTTGATTTGATGTGTGAATTCCGGGATGGATCATCTCCAATGTGTTGAATTTATAGTTTCAACCCAATGGCAGATTGTAAACATTTTCAGCTTGGGGTGAAATTGCTAAAATAGAAACCAACTAATAAAAAAGTGAACTTTTGAGCATCCAACTGTTGGTTCTAGAGATTCAAATAGCCAATACTTTCAGTAACTAAGGTAAAAACATCAGTAGACTAAAACAACCACCCTAGTGAGAGCTTTTTGACTGAGAAGAACTGGAAACCAGAAATCTCTACAGCATTCCAAATGGAACTAACACTTACATTAAATTGTGCATCTAGATCAGCTTGGCCTGCAATGATCTCAATCAGTTCTTGCACACGCTCTGCAGGAGCTTTATCCCCAAATATGCTCAAACTTTTCAGAAAATCCATGAACATCTTAAATTCTGCTCCTGTCACATCTTGTAGACTCTGCAATGGGATGCAATTAATCTTCTTGCATTCTCACTGTTACCTTTCTTGAGAAAATTAATTTTCTTGCGTTCTAATCATCTAGAACATACAGCATTTATTATCTAGGCAATTTTCTTCTTCACTGCAACAACAACAACAACAACAACCCAGTATAATCCCACTTAGTGGGGTCTGGGGAGGGTAGTGTGTACGCAGACCTTACCCCTACCCTGGGGTAGAGAGACTGCTTCCAAATAGACCCCCGGCATCCTTCCCTCCAAGAACTTCCCACCTTGCTCTTGGGGAGACTCGAACTCACAAATTATCTAGGCAATTTTCTTCTTGACTGGTATCACAATAATCCCCGTATTCTAGGTGAGAACAATCACATTGCATGTAGAATTTCTCTACAAGATACTACAGGAATTGGCGGACAGTAGAAGCAGCAAAGCTTCTGAAGGGATGCAAGTCAAAATTACTGAACAATCTCCTCATCACTCCCTACAGGACAGAAAGAACAGGAGTAGAATATGTAATTACCTTTTTAATCAGATCGGTAATGTGCCTTTCCATTTGTTCTGGAGGCTTCAGGAGCTCAGCTTTTAAAGGAAATACCTGCAACAAAGTCATGCAGCCAACTAGAATACATAAGACTTGCGAAATGGGCATTCTTCCACAGAAAAAATATTGACCTTATTACCTTGTCTTTTATAAAAACTAATGTCCTTTCACGGAGATTATCATCAGACATCTGCTCATCAACAGTCTCAATGTGTTTAAAAAGAGCTGTCAATGAAGCTACAGGAAAAGAAAGGAAGTTAATTGCCTTAACAACAGAGCAGCAATTCTATCAGAAAATTTTACGCAGTTAAAGCATCAAGAAAAGAGAAGGAAAATGAATTAATAGAGCAGAAGGCAAAACGATACTGAGGGATTGAAAGTTTTCATAGCAAGCATAAGCTAGTTCTACTGCAGAGCACCCTCTCTTGCATTGCTTATCAGTTAACCTAGCTAACTCTTCAGGCATTCTTCTCCCTTTTTAGCTGTGCCCCTGTCCTCCTCTCTTTCTCCCTCTACCCCATCAATGTGTCTCCAAAATCAACTACGAAGCAGCAGGAGAGAATAATGACTATATGCTGCTCCAACCTCTCTTCAATCTCTGATTTCAGGTATGCATAATGGACTATGGGTTGAATACCATGCAACTTCATGTGTGTGTGCGCGCGCGTGCACAATATGTATGTGTGTGTTAGATTTTTTTGGCTTGATTGTGGTTAATTTCTTCTTTTACTTTCGGTTTTCTTCTTTCTGCTTCAGAAGAGAGAAATAACCAGTCAAAAAGTTCGTATCCAATGTCCAAATATTTCCATGAAGATATAGGTTACAGACTGGTAGAAATAAATTGATATGAGAAGTTTCCAATACCACTTCTGTCTAATTAAGGAACGCACCACGGTAACTAGAATTAGAGTTGCAGCACTGGCTAAACAATAACTCTCATCTAAGCAATATTACAACTCACACAAACATATCATGAAATCCATGCCTTGCCTTTTATATTCATAAAAAATGATATCTTAGTTTTCTTGTTTTCCCTTTTTTGACTAAACAATTTTGGAATTTGTAGATCAGATATTGCTAATTAGAGAGTAAAACAACTGCATAATATCCTATGGTGCTATCAAAGACTCATTTGAAGTGAGCTAAAGGCCTGAAGCTAGGTGCAACACCGGTAGAGCGCCTTGCCTCACTTAGACAGTGATTAGTTCAGGCACCAAGCCACTAAGGCTTACACCTTGTTACCCATGGGTAATGTTTTGAAGAAGGCAGTGATAATAGGTGAATTGAACTACAATTAAACCCTAAAGAACCACTTTCTTGTATAGTTTTTATGGTAAAAAGTGTTTTTTATGCTTTGCATGTTACATACAATATAAGAAGGCTATGGAGTACTTTTGGGATCAATTATGGAGAAAAAAGAGGCCAATCGCACAACACCCGCCAAGTGCACCATGCGAAATGCACAAAACCAAAACTGGAGATGGACTATCGCAGTCCCGGCGTAACCGCGATCGGACCGCGGCAGGAAGCTATTGCGGATTCTGAGAGGTGATTTGGCCGCGGTCCTGGCATAACCGCGGTAGGACCGCATCAGGAGGCGTAAAATTGAGGGACTGAAGTGCAAAATACGGAATTCTTAGCCCAAAACCCTATTTTAAACAATAGAACTCGCCCAAGGGAGGCATGTAATATTTTAGAGAGCACTTTGGCAAGGAAAACAAGTGTGAGAGATCACCCAAAACACCATTACTCTTATTCTTCTTTATTTATTTATTTTTTTGCAATTTACGATTATGAATCTTTTAGTAGTTTATTTCCCCATTGTTATGAGTAGCTAAAAACCTTAATCTAAGGTTTTGGTGGAACCTGTTGGGGATGACTTGGTTGTTTTATTAATATAATTGGATTTGGTTGTTAATCTCTAGTTGTTCATCTATGTTATGATTGTGGATTACTTGAAAGGGCCCTCAATTATCCGTTCCTATTTATTATGTATATACTTGAGAGAGAGCTGCATATTTAGGTGATTGTATGAACAACATCACTCCCAGAGTATAGACGAGAGTCATAACCGAGGGTTTAGGGGTTGGATTAGAGATAACGAAACCCCGGGTGCAATCTAAGTGAACTGTATTGTGAAATTAGCTAGCGTATCTTGAGAGAGTGCGTCTAGTAGATTATCATAATTACTTGAGAAAGAATTATAATAGCTTGAGCGTTCATGATTGTTAGAGACAACTAAATCGTAGTAATAAGACATATACAACCAAGGAAATTACCAACGGGGGAAACCATTGCCTTAGACTTTATTTCTACTGATTATACATTAGTTTAGTTAATTTTCAGTTATTAATTACTTTCAGTCTTTAGTTGTTAGAAAAACAACCATTGTGAATCAGAAAGTTTGGGAAAACAGATTGTGTGAATTTAGTGAATCCGACAGTAGTAATTGATAGGTTAATGCCTTGTGGTTCGACTCTGGGCAATAATACTCGGATTATATTTGCAACACCCGCTTAGACTTTTGTGAGACTCAGTTGAACGTGAGCGTGATCAGGCAACACTACACAAATTTCACCAAGAAATTTTCATCCAAATAATTGTTGTGTGTGTTTACTGTCAATATTCTTGTATTAGGCTAGACCTTTAGTCTTCCTGGAAAATTTCTTCCCGGTCGTACTATTTCGGTACCTTCTTGGTACTCATTAATAATCTTTACTTTTCTTATTATTTGTTATGGATTACATGTATTTTTTTGTTCCCTTCATTTGCGCCTTTCTTTCTTAAAGAAATGTGCTTTATTTTCATTTTGTGCTATCCTTAGCATTCGAATAGGATCTTTAACCTATCTGCTTTTACAAATGATCCCAACTAGAGACAGTCTCATATTTATTACTCCCTCCGTTTCAATTTATGTGAACCCATTTGACTGGGCACGAAGTTTAAGAAAAGAGAGAAGACTTTTGATCTTGTGGTGTAAAATGAGGCATCTTTATTTTGTGTGGCTATAAATCATTGCATAAAGGTAAATTGTTTCCAAATAAGGAAAGAGGTCATTCTTTTTGGCACGAACTAAAAAGGAAATAGGTTCACATAAATTGAAACGGAGGGAGTATAAAGTAACAATTTTGTTGGTGTTGGGGGAATCCCCAATATAGAAGTGGTAGTATAAGAAAATGTACGACTTAGACATCCAATCATTCTACACTAACAGGGACCTCGTGGGTGCACCAAGATTCACTTAAAACAACAGACAAGCCCTCTGTGGCACAAATTCATTTCCAGCCCTTTTCTTAATAATGGCAAAGGTAAAAATAATTTGATAAGTAAAGATATTATTATAACTGGTACCAAGATGGCACAGAATTTGAGTACAAGATAGATACGGCTCTTGCGTAGTTCATACTACATATTGTCCCCTAAGAAGTGCAAAAACTCCAACTACTGATCCATCCCATCTATAGTACTACTATAACACCAGAAGTACAACTTTTTAATGCATTCATTTTTAACTCTGGGAATCTGTAGCCTCTTTCCTTCAAAGAAGGCATTGTTCCTTTCCAACCATATGGTCCATAGAATACAAATTGGAATGTCCTCCATATTTGCTTTAAACTTCTCTTGACTCCTGTGATTGCCAAATTTCCAACAACTTACAGATCTTCTGTGGTATTACCAAAGATATGCCTATAATGCTAAGAAAACGTTCCCAGTATTGTCTTGAGACTCTGCAGTGTAAGAAAAGGTGCTCCACTGTCTCCTCCTATGAATTACTAAGATGACATCTACTGCTCAAGGAGAAGCCTCTTCTCTGCAACTTATTATGGGTTAGACAAGCATCTCTAGCTGCTAGTCAACCCAAAAAAGCTGCTTTCACTGGTACTTTAGTTCTCCAAATCATCTTCCAAGCCCAGTTTGGAATTCCCTGACTATTTTGCTGTAACATCATTTTATAGCAGTTATTCACTGTGAACAATTTGTCCTTGCTGTTAAACCAAATTAACCAATCTACTTTGATCTGATTCACTGAGCATAAATTTAATTGTTGAAGTAACTGACAAAAACTATCCAGCTCCCAATTTGTTCTCTAGTCCTTCATCCCTCTCTTATTCCCCTCTCCCAAAATACCACATAAGTACATCCCACACAGGCATCTTCTCGTCATCCTTCTGAAAAGCCAAATGTACATCACATCTTCCGACTTCAACAGTGTCATACTGAAGTATAAATATTTGTCTGTAGGCAATACATCCACATAGCTATCACTTAAGCTCTTATATATAGCTAATTAAAATTTGGACAAGAACAGATTTCCTAAAAGGATTTGATCAATTTAATTCCCAAGTCAGATAAGTATAATAAAAAGATGCACCGTAATATGTAACACCTATGGCTGTAAAACCCTCGCACTAGTAGCCCAATCAAGGCATATAACAAGCTGCAACAATGGTATACAGCTTCCCAGATATTGACCCAAAAGAGCATGCTTGCTGGAGGCGCATCTAGTGCAAAATATAATGTGCAATAAATTTGGTGATTTATAAAATACATGTTAAGTGACCGCATTGGTTGAGAGATGGTTTGTTTGTCTTCTTATATGCTCTATGGCAATCTCACGTCATGAACAAACTTTTGGGGTTAGATTAGGTCCAAGAATTTTCTTCAAATGGTATCAGAGCCAGATTCATTCTGTTTAGACAATGTTGGGCCCCCATGTTATATTCTCCAAGCTCCAGATGTCTAACCATGGGCTTGCAGGGGTGTTTAGGATGTTGCGGAGTGCGTTGTTTATCTCCTAATATGGTTTTAGACAATCCTAAACTCATAAGATAGCGTTCAGACTTTAGTGTAGAGCTAAGCTCAAGGTCCATTTTCTTCCCACAACAAACTCTGAAGGTTTTAGCATTTTATTGGGTAAGTTGAAGATAATATGCTTATACTTATATACCAACAAGGCACTATACAAGAATCAGGGATACCAAATACAACATCCATAGTTTCGTGGCATCATTTGGTCTTGACCGGCTTTAATGTATTGATTGTTCTACCTTTGTGTTAAAGGAGTGGTACTCGGAAACATGAAATAGCATAAAGCGAAAAAACTAAAGCAGTTTGATCAGCTCAGCGATTTAATTTCTTAAACTCAATTTAAGATGAACCTATCTAAAGATAGTACCTACGTGCATGGTTTCAAAGTCACTAGGAAAAAATCAACATACCTTTTACATCTTGCCTTAACAAGGACAAAAGGGCTTTGTTTACTGCATCACGTTCCACATTTTCCTCTGGAAGAATAGAAAGATAGAGAAGTCAAGATCACATATCTTTTTTCTCATAATCAACAATTCTTGATGGAAAGACTAAGAGATTTCTATACCAGCAGTCAGGAGTTGTACAAGTATGTCAACAATTTTCGAAAGATGCTCGGGTGTGTCCTTGCAAAAAAGAGGAAGTCCACGAATGGCTTGCACTCGAACCTGCACGCAGTAATAGGTCAAACAAAGGCCAAGGCTCCACTCCAGAAACATCAATCCCAAAGAATTCTAGTCTCATTTTATGCTACAAATATTGTGAAGAGCAACCTTTTTTTTCTTCTTATCCTTTAGCTGTGAAAAGAAACTTAATTCATGCAGATGTTTCTAGGAATTCCAAACTCATTTGATATATTAAACATGTCAAGCAGTAAGGCGAGATTGAAAGCAAAACCGGAAAGAAACAGAAGAAGATTGAAACCTAGAAAGAAATATAATAATTACAAATGAAACCAAGGTCTTGCAAGTAATCAAGAAACATAGAAAATCAAGAAAGGAGAATAGGTAACAGACAGAATCAATTCACAGGTCAATCTCATCACGATCTTTTCCTCATTACCTTCCCATTTTCTACCCTAAAAATGAAATTGATTAAGATCAAGGAGAAACTTCAGGGTTTTTTAAAAATTTATAATGGTTGTGTTCAGGTAGCTCGTGCTCACTTCGACTATTCCACCAGGTACATGTTACCTCCACCAACACAGTTATTGAGCAAGTATGCCACCAAAACTTAGCCAGATGACTGTTAGGATTTGAACATGATCTCCAAGCTTTGCATCCATGTCATTGACCACTAGGCCACACATTTGGGTGCAAAAAATATAAGTATCTATGCACCAATAATACAGATGCAAGAATTAATTGGAACTTGGGTGCAGAAAATAAAGGTATCTTCTTGAGCCGAGGGTCTATCGAAAACAAACCCTCTACCCCCAAGGGCAAGGGTTAGGTCTGCGTACACACTACCCTCCTCAAACCCCGCTTGTGGGATTATACTGGATTGTTGTTGTTGTTGTAAAGAAATAAAAAAGGCAATGATCTTTCCTCTCCCTTGTTATTTCTTTTGAACAACAAATGCATGCTTTTTACGGGCTAAACTTATTTACCAGAGTCTAAATCATATTTCCTCATCTTTTTAATTATGCACAAAAATAAAGATAAAAGCGAAAGGACACAACAATAAACTTGCAGCATAAAAATATACTCATGTAATGGCTTTGAATGGTATTACTACAGTGTCGTGATTTAATGTTCTCCCTACCGTTTTTCATATGAGCCGGCAAACTAATATCTTTACTTCTAAAGTTCAATTCATTGCTACTCCCAAAATATAGCAAAAATTGAGTTTCCAATTCCTGCGATTCATGAACTCAATTCTAACACAAATCTATGTTTGTTGAGGGAAAAAATGTTTACTGAACTGGCCAACTAAAAACGGAAGAGAAAATTACAATAAGCATATTTCAGTTAATCTAATTGATTTTGATATGGAACATGAAAGTGCCCCTAGAGTAGCCATTATTGTTGGGCTGATGTTAATGAGGCTTCTCTTGCTCAGGAGGAGTTGATAAATAGGGGTTTTTCATTATATAATAAATGCTACATGTGTGAAGCAGAATCTGCTATGCCTAAACTTGTTTAATTTCCGGTGGCATGATAACAGGTTATTTGAAACTTGCTTTGTGAAGCTGGAAGGGACTAGCTGTTCAGGAGACCATAAAGCTCTATGGCAACTGGGTGATATGGAAAGAGAGAAACAATAGATGTTTTAAGATGGAAGAATGACACATTGACAACTCAGCAATTAAAACGGCTTATGTTTTCGTGTTTTGCATTGGTGGATTAAAATTGATGTTGCTAACAACATAGATAAAATGTTAGGCTCTTTTAGCTCCCTGCATAGCTAAAAGGATGCTCTTTTTTATATAAGGAAGGGATGCTCTTTTTTCCAGGATATATTCTGGTTAAAATGCACTATCTTAGTGCTTGTATTAATAAAAGATCTTACCTTTTCTCAAAAAAGTAATAACAAAATCTTAATTTGACTGAGGATGGAGTTTACGAAAGTAAGGGAGACTGTTAAATCTTGTGGTCTTAAATTAAAGATGTGTGTAATATACTAAAATGCCCGTTGAACCTTATGGACTACAGGCCATTTAGGATGTTGGAACTAAAGAGTTAGACAGTAAATACACAAAGTGACATTCTTTTCTAAACAAACTAAAATGGAAAGTGAGACACATAGATTGAAATAGAATCATCCACCTCCAGCAATATGAATATTTTCTTAAGTCGATCCTAGTAGCTACTTGCTACCTAAGCTAGTCCCTCACAAATTCGGCATCAAAAACACACAATGAATAACAAACTTACTACACATAAGCTCAGTTTAAAACTACAAGATGATTCCCATCTCTTGCATAGGTTCTTGTATCTCAGTAGTTGTAATGCACTCTAATTGGGCACATAGTTCACTAAAAATTTTGAAACGTGTGGTCTAAAACAAGACCTAAATATTTGTATGGATATAAATCAATGGGAAGTTCAAAGTTAAATATTTCTAAATATAGAAAGATATCATTTTTTTGGGATTGAGACATGAAGTAATCATATTTATAATGTCTAACATTACTTGGATATCAAAATTTCATAATCATAAGTAAAAGAAACAATCTCATGAATTCGAAATGACGTAGAGAATATTAACATAACCCGGATGATACACACAAATGGAGAAATTATTCAATCTTTTCTTTTCAATTTTAAAAAAAAATACAAAAGGACATACCGCAAGCTCTTCAGATTCACAGAAATCCAGCTGAGCGTAAACAGCACGGCCTGATAAACTAGGAAAGTGCTTGAAAAATCTGGGGATTAGCTGAGCTGCTAATTGCATAGCTTTAGCATTGCTGCTCTTTGATGCTTTAATTATATTCTCATAGTCCTCCACATTCTACGCCAATATATAATCAAACAGTTTGAATCAATATAAATTTGTTCAATTTCGAACCCTAGAATAATGGAAAGTGAAAAGGAATACATATTGGATATTTTTTTACGGACCTGAGACTTGTCTTTGGACTCGTTTAGGCGTTCGCCGTATTCGTAAAGCTTCTCGATAATAGCTTCGTCGGATACCTCCGCCATTGGAAGCTTCTAGTAATCTGAAGCAGAAGAGTGTGTACGGGCAGTAGAAGTGAGGGGAAACTTGACTTTGGGCTGAGACATTTGTGGAAAAAGAAGAAATGGATACTATAAAAGGCCGAGGTAGGGGGAAAACAATTTTTATTTTAAAAAAGTTTCTTATTCTTTCTTTTTTTTCTAAAAAGGGAAATTTTGTTAAAAGTTAAAACTAGAAAGAATTACAAGAAAATACACATGACTTTACACCGTAATAAAATATGGCCCATATTTTTAAGTTTTACACTACCTAGCCCACATTGTACATATTTTAAAAAGAACTTGCAAATTTAAAATTTGTGTTCTTACAACCATTGCTTCTAAAGCTATGGAGTTAATTCTTTGTTCTCACTTCTTCTCACATCTTCTACATATGATTCAAGGGGCCATATATTTTCTGCTTATCCTAAGAAAATTGAAGAGTAGAAGTCCACCATTGAAGACCATTCAAAGATTTGGTTTTGAAATTGTTTTTTTTTTTTTTTGAATTTGTTAGTTGTTTGGATTAGATGTTGTTCTAATTGATTGAGAATATCAAAAGGAGTTCAAAATTTAAATTTGAAGTGATTTGGAGTAGATTTGGGCAAGATTTAAGTTAAATTTCAGAAAAAACGCAAGGAAGAAGACGAAGTCAGTTTTTTGTATAATTATGTATAATCTTGTATAATAGTGTATATGAGTGTATAAACACACATTATACACTATTATACATTTTTATACACATTTATACAAGCATCTGTAGACAAACTTCTTTTGCGATTTTCAGTTGTAATTTTTGTTCTAAACCAATCCAAATCTCCATTAAATGACTTCAAATTTTATATACAACTTCCTTATACTATTTCTAACAAGTCTAAATGACACCCACTCTAAATTTCTCACAAAATCAAATTCGAAATTTAAAACCAAATATATAAGCTTTTTAAAAATCTAATTTTCACCACCCAAATGAATTTGGTTTGTTAAATCAATATTTGAGTCACAATTACTATTCGAAAATTAATTTAGAAGTTTGACGAATCTTTTTTAAAAGTTAAATAGTGATTTGAGAACCTATTAGAGTTGGATGTTGAATCTTAGCATATTATTTTTGGGTTAGTTGATTGTAAATTGAAATATGGGCTATAAAATTGAAAAGTATGGAACTCAATTGTTCTAATGTAAAATTTTTCCTTAAAACTACTCCTCTCTTATAAATATATTATATTATGGATGATCATTTAGTAATCCATTGTATTTATCCATACGTGACTCCGTCGTTAATATGCTTATCTATTGAGTATTCGATTGGAAATAAGCCTCCTCAAAGAAGCTTATCACTTCGTTATCCAGTTATGGATAAACATTAGCCCGATAGAATATTATCTATATCGGATATAACAAGCTTATACTTTCGATACCCAATTATGGATAAATATTAGCACGTTAGAAGATTATCCATATCTGGTATAATAAGCTTATCCTTTCAGTACCCAATTATGGATAAACATTACTCTCAGTATAAGATTATTCATATGTGGTACAGTAGCAGCTTACACAACAACTTGCAGTAGCAGCTTGCACAGCAGCTTCCTTTCTTCTATAAATAGAAGAGATATTAGTTCATTATGTACAACAGTTTGGAATTCGAATAATATATCACTTTCTCTCTATACTTATCTTTACTTTACAGTCTTTATTTTATAACACGTTATCAACACGAGTCTCTATATGTGAATATATAGTTATCTCTAATTTGAGATAATTTGGGAGCAAAAGACGATGAAAACCAAAGTTGTCTTAGGTAGATGTACCTAGAAATCTCATTGTATTGGGAAAAATTAATTTTTACCAAGAGTGATTTGGCATGTCACGTGGATTGGTCAAAAGGTCAACAAAATAATATATAATCGAAAAGAAGAGTTCAAAGAGGACGCAAGGAATAGTTTAGATACGTATCACATATCTAAATAAGTCATTTTAAAGCTATGGACTCATGAATATTCAAAAAAGATACGAAGCTAATGATGGGAGACACGGGAAAAGGGAATAGTAAGTAGATACGTGTTCCGTATCAATTCAAGATATCCAAGGGCACCGTATCAAAAAATATTTAAGGCATGGATCTGAAGACAAGAAGAAAGTCCAAATTCAAACATTAAATACCTGATACGTTGAAGAATTGACACTTAATAGGAATGATTGTGTAAAGACTCATTCAATATCATTTATTACTCATAATTATGTCATTAAAGTCTAGGTTTCATTCTTTTACCTAGGGTCAGCTATAAAAGGAAGAAGTTGTACCATTTGTGGACACGATCAACTATTGAATGCATACTGAAATACAATTTTTCTTTACTGTTCATTCTAATTATTGAAAGACTATTACATTTTTCGGTCTCTTGATTATCAGTAACCCGATTTTTTTATTATTTTCTAGTTTTAATCGAAATTTCATATTTTGGTTAAATTAATTGGTTCCGTTACCGGGAATCTGATAATCTATTCTTTCTTTCTAAGCTTACACACTTTATTTGTTGTCAACATCATGTCAAACAACAGCACCACCACCACCACCAACAACAACAACAACATTGTTGTTGAAAACCAGATCCCTCACGCTCAAGGGGACTTGAACAATGTTAACATAGTTCCTTCCCATCAAGCTTCTCCACGCCAGTCTCGTGAGGGTACTCCTGTACCTATATCACATGCTGATGAACAAAAGTAGTCAAAACACTTTGAAGGGCCAGAACAAGCTCTTCAGATGATAATTGATGCACGAGTTAATCAAGCTCTCCAAACTTTAGTTAGCTGGTTGCCTTCTTCGTCACTCACTCCTACCCCCAATAATAATACACTGGAGAATCCTCATTCTGGTCTCGATAACACAAACGAAGGATCCCCCAGTGGACCACGAGAAACAGATACAGGTAATGCAAATAACTTTTATTTATAAAATATGGTACTAACCTTGTAGGCACAACTCAAGGAACAAAGCGAACGGATTGAGAAAATACTGGGAGTTCCTCCAATAATCAAAGGGATTGATGTGGATAAATATTCTCAACAACCTTGGAAGCCAAGTGCAGCTCCTCTTCCTATTCCAAAGAAGTTTAAAATGCCTGATATTTCAAAATATGACGGTACAACCGACCCTCAAGATCATGTGACGGCATTTACTACGGGCATTAAGGGGAATGATTTAACCAAGCAGGAAATTGAGTATGTATTGGTTAAAAATTTTGGAGAGACACTTACAAAGGGAGCACTAACCTGGTATTCTCTCTTACCTGAAAATTCTATTAACTCTTTTGCTCAGCTTGAAGATTTTTTTATAAGAGCGCACTCAAGAGCACAAAAGGTTGAAAATAGAATGAAGGACATTTTCAAAATTAAACAATCAGACACGGAGTTACTTAGAGATTTCGTTGATAGGTTTCAACGTGAACGAATGACTTTACCTCGGGTACCAGATAATTGGGCTGTAATAGCTTTTGCAAGTAATTTTAATGACAAAAGCTCGGAGGCCACAAGAAAGCTTAAAGAAAGCCTTCGTGAATTTCCTGCAACTACATAGAATGATGTTTATAACAGGTATAGCACAAAACTCATAATTGAAGAAGATACCGTACTCCAACATTCCCATGATGAAAGGAGCAAATTCGGTAGGTCCGAAACCGAAAAGAGATCAAGTAAGAATAGATACGATTCATATTTGGGCCCTACAGGAAAAGATTCAAGAACGAAACAAGAAAATCAATGATATGATCAAAAATCAAGGAGCAGGGAATCCAGTTCTTTCTCAAGATTTAGAAATGATAGAAACAGGCAGGAGCCATTTGATGAAGATGGAAGTTTGAAGGCAAGATTCGGTGGATACAATTTCAATGTTACCACCTCCGAGCTCGTAGCTGTTTTGCGAAGCATGGGAGATAAGGTACGGTGGCCGAAGGAGATGCGTTCAAATCCAAACAAACGCAATCCAGATCATTGGTGTGAATTTCATAATGATCACGGGCATAAGACATCAGAATGCCGATTTTTACAGAGTGAAGTAGATCATCTATTGAAACATGGCTTATCTCACTGAGAAAGGGAAGCAGGCCTATATGAAAAATAGATAAGAGCCACCAAAACCCCCGTCACCCAAGAGAACTGTGAATGTTATAAGTGGGGGAGAAGGTATTTATGAGGTAGCATATCCAGCTTCCAATAAAGTTTCTAAACTCACAATCATGCTCGGGAAACGTACACGCCAGACGTTAGAAGATGAAGCTATTGCTTAGGATGACGCAAACATGGAAGGAGTGATCACTCCCCATAACGATGCGCTGGTAATATCTTTACTCGTATATGATATTAAAATAAAAGAGTTTTGATTGATCCGGGAAGTTCAGCAAATATCATCCTACTAAGGGTGTTGCGCGAGATGCAAATGGAGGATAAGATGATTCCAAAGGCGCATACTTTATTAGGATTCAATAACTCCGGCATAGTAACTAAATGAGAGTTAAACCTAACAACTTTTGTAGAAGGTATTGAGAAAGATACCAAATTTCAGGTAGTAGATATGGAAATGGCATATAATATAATCATGGGAAGACCGTGGATTCATGATATGGGCGTTGTCCCATCAACCCTTCATCAAGTCATGAAATTCCCAATGCCATGGGGAATTCGCCAAATTCATGGGGAACAACATATATCTTGTAGCGTTAATGTTGTATCAGATACAGGTAATGCATACAACATCGAAGGAAATTCAGATCAACATCCAGGTAATCAAGAAAAGTTAGGTTTTAACTCAAAATCTGATATAATTCAAAAACCTGAGGAGGGAGAAGGATCGAAATATCAACTAAGGAGTTCAAGCCTGTGATACAATTTGAACAGTGACCTGAACGAAAAATTCACGTGGGAGCCAACTTGAGTTTAGACACGAGAGGTAAGTTAATTGAATTATTAAAAACTAATAAAGATCATGTTGCTTGGCCCCATGTTGAAATAGTGGGGACAACATCGGATGTCCATCTTGCGTGACCATAAAAAGTAAGGAAGGCAGATTATGTAAAGCAAGAAGAAAATTCAGATAGAAATTGGGTCAACTTGGAAGGACCAGAGATACGTGAAAAGCTATCCATTTATTATTATCGGAAGCTACAGTAAGCACTCTCTTATCTGAAGTTACGGTAAGCGCTCTCTAAGTTCGGGTAAACATTCTCCTATCTGTGATATAAGTGATATTCTGTTAGATGCTAAGACATGATACCCACAATCATAAAAATTAGTTTTAATCATGGCATTTAGGAAATTGAGACTCTATTTCTAAAAATCTAAAATTATAATAAAATCGTGTGAGTTAATTGGTTTCATAGCTGGTTTCAGAGAAAATACCACATTTAGAAAAAGGGTGAATGGTCTAAACCCATGAACATGAATCGTGATGATTTATAAAAATAAAAATAAAAAATTTGAACGGGAACTTGGTATAAACCAGATTATGGCCGAGAACAACTCTCAAACTTGTCATATAATACTGGGGACTATAATAGCCAGGAAAAAACAAAAGCAATAAAATCTGAGGTTTTTCAAAAATGGGGACTTTATGCTTGAAAAGATATTGCTTTTAAGGAAATGGACATGGTCAGGTGTCTTCATGCTAACTTGTTTTTTCTTTTAATTTTTTAAGGTTTTACTAACAATTTTAGATGCTAGGCAAAAACCCTAACCCGTGCCAAATGATGAGACACAACCCGCATGGCAAAATAGAATATTCTTAAATTCTAAGCCTAGTTTTATAAAAATCTGATGGAAATACATACGGGTAGGCAGTTTTCATCTAAAATTGTACCTCCGAGTCCCGCATATTTTCTGTTTTAGGAAAAGGACCAGCATATGAGTACTAACCAAGTGTTCAAGGCTTCATTCTTCAAACACTCGGGGGACTATACAGTCTACATAGCTTCGTGCAGAAAAATAGACGCGGGTCTGTAAAGGAAAAGAGATACGGGAGTTCAAGTAAAAGCGGACCAAATTCAGCTACAAAATGACATATATCAAGATTCAGTTGTGAATAGCTACGTATACAATATTTTTCAATGTTACTTTACATAAAACATTCTTCAATGTTGTAAATACTTTTCATACCCTTTCTAAGTATATAAAGATAGGGCTATGGTTATGTGCTAAAACATATTACAATAAAGAAAACCTTACATATTTTATATTAAGAAATATGTTACACGAAAAATAGTTGTGAGAAAGTTATAGACGTACTACAACACATGTATCATTCGAAAATTTGCTCAAGTTCATGAATAAAAACTTGTCCAAGTTATTTCATACAAAAAATATGTGTTTCCTATTTCTTTCATCGTATTATAACACCATTATAAAGTTGAGACGTCTTCTTCATTAAGTGTCGATATATAAAAGGGCCCTCTCTTTGTTAAACCTCATGTTGATATTCCATGAGATGGATCATAAAGCATTTTCAGAAAAAAATAAAAATTCTAAATTATTCTATAAGTCCTAAATAAGAAAATAGGCAAGAATAATATTCAAAGGAGCACTTATAAAATTTCTTGACTTAAAAAAGATTCAACAAAAAGTTTTTATAAAATAGAAAATCTTTACAAACCCTCCATTAATGAAAACTGGGGACTAATTCCATAAAATTCCTCAAAACTCAAACACTAAAATTCTGAGCTTATTCCTGAAGGAGTGAGTTTTTCTGAAACTGTTGTGATAACTTCCTTATCTGAAGTAATTATAGGCACTGAATCAACTTTTAGGGAAGTAGCAACAGTTGGGATGCTGGGAATGTTAAGAGAAGCAAGAGTCACGGGAGCCTCGATTTCTGCGGGCTGATCCTCAGGGGCTTGGATTGCAATATTGTCAACTTCAGTAGAAGCAGCTCCATCGTTGGGGGGATCATCAGCCACGGTAGTATCATCTGTGGGAGAAGGAAAGTCAAGTGGTTGTTGAGTCATCTCAATGGTTTTTAAGACCTTGGCTAATTCTGATTGCAAATCAAAATCTTCCTGGCTAGCCTCCATTAAAGCATCACGACGAGAGTTCAAGAAAGTCCAGCTCACCTCCGAATCAAAACTCTCTTCAAAGAAAAGCATAGTCCCTTTTTCCACAAGGTGATATCATTTTTTAATGTTTGATTTTTATTTAAAGTGGCATTAAGGGTGGCTTCAAGAGAGGCACGAGAGTCTTCTAAGGCACGTGCATTATCAGAGGAAGCTTGCAAATCAGCCTGAGCTTGAGATAAGTTTTGTACTAGCTCTCCCACGTATTCTTCTTTCTTGCTCAACATAACTTTAAGTTCTCTAATCTCCTCACTTGACTTAGATAGTTGCTCGAAAAAATAACATTCTTGGAGCTCTTTTTCTTTCTCCACCTTGCTGAAAGAAGCTTTGACTCCATCTAATTCAGAAGTTAAAGCTTGTTTTTGTTGCTCCAACTTGTGATTATTCTCTTGTAAATCCTTTATCTTTTCCTGAGCATTCTTCAGTTGCTCTTGCCAACTGGTTGCTTTAAGATCAGCTTCCCTATCTTTCTTTTCAGCTTCAAGAATAGCTCGGTCAGCTTCACGAGCTTTCTTTTCCAAAAGAGAAACTCTTCCCATAAGTTCCGTGCCTATAAGATTAGCCTGTAAAAAAAGGTATATATAAGTAGAAATTAAAAGGAAATTTTATTTCTAAAAAGGGAGGTGGAAAGGAAAATACCTTCAAAGTACTATGAACTATGTCGTTCATTAAGGTCAAACAACTATGACTGTCCATTTTCCTTTTCTCTACTTCCCCGACTAAGGGTTCGAGCCAAACGTCTGCCCCACCCGATTTCCTCAAAAGACTTCTGTTAGCCGGAACCTCAAGCGTCACGCTCCATATAGCCATGCTTCTGTTGCTGGAACTTTCTTCTACATGACTAACAGAAGAAGAGTGAACTATAGAAGGAGGTACGGTAGAGGAGGTGAAAACAGTAGAATTTAAAAAGGTTGAAACAGGTATGGGGGCAGAGGTTGGTAAGGAAATAGGAATGGAAATAGTGGCAGGTGTAACACATGAAGTGATAGGAGAAACATGAGGAACAGAAACAAAAGTTGAAAGGGGGGTTTCCTCCAAAACCGGACCAAAATCACCACCCTCAAAACCTTCAATGAAAAGGCGTTAAGTAGATTTATGAGTATCATTTGGAACAGTTTCTTCATCGGATATAATAGTCACGGGCTCGGAGGTACGAGCAGGAGAAGCTTCAATATCATCCTCAGAAACTATCACACGCCTACTATACCTAGGACGAGCTGTCAAAGAGCTGGACATCACATAAATATGTGCAGTTATAAAATATACAACGAAATATCGAATACCAAGAAATCAACATCAAGGGAGGGGGAACATGTTGCGGGGAAAATACAATTAAACATTTAACCCAGAGTAACAACCAAAACAGCTTAATTCCTCAATGAGACAAGAATATATACTCAAACATAACCACAGATGTCAACAACCGTTGCGGCATGCAACCCATTCCATAATTACCATCGTTGCGGCGTGCAACCCGTTCCACAGTTACTATCGTTGCGGCGTGCAACCCGATCCACAATTACAATCGTTGCGGCGTGCAACCCAATCCACATATAAACGATGCGGCGTGCAACCCGATCCACATTATTTATCATTTATCATAGTTGCGGCATGCAACCCAATCCTCAACATCACTTAACCAGTCTAGATTCCCAAGCAACAGTCAAAAACAAGGGATACACAGTAGATAATTATGTATCAAACATCCCGGCAAGGGAATACAATTAACAGCTCAATCATCCTGGCAAGGAAGCAAAATTAATAGTTCAATCATCCCTGCAAGAGAGCACGATTAATAGTTCAATCATCCCGGCAAGGGAGCACAATTAATGGTTCAATCAACCCGGCAAGGGAGCACAACTAATAGTGTAAAAACATTCTCCAATAACATGGAATTCATATCATAAGGACTCACGGTCATGCTAGACACCAATGTATAGATACTCGTCACCATTCCTATACATCATACTTGATCATGTAGCAATTAGCAACAAGACTCAACTCATATTCCCTCAAGCTACGGTTAGACTAAACACTTACCTCAAAGCCTTGAAGTCCACTTAACCTTCAACTATTTTTTTTGCCTCGTAATTCAACCTCCAACTCGCTCGAATCTAATCATAATTTGTTCAATTACTTTAATAAACACTATATGAATTCGTTTGAATGCATAAAAATAGTTGTTTCAAAGTTTTACTCAAAAATTCCAAAAAATGCCCCCAGACCCACGTGGTCGAAACTCGGGGTTCGAACCAAAATCCGGTTACCCATCCCCTCACGAGCTCAAATATATAATTTATTTTGAAATCGGACCTCAAATTGAGGTCCAACTCTCCAATTTATAGAAAACCTAGGTTCTACCTAAAAACCCCAATTTCACCTATGAAAATCCTTGATTTCAAATGAAAAACATGTTTAATGATGTTAAAAGTTAAAAGAATTGGGTGAAAATCGACTTACAAGTGATTTGAGATGAAGTTTCTCTTGAAAAATCGCCTATGAGGTTTGGGTATTTGAAAGAATGGTGAAAACGTGGGTTTAAATTCGTATAAGTATAAAAGTGCATAGGTGTAGCTATGATATTTGCGAACTTTAGTTCGCAATTGGAAAGAGTGCAGGCACGAGAATTGCGACAATATAGTTCACAATTGAGAACATAGGTCTGGGGAGCAGAGTTCGCATTTGCGAACATAGCATCGCATTTGCGATAGCCCCCCTTTGCTTTTGCGAACAAGAGATCGCATTTGCGATCTGACCTGCCTACCCTAAACTTCGCATTTGCGATAGGGACTTCGCATTTGTGAAGTCTCATTTGCGATGATTTCTTCGCAAATGTGAAGATACCAGCTGGAAGAAAAAATATCAGCTGTGATTTAACTTCAAAAATGCTCTCGTGGCCTATCCAAAACTCACCCGAACCCTCGGGGCTCCAAATCAAATATTCACACACCCTCAAAAATATCATACGAACTTGCTCGTGCGATCAAATCGCCAACATAACATCGTTCTCATAGAATCAAGCCTCATAACTCATGATATTCTTTTTAAATTTCATAAACTTCCAAACTTGGAACTCATAGTCCAAAATACGTCAAACGACGTTCGATTTCGATCAAACTTTACAGGAAGCGCTTAAACAATATATAAGACTTGTACGGAGTGTCGGAACCAAAATACGAGCCCGATACCATAGTCTTTTAATCAATTTTCATTTTCCTTTTCCTTAATAAGTTTAGAAAAATAATTTAATAGAAAAATTCTTTTACTCAGGTTCTAGACCTCGAATTTCGACTCCAGGCACATGCCCGAGTTCCATATTTTTCTACGGACCTTCCGGGACAGTTCGATCTCGGGTCCGGGTCCGTTTACCAAAAATAATGACCAAAATCAACTATAATCATATTAATATCACAAAAATAACTCCATAAATAAATAAAAGTTGTTATAAAGTTAAAAATGCACAATATGTTTAAAACATGTAATAAGTCAGATAATGAGGCCAATTATTAATAGTGGAGTGACCATGCTAAAATTACGGAACTCGGGAGTGCCCCACACCTTCTCTCGTGTTAAAATAAATTTTTACCCGGACTTCTGTGTTCGCGGATCATAAAATAAGAATTATTTTTTCTCGATTTGGGATTTAAATTAAACTGGTAACTTGGGACACCATAAAATTATCCAAAGTGACGACTCTATAAAAGAATAATCTCGTTTCGAATAATACCATTTAATTGGAATAACTCATATGCTCCTTTTGGGAAAAAGGAGGTGTGATACCCATTCACTTACGAGTTCACTCGTCCCAAAATCCAAAATCTTAGTTGAAGAACTTCTCCTATTTTTGCCAAAATTTTCAACCCAAATTCGAAATTAAAGGATGGAATTAGGAGTGGCGAACCGGCGAGTCGGGTCAGATATGAGCGGGTCCAAACGGATAATTTTAAAAAAATAAATAAATTATCCGACCCAACCCGTACTTGAGACGGATAAAAAATAGATTTATCCGACGGATAATATGGATATCCATATTATCTATGGCTTCTTAAATATGTTCACTTATGAGAGAATTCCTAGTTTTCCAAACTCGAGGAACCCCAATTTGAGGCTTTACAAATGTAAAATTCAAATATAATAGTTATCCATTGGTTATCCATTTGGTTAATTATTTTTCGCGTGGATAATATGGTTTTTTATCCATATTTGACCTGTTTTAAAATAGTTCATTATCCAACCCATTTTTTGATGGATAATATATGTAGATAACTATTTTCTTTTAACTATTTTGCCACCCCTAAAAAGAATTAATGATAGATTAGTGAGATATAATCAAAATCAAGTGTAGAATCATTACCCAATCGATGCCTCTGAAAATTCCTCAATATCTCGTCCAAATATGAGCTCTCTACTTTAAGTTTTGATAAAAATGGCCAAATCCTTGATTTTGAAATGTTTAATACTGCCCATGCCTTCCTTCTTCACGAACGCGGAAGTACCGTTGTGTTCGCAAAGAGCAACTTACTCCGACCCAGAATTCATTCAACAGGAGCGTGATGACCTTCTCGCAAACACGAAAGTTTACTCCACTTAACCCTAAGTAAACGCGGGACCAATATCGCGAACTTGTAGGCAAAGGCCTGGGGACCCAGTTGCCAATTCCTCTATGCGAACAGGGGACCTCCATCGCGAATGCATAGACCAACCACCTCAATGCTGTGCAAACGCGGGACCTCCTTCACGAATGCGGGACCTCCTTCGTGAACGTGAAGCACAAAATCCCACCTGCCTCCAGTTCCTCTTCGTGAACACTGGACTCCTATTGTGAACGCGAAGAAGGAAACCAGAACTGGAGAACACCAGAAATCTGCCAATTTTTCTAAGTCCAAAATTATCCGTTAACCATCTGAAATTAATCCGAGGCTCCCGAGACCTCAACCAAATATAGCTACAAGTCCAAAAATACCATAAGAACTTAGCCGAGCCCTCAAAACACATCAAACAATAACAAAAATACGAATCATCCTCCAATCCAAATTTAATGAACTTGAACCTTCAAATTTCTATAACTGATATCGAAACCTATCAAACTACGTCCGATTGACCTCAAATTTTACACACAAGTCGTATTCAACATTATGGACCTATTCAACTTCTGAAATTAGAATCCGTCCCCACTATCATAAAGCCACTTCCGATCAAAATCTCCAATTATTTGACTTTCGCCATTCCAAGCCTAAATCAGCTATATACCTTTAATTTATAATTCGGACACGCTCCTAAGTCCAAAGTCACCCGGTGGAGCTAAGAAACCGACGAAACACCATTCTGGAATCGCCTTCACACAGTTCCAACTACATTAAAAATTTTGAGATTTAAGCTTCTGTTTTAGAGACTAAGTATCCCAAAACACTCGGAAGCTACAACAACAACCTTCCGACAAGTCACATAAGCAGAAAAGGATACTGAGAAAGCTGTAAACAAGGGAACAGAGCTAATACACTTAAAACGGCCGGCTATGTTGTTACAAGATCACTAGGGTAATGCGAAATTAGTTCAGTACAAAAGATGGCATCACTTGTTAATAGTGAGGTAAAATGTCTCATTGAATAACAAAATAATTAGGAATCTAACGTGCAATAACAAATTGGATGAAGTATAGCACCACATAAATGGATATAGCACATATTGTTACACTAGCACCGAAAAATAAAAAACCAAAAATAACCGCAAGAAAATTGAACCGCACCGAAAATACTTTGGTTCAGTTTTAGTTACTAAAATTGCAAACAAAAAATCGAAAAAATCGAACCGAACTTCTACAAAATCGAACCGAACGACGACCACCCCTAATTATTACGACACTTCTTCAGAATCATCATGTTTAACAGAAGATGGCACAAACATTAATAAAATGGGCAAGAACTTATCACAGCCAAGGTCTACACAAAATTAATAAATACACAATGCATGTATTCACATACACTCTTATCTATAAATCACAATTAATTAATACACATTACACCTTAATATATAGCTTAATTATGATAAAGTAATATAATTTGGTATAAATATCCAATGCAATTAAATTACACTAACATTAATAAACTGGGTAAACTTTTACTGCGCACGGTGTTTTAAATTACACCAATCAATACATGACATACGTATTCATATCTACTTTTATATATAAGCTATAGTTAATTAATACACATTTGCACCTTAATATACAAGGTATAATAAATTGGTCTAGCATGATGTAAATACTTGATTTGCATATATTTTTACCAATAAAATGACCCATGTATATGTAATTGATATACTTAAACATATATGAAAGAGTGAAAATCATTTACTCTCCCCAATTTTGTATTAAAAATCAAACTCCCCCCTCAACTTTGAACAATAATCATTTTTTCTCCTTTATCCTACATAATAGGAGTACCTTTTTTACGATTTTAGCTATAACTTAAATTATGTGATATCTATTATAAATTAATTGTAATTAGAGTTTATTAACGTTATGAGTAGAATGAGTAATTAGAGTTAATTAAAATTAACTTATCTTTATGATTGTTATTTTAATGTAATGCATATTAAATATATATTTAAGTTATATTTTCTTAGCGACAAAGTTAGAAATTCATATAAGAGGATAAAAAAAATCCTAATTTTTTTAATTTTGGATTAAACTTGTGTGCTAAGATAACTTGGGGTATTTTTCAATCCTCTTATATATATATATATATATATATATATAAAGGAGGGAGAAAGATTATTGTTCAAAGTTGAAAGGGAAGTTTGATTTTTAACATAAAATTGTGAAGGGTAAATGATTTTCACCCATATATGAAATGATCACATAAAATAGGTAGAGACTAACATTTTCTTCAAAACATTGCGACTGCAGGTTTGCAAGGTCTTTGCTTTCTTTTTTGGTCGTGTATCTCAGGTAGCGGATGCAAACGTAAAGAGTGAAATTTAAATTGTTAGCCAAAAAATTTCCGTTGCCGGGACTTGAACCCGGGTCTTTCGGGTGAGAGCCGAATATCCTGACCAACTAGACTACAACGGATTTTATGATAATTTGAATATATAATAAGTCTTAGTATAGACGGACTTCTTGGATATGCTTGTTTAAAGAGAGAGTAGTAAGATTTCTATTAATGTCAAGCAGTTCATCCTCTAGAAGCAAAAAAGAATAGAAGTTTTGTGTCTCCTTCATTTTTGAGTCTTTTTTCCCTTTCTCGGTGTTCAGTACTTCAAATTGGTGTTCCGGCAAAGAGGGACTTCTAGTATTACACGTTCTCCTTCCGCGGGGTAGGATCGGGGTGTGGGGTTTAACCATATAGGCTTGATATATTGTATGGCATACCATTTTCTTATTGTAAGGTTTTACTAATGCCCTATGTTTTGTTCCTGTGTATCCTGTCCTTCTATATGTCGGGTTATTTTTTGTCTTTGTTTACTCATATATTTATGTGATTTATGCTAACATCACTAATGCTTGTCCTTTTTCTTTTGTTTTTGTTTTGTTTTTTTTCTTTTCTTTTCTCTTCTTGTCTTTGCGCCGAGGTTCAATTGGAAATAGCCTCCCTGCTCGATAGAGCAGGGGTAAGGCCTGCGTACATATTACCCTCCCCAGACCCCATGAGACTATACTGGATAGTTGTTGTTGTTGTTGTTGTTGTTGTTGTTGTTGTTGTTGTTGTTGTTGTTGTTGTTGTTGTTGTTGTTGTTGTTGTATTTTAGGGCTCGAAGTGAGACCTCTATGAAAGGTGGAGGGACTTTAGTCCTAAAAATGTTACGATCTAACAAGTTTTTGGATGATAATTCAAAAATAAGCAACATTAGCAAGTCAATGCAAAATAGTCATTATTTTGATGCGATAGAGACTGGTCTAGCATAATATATTGAAGTTCGGTGCACCTGCTGGAGACTATAGCACCGGTGCTCCAAACTCCTGTATATTATGCTGGACCGGTATATTATACTGGAACTCCAGTATATTATCCTGGAGTATTTTTTCAAATTTTGAACATATTTTCGTTCAGATTTATCTTTACATAAAAAGTGGCTAAATTTTGATTACTTTTGAAAGTAAATTATTTTTTGTCACGACCCGAATTTTTCCACCCTTGGAAGTCATGATGGCGCCTACTCATAAAAGCTAGGCAAGCTATGAATATTTAGAAATCTTAACTCTTTCATTTTTGTCCTTTTCAACATATTATAATAATATGTGATCAATATTTAAATAATAGCGGACGTTAAAATTTGGCGGAAGACTTAAAGTAATAAAATGCCAAACAGTACGAAAATACCAACACGTGTTCCAATCATCAAAACCCATCAAACAACACTAAAATCATCAATTCACACCCGATTCAAGCCTAAGTTTATTCAAAACGTTCGAAACTCGCATTCGATCAAAAACCCGACCAAGCGATGTCCGAATGACCTGAAATTTTGCACACATATTCGAAATCACCTAACAAAGCTACAACAACTCTCAGAATTCCATTCCGACCCTCAGATCAAAATCTCACCTATCAACCGGAATTCACAAAAATTCAAACTTCGCCAATTCAAGCCTAATTCTACACCGCACCTCCAAATCTAATTATGATCGCACTCCTAAGTCACAAATCACCTCCCAAAGCTAACCAAATCACCGAAAATCACATCCGAGCCTTATAACTCAAAAGTCAACGTCTGGTTGACTTTTCCAACTTAAGCCTCCCTTAAAGAGACTAAGTGTCTCATTTCTTATCAAAACCAATCCAAATCAACTCTCACACACCGATAACGAAATACGAAGAAGTAATACACGGAGAAAACGTAGCAGCAACACATGGGACGACGAGTCGGGTCGTCACATGATGTCTGAAGAAAGAAATACAGCATGTCTCGAATTCAAATGAAAACAGAATATAATAGCTGATAAAAGAGACGTCGGGCTTGCAGGTGCCTGCAGGACTACCTCGGAATCTCTGTGAACTAAAGGCTGGCTCCCGAACAAAACTGAACCCCTAAAAATTACATTATACGATCGCGGACTTAGCTATGCAATCGCATAGCACAAATGACTGGACACTAGGAGACAACAATTTTGCAAAAATTCCTAAGTCCAAAAACTTTCCGAATCACATCCGAAACATACCCGATCCCTCAGGGCTCCTAACCAAATACATGTACTAACTCATTAACATCATATGAACTTATCCGTGTGATCAAATTGCTAGAATAACCTCAATAACAATGAATTAAACCTCAAAATCCAGAACTTATTCGCAAACTTTTTCAAGTATCAAATTTATCAATTTAGGTCCGAATCACGTCAAATGATATCCGTTTTTACAAAATTTCACAGAGACATCTTAAATCATATATAAAACTTGTACCAGGCACCGGAACCAAAATACGAGCCTGATACAACTATGTTCTAATCAAATTTCATTTCAAATTTACTTAAACAATTTCAAAAACTAATTTTCTTTAAAAATTTATTTCTCGGGCTCGGGACCTCGAAATTCGATTCCGGGCATACGCCCAAGTCGCATATTTTTCTATGAACCCTCCGGAATTGTTAAATTATGGGTCCAGGCCCGTTTACCCAAAATGTTGAGCGAAGTCAAATTAGTTCATTTTATAGCCAAATTTTATCATTTTTCACAAATTATCATATTTAAGTTTTCCGGCTACGCGCCCGGCGCAGGCAAATCGAGTTAACTCTAAATAAGGTTTTCAAGGCCTCGAAATTACAGAATTCAAAGGTTATCACATTTTAAAATGACCACTTATAAATCTAACTATTTTTAATTTGTACCACTTTAGTTCATTCTATCACAACCCTTGGTAGTGATCAGACGAAGTCGAATGTGATGAGAATTGAAGGTAGCAACCTTCTCGTTTAATTTTAATCATCCAAAAATAATTACTAATCTTAAAAGATTACTATAAACAACAACAAACCAGTATAATTTTGCAAGTGAGGTGTAGAGAGGATAGTGAGTATACAAATTTTATCTCTATTTAATGAGGGTAGATGCTATTTTCGATAAACTCTCGGCTCAAGAACAGAAGGAAAAAACAGTAACAACAAACAGTAACATTAATAAAATAAGAAGGACTTTTAGTCTTAAAATAACTGATTCGGCTCCTTAGGACTAAGGGATTTCAAATTAAAAAAAAAAAAGGATAATATAATTGTGTATTTCTAATCTTATATGATGTACTACTAATAATATTTTAATACTTGGTGATAGAATCAATAGTTGGTTGAAGTGCTTGAGAGATAAGGTAATATGTCTTCTCAGTTGGATGTATTGAATCCCAAAACACATACTTTGTTACATTTGAGCAAACATACGACTTTGAGTTGCACATAAATGAAGCTTCCAGTAAGCCAGTTCCACAGCACCCACTATTAGTCTTTTCAAAATCTATCATTTAAAACAAATAATTAAAAAAAGAAGAAGACAAGAATTTAGTTAATTTTCTGCGACGAAAAATAAATAAAAATGCCTTTGCTTTTAGGGTCAGATATATCATATATTTTACTTTTCATTGGAACTATATAAATTGGTGTTACATCCTATTAACCAAAAGGATGCAAATACAATTTCAACTAGATAAAAAGTGAAGATATAAAAGAAAAAAATTAAACGTGTTCCTTTTTAGAAACATTAATTTACAATTTCTGATTTATTTTGTTGGTATTATCAAAAACATGTTTATTTCGCAAAACGAAGGTCGTTCCTTTATTAACAGTAGGTTAGGTATCATTTTTTACTGTAATTACTTATTAAATGACTTGTTCGCATAAATATTTTTTAGTTTTCAATTTACACCAACAATGCATAGAAGAACTCTTAGGGCACATTTGGCCGTAAAAATAATTTCAGAATTTTTAATTTTTTTAGGAAATCGGTGTTTGGCCATGAAAAGTTCAAATTTCTAAATTTAGAAAATTTTAAAAACTCCAAAAATTTATTTTTCAAAATTTTCACATCACTCCAGAAAAATTTAAAAACAGATCCAAATTGTATTCACGTACAAACATAATTTCAATTACCATTTTTAATTGAACCATTTTTTTAAACTTTTCCAGAATTTCACAATTATTATGTCAAACGCCCACTTAATTATTTAAGGTTACAAATGAATGTTTATTAAATAAATTAAGTTACTCACCATATTTTATAAATATTTTGGTAGTGTAGAAATTATAGTTACTCACCATATTTGCGTCCTAGAATCATGTCCACTAATGGTCCATAAATATCCATATAAGCAATTCGAGAATCCAATTTAGCAAACTTAATTTGCATGGCATTTAGCTGGTTTTGGAGCATGGAATTGTAGTCTCGAGCAATGGACGAAAAAAAATCAGCACAGTCGCGCTTTGTAAATGCATTATTTGAGTGAAGTGTGATAACTACAGGTAAACAACCCATTGGTGGTAGACCTACCACTCCAATTTTCCTAGCCCCTTGATCCAACAATTCCTGCACAAACAAAATATATGCGAATTTAGGATTTAAACTTTATAGGTCGTGGCGAAGTCAGAAATGTCTTCAATAGTGTTTAAACTTGAAAGAAGTAGAAAAATAATTCTGACAAAGAGTGTTCAATATGAGTTTTATATATCTAAAATCAATATTTTACTTATATATAGTGTAATTTTTAGTAATTTTTAGGCGAAAGGTGGTCAGTTGATCACCCATTGCTAAAGGTGGCTTCACCCATGTCTACAGGTTCGACCTTTAAGATTTCTTAGCATTGAAACTATTATATTCTTAAAGTTATGAGTTTATATCGACTATTTATTGCAATTTAATAAATTTTTACCGATAAATTTATACTCCGTATCGAAGGTGCCGAGTTCATGTGAACCCGGTACCGACAAGTTGCATCTGCCCTTGGAAAATAATTAAGTTTATAAACTTAAGATGCTTTTGGGTATCTGGGCTGGTGGGAGGTAACAGACAATCTGGTCTGGATGTACAATCCGTAAAAAGTGGATGTACGCAATATGGTCTGGACACTAGAGTTATAAAAAAAAAAAAAAAATTAAAGTGCTACCATTCAAACAACTGTAGATAGCAATTTGAATTCTATTTTTTAAGAAAAAGAAAAAAGTATTGAAACTTTCAGAATTAACCTAATGCCAATTTATGTAAGATTTCTATATATTATAGTAGAATTTATCACATAGAATACCCTTTTTTTCCATTGTATTTTTTTCATTGTACTTCTTTTGTTAGACTTTTATTTATTATTTATGTTTTGAGTGTTTGTTTTAGCAGTAATATAGAGCCAATAGTCAACTGATTACAAAAGAAAAATCAACCACAAATAATGAATAGAGAGATTCTATTGACCCAAAATTATAACTAACAAATTTCTTCTTAATTTTTCAAAACTTGCACAAATTAATTAGCAAGCCAACATGTTAAATTTACATGCAATTCCACCTGTCTAAGATATAAAAAGGAGAAAATTAGAGTTTAATTTAAATTCTATATATATATAGGTACTGCTCAAAAGATAATTAATGATAACGGTAGTATTAAATAACATTAATTAATAACTCAGAAAAAATTAGTAAGTAAACTGATGATATAAAAAATTATTATATTATCAGTATATATATAACTTAAATTCATAAAAAATATTGACTTAGTTAAAGTAGGTGGCGAAACCTGTAGGAAGAGGTGGACATGTTGTAATAAGAAGTCAGTGTAAGATGAGAGGGAATAGGTTTTACGACGAATTGGAATTGTGTTGTAATTGACCACAAAATCGTTTGTGCCTGCACTAATAATGAACAATGCTTCTTTTATCAAATTCTGCGTTTGCTCTTTCCCCATAGCTGCTTCCATTTTCTCTTCATACTTCTTGAAATATTCTAGCTGCTTTGATAATGAGATCACATTCTGTATATATACCCACAAAATTAGAAAAATTAAATAACAGAAGAAAAAAAAAAAAATCACGCGCATCCTATTTAATCTTGCACAGTCAAACATCTTTTTAACAACTATTCGTTATAACAAAATTTTACTGTAATGACCAAGTTTTTTTTAAAAACTATTTTTCATGTTACTTATATTTAGGGACTGATGCAACATGGAGTTACGGGTTTCAAAGGAACCTAATAGTTTCGGCACGAAATATAAATTTATCTGTAAGTTACTAAAATTATAATATATTAGTAGATTGAACTCATAACTTTAAAAATTTAATAGGTTCAATGCTAAAAACTTTATATATTGAATCTATAAAATTTAAATCCTAATTAATCTGCCTCTGCTTATATTATGTCTCTAAAATAGCATTTCTCTATAGTAGACAAAAAATATTAGGACAAATAATAATGTCATATAGGAAAAATATTGAACCCATATATGTGGATTAAATCAATCACAATCAAGTAAACCGGCGGTGTATGTTCTTGACCAAGTACATTAATACCAAAATAGTGTTGTAAAAATAGCACGGTATAGCCAGTTTTCATTTAAAAATAGCTAGTATTTACAAGTCAATGAAAAATAGCTACTATTTTGTTGCAATAGAGACCAGTCCAGCATAATATACTGGAGTTTGGTATACGTGTGTATGAACTCCAGTATATTATGCTAGACTGACATACTTTGCAGGCTCCAGTATAATATATTAAAGACTAGAGCACCGGTGCTCCAAACTCCATGTTATATTGGACCAGTATACTTGCTGGAACTCTAGTATATTATGCTGGAGTTCTAGTGTACTTATGCTGGAACTCCATCATATTATGGTGGAGTTCTAACATACTTATCATGGAACTCAAGCATAATATGCTGGAGTTCAACTATATTTTTTGGTGGAACTCCAGCATAATGTACTGGAGTATTTTTCGGGTTTTGAACAGTATTTTCGCTCATTATCTTTATATAAAAAGTGACTAAATTTTGATTACTTTTAAAATTGGGCTATTTTTAAACGACCAGTTGTAAATCTAACTATTTTTAGATTTCTCCCTTTAAGTTCATACAAAGTATTTCTTACACCGTGAGTGCACTATTTTTTAAAAGAATAGTGCATTGACAGTGTAGAAATACTTTGTACAGTTGAGTTACTTAAAAAGCAATTACATATAGCTTTTCTACTTAGTATTGATTAGTAACTTAGAATAAATTGTAAATAAAAGTTATTACATATTAAATCACACAGACATTGTGAAAATTTTACACTAGAGTAAATTCATATTAAAAAAGTTCCCATATCTAAGAACACATGCAAATAGGGTTATCAAAGGGAAATATGGTGTAAGGGATGGAATTAATACACTGATTGTTGGTGTGAGGGGATCAAATCCAGTTCCAGCAGATGCAAAACTAACTCCACTCTTGAGTTCCTCAATACTTAAACTTGGATCCAAATATGGAGGCACATAATCTTTCACACCAACATACCTAGCTGCATTCAAACACAAATTTCAAGCAAATTACTAATTATATACGCAGAAGCGGATCTAATTAGGCAAGTTATGCATGTTTAACTGAACTTATTGCTTTCGGCTCAAACTATATAAATATATATAAGCTAAACAAAAATTTTAATATGTGTAGATGTAATTATAAGGGAAACCTTGAAGCAATGGTAAAATTGTCTTCATGTGACCTATAAGTCATGAGTTCAAACTGTCGAAGCAGACACTAATGCTTGCACTAGAGTAAGCTCTCGGCATCTCAACCCTTAGGGTGTGGCCCTTACGGGATACCTTATGTACCGGGCTACTTTTTTTATAATTTTATAATCAGATAACACTCATTCTGAATCCACCGACCCCGGATCTTGCATTCAAAGTAAAGTTCTTGCAATAGTAATTACCAAAGAAATCACCAGCAAGCATTCCATTAGTAAACCTTCCAGTTGGAACATGATTAGCAAAATCCCTCCCATAAGGTAAGAAATTACTCTTGAAAGGAGTTGTTATATAGTTATTATTTCCAGGATCAGCTGTTGAGTCTCCAAATATAAAAATGGCTGAAACTAAACTCTTCCCTTGAGCTTGAGTTAGAGCTTCCATGAAAACAAGAAAAAGAAGATGCAAAAGTACAAGAAAAAAAAGTGAAATATGCATTTTAACTAGTGGTAGATCAAGAAAACTTTGAAAGGCCTATATATATGGATAATGAATTATATACAAAGTTAATTTAATTCCTAGAGCTTTATTTGATGTCCTTTAACAAGGAGCTATATATAGAATGACTAATTAATTAGGAAATAGATAATTAATTATGTTGAATTTATTTTGTTTCGTGTATTTCTAGTGTTGCAATTTGTTCTTATTGTTTGATGGACCAAACACTCCCAACGTTCTTTAAAGTTTCTCAACCACTATTCCTGCAGCTAGCAGCTTCTCAATTAAGAAAGTGCAGTCAAGAAATAGTTAAGAGTTTGGTGAAGGTGCCAATAAGAAACTAACTTGTCTCAAAAGATATACTCTTTTGAATTTTGACAGACGTGGTCATGTAGAGCAGAGCCGAGGTTTTCTGGAAATAGCTCGTATATTCCTAGGTTAGGGGTAAGGTCTACCTATACTCTATCTTTCCTAGACCCCACTAGTAGGATTCTACTGTGTGATTATTCTTGTGGTCACTACAGAGCTATTCATAGAGCATGTGCATGATTAATATACATAGGCGGAATAAGGATTTGAATCTTTTAGTTTACTCAGTTCCAAATTAATAATTTGAACATATTCAATAAAAAATTTAAAACAAATATATGCTTCCGACCAAAACTACTAGGTTCAATTGAATCGGTAACAAATATATGGTTTGGATCAAACCATGTTACTCGCAATGTAGAAAGCTTATACCTTTCTTTCGAATTTTCAGTTCTTTTCATAGAGCTTTTTGTTAGGATCGGAAAATCATGTGTTATGCGGAAGTTAATAACGCAAATTGAACGACAAAAAATCATGCAACAAAGAGAAATATACCAAAAGAGACACAAAAATTTAACGTGGTTCGATCAATTGGCTTACGTCCACGGCAGATGATGATAGACTATAATTATGTATTTTAGTCGATTATTACACTCTAATTTACTGCACTTTAATTGAGTTTTTACTTTAATCGCCAGTATTTTGCACTAAGTGTGTGATGCCTTGTAGGAGTGATTTCGAGCTATGTAGATGTTATGGAATGAATTCAAGTGATTTGGAGCTTTGAAGTCTAAGTAAAAGCCCAAGAAATTAAGCCAGAATCGTATACGGGGATCAACAGATGATAGAGCAACGAAACGAAGAACCGAAGAGGAACATTGCACACTGTCTTGTAAAATGCACATAACTTTTCGCTCAGAATTCCATTTGGTCTCCACGATATATGGTTGGAAATATAACTAAAAGGGATACAAATTTTATGTTTTAAACTTTCCAAATTCAAAATGGAACAGGGTTAAAAATTCATGAAACAATAGACTTTACAAATACCGCATCCGTACCGAACCCGGACCCCGACCGCGGACGTCCTGGTCTGAAAACTTATTCTTTTTCGCCTAGGAGAAGGTATAATCATTTGGAACCGACCCTACTTGGTATATATATAATGGAAACTGGTATTTTGAGGAGGTTGGACACACTTTAGACATAATTTAGACCTAAGGAGGCTAAGGAGACCGGAAATTCGACCTAAGGAGGCAAGAACATACTAGGAGCAAGATAGAGAATTCTTCTACTAGTTTTTCACTTCCTTCTTCCTAGTTCCATTATTTTTTATGAATTCTAGTATTGTAGTTATGCATACTATTATGAATAGCTAATTTGTTATCTAGAATTTTGATAGAAACTTTTGTAGGATAAATTCTTGTTATATTTTTATATAATTGAGCCATAACTTTTCTGTATTTGTTCAACTACATTTATATTGTGGTTGATTGAAGAGCTCTCAATCAACTGTGCCTATTTAGTATGTATTACTCGGGAGAGTGTGCATATTTAGGCAATTGTTGAATAACATCACTCCTAACGTATATGAGGGATCAATACAGGGGGTTTAAAGGTGTGATTTAGGGATAGCTAAACCTTGGGTGCGATCCGAGTGAGCCGTACTTAATGCCAGCGAGCGTAATTTAGGATAATATGTCTAGTAAATTGTGGTAATTACTCGGGAGAGAGTTACAACAGTCAGAGCGCTCATGATCTGTAAAGAATACTTAAGCTAATTGATAGAAAATATAGCGGGAAGTATTACGCCAATAGTGAAAATCATTACTCTAGAACTCCTTAATATTGTCTCTGACCTTTAGTATTTTTAGTTGTTAACTTTGCTAATTTAATTATTAGTTAATTAGATACAAGAATCGTAATATTTATAACATAGGAATTGTTCGAGCTTGTCTTCTTAGCAATATTGAACAACTGTAGCTAAGCATAAGTTATCCGTGCGATTCGACTCCGAACTTGTATATCGGATTATATTTGCAACGCCCGCTTAGTCCTTTTTATAAGGCATAGTTGGGGGTGATTAAATTTTAACGCCGTTGCCGGGGAACTAACGTTATAGTTGTAGTTGTATATATTGTTAGGTTTCGAGTTTGAACTTTTATTTTTCTTTATTATTTTATAACTATTGATTTGAGAAACATGAAATCTTGGAATTATAAAAATTTAGGTATAGATACTTCTACTATTGCTCTCCATACATATTGTGAAGGAAACCACCCGTGGCAAAATTTTCAAAATGTTTCTGAGAGCGAGTTATGTGCACCAACTCAATCTTATTTGTGAAATACGTGTGATGTATATGGTGGTAAAAATGGTTACTCTTATGGTCGTGCTTATATTTTTATCTTCCCCCAATCTCTTACTATGATGATTCTACCTTTTCTTGTAAAGTTAACAGGAACAAAGAACCCGGGGATACACACCTGAAAGAGATCAAGGATATGTTAAAATACATTCTGAAATAGAATAATGAAAAACAATTGCAGATGGAAATGCATGAGGCAACCATTCGCAAGTTGGAGGCTCAATTGAGTCAAGTGGTTGGAGCTTTTAATGCTCAATAAGCCAATATTGAAGATAGTAGCGAAGAAGAGTATGAATCTGAGGTGTTAATTGGGGAGGTTATAGTAGAACATCAACGACCCAGTCAACTATAATTTGAGGATGTCAATGTTGAAGAAATGACGCTAGAGCCAGCCAAGGTCTTTGGGGATATAAATTTTGTTGACTCTAGTATCATTGATGTTGAGGATGTTGAAAGTCCTGAGGTTCATGTGTTTGAGCGCATTGGTCCATACTCCAAGTATTTTTTCACATTATATTTTGATGATGATATGGAAATAGAATCATCCGAACCAATCGAAGAGTCGAGGAATGAGGAATAAGGTGCATATATTTTAGAATTCTTCTTGCTAGAAAGTCAGGATTACATATCTCATATAAAGGCCAAGTAGAATACTACATTATATTCTCGGGCCAGTTAGATTCGTTCCACCGCCCCATGACCATAGTCATAAGCTTGAATCCGAACTTGGTGTTCAATTCATAAGTTTGAGGTGGAGGCAAAAAGTGATTCACGTCGTGCCGCGATGTTAGATCAAGCATTTGTTGGGAGGAAACCCACCTTTATTATATTTTTTTTATTTCAATTTAGTTTATTTTATTTGTTTTATTTTTTATTAGTATATTATTTTTGTAATGCTGATTTTTGATTTTCTATGAGAATGGAAAGTAAAATAATTGGAAGGATACAACAACAAGCCTTTAATTGGAACTAAGTGTGAGGTACCCGCACGGAGGACCATGCATGGGGAAGTCTGAGCACCCCATAAGATGCTATTGCTTCGGCCTTTGGTCTACCAGGGAGTTTCTTTTACCCTCTTGAATGTATAGGTGTGCATTGGGGACAACACACAATTTTAAGTGTGGGGTGAGGAGATTTTCTGATGACTTTCTATGCTATTTTAGTTATGTTAGTTTAATTAAATAATTTCTTTTACAAATTACAAAAATTGGATTTTTCCCAACGATGGCTCTATTAGATAATTTTCTTGAGGGATTTAAGTTTAAAGAAAAAAGGACAAAAAAATTGTCTTTTGTTAGGTAGTGTAGCAATTACCCCTTAATTTTTCTTTGTGCCATGGTTCTTTTCCAAGGATTTTGTTTGAACCAGGTGTAATTAGAATTTTTTTGGAGTAGGAGTGTCACGACCCCAAATCCTGATGGCGCCCAGCACACTGCTAGGCCAGCTGACCAATTAACAACAAATCACGGAGCTATAAGCTCACTTTATCCAATTTAAGCATAACAGAATAATTCAACAGTGATGGATATATTAAAAATAGGGAACCAAGTCCCAACACATACCAACTCCCATAGACCGAAGGGTCAAGAGTCATGAGCCTCTGCTGAACATAAGTGTATAAAGGTTTACAAGAATACCAAGTGCGGAAAGAAATGTCAATACAGAATCAAAAGACAGTGAGAAGGAATATCGGGTCCTGCGGACTCTGCAGCTACCTCGTATATCCCACGGATGTCGCCTCGCACAACTACCGGATCACGCTGTCGAGAGGTACCTGGATGCGCACACGAGGTGCATGGAGTAAAATGAGTACTTGCCGGACTCGGTGGTAATAAACAAGGGTAAGACGGAGCGAGATAAGAAATCCGCAATAAAGCACTATGTAAAGTTCGTAATCAAATACCCTGTCACATAATCAATATCGGCTGTACCCGTACCAACAAGTACCGGCAAAACAGTATAACAACTGGCAGATGTAGCTAAATGCAATGCGATGCATGATATGACCGTTATGGCGCGTAACCCGATCCAATTTGGGTACCCGTGCTCACTGTGGGGTTCGGACTCCGGAGGGGCTCCTACGGCCCGAAGCACAATATCACTGCGGTGTGCGGTTCGATCCAACATATATACCGGTTGGCGCGCGGCCCGATCCACTACCGATCAGCTAATATGCAAATACGGCCTCGCAGTGCTCAAAAGTAGTTTTTGAAAACTCTTTTATCATTTTTCGGTTGGAAAACAGTAATATCAAGTTCGAGAGATTTGGAAATAGCATGATAACAAAAATAGCTACGGACTGGTAATAACTAACATGTCAATATGATAAGACAATGATAACGATCCTCGCGGGATCCAAATAACTGGCTCACGGCCCACATGTATACTCAACCGCCCAAGAAGGGGTTCCTCGGCTCAAGAGTGGCCAATATCACAATATATAGTATGCAACCATCCGAGAAGGAGGTTCGACGGCTCAAGAATAGCCAATGTCATAACACAGTGCCAACAAGTCGGACTAAGCCATAGTCCCCAATCACAATCGACCCCGCACTCGCATGAGAGTACGTGTCTCGCCGCTATACAGCGTCACAAAGTGGTATACCGGGGTTTCGAACCCGCTGGTCATCACCCACATCTATTACTCACCTCGATACAGCGCGACGATTACTCCGCAATGCCCTTGCCACGAGAATCAAGCTCCGCACGCGTAGAATCTGATCAAATACAGTAGAAACACAACAAATTAGGCCAATGGGACGACACCCAATCAATATAATTCGATTTACACCAAAAATGGCAAAGTTGCCAAAACCCGACTTTCGGTACACTTGTCGAAAAATCACGAAAGTCACATATTCGGGACCCTCATCTCAATACGAGTCTAAGCATATTAATTTTACCAAATTCGGACTCCATTTGTCCATTCAAAACCTTGATTTTCTAAAGTCAAGCCTAGGGTTAAATCTTCCATGAATCACCCCAAATTCCTCCATTTTCATGATATAATTGCATAATATTACCAATACTAATCATAGTTTAAGTCCATAGTTGATTACCTGATGATTTCCCTTGAGTTTCTCTTCAAAATCGCCCAAATCGCCTCTAAAGCCGAGACCCAAATGTGTGAAATATTTCTGAAATTTTTCTAACTTCTGATACACTTAACTCACCGCGATTTTCGCTTATGCGGACCATTTTCGCCTCTGCGAAACCGCTTCTGCGACCAAATGGTCGCTTCTGCGAACCCAAGCCTACTTGGCCATTTTCGCACCTGCGATCCCATTGACCGCTCATGCGGGTCCGCTCCTGCGGAATCCCCTCCGCCCTTGCGGTCTTTCCCGCTTCTGCGGACAAGAGTCCGCTTCTGCGGACTCGCCTATGCGATCAACTATCCGCTTCTGCGGAATCCTCCATCATGCCTCTTTTCCGCTTCTGCGATCACCCTCTCGCACCAGCGAAGCCGCCCCTGCGGGCCAGGCTCCGCTTCAGCGGTCACCTCTGCTTCTGCGCCTTCTTGTCCGCTCCTGCGGACTCGCTCCTGCGCTCCCTTTTCCGCAGGAGCGAAAACAACAGAACAGAATCACAAACCTGCAATTTTGCACATTTTCTCCAGTTTAGCCATCCGAAAACACCCCGAGGCCCCCGGGACCTCATCCAAACACACCAACCCATCCTAATACCTTATTCGAACTTGCTCCAATCCTCAAAACACGTCTAACAACATCAAAACCCATAATTCACATCGAATTCATGCCTAAATTCCTTAAAACATTCCGAATTACACAATCAATCAAAAACCCGACCAAACGACGTCCGAATGACCTGAAATTTTGCGGACATATCCAAAATCACATAACGAAGCTACAAGAATTGTCGGAATTCCATTCCAACCCCCGGATCAAAATCTCACCTACCGATCGGATTTCGCCAAAATTCAACCTTAGCCAATTCAAGTCTATTTCTACACCGGACCTCCAAATTCAATTCCGATCGCTCCCCTAAGTCACAAATCACCTCCCGGAACTAACCGAATCATCATAATTCAATTCCGAGCCCTCTAACCAAATAGTCAACTCCTGGTTGACTTTCTTTATTCAAGTTTCCTTCAAAAAGGCTATATGCCTCATTTTCAATCCAAATCACTCCTAACTCACCAGATAGACTCTAAGACTGATATAAAAGCATAAAACATGTAATTACAACATAACGGGGTGATAATTCCCGTGACAACGGGCCGGGTCATCACATTCTCCCCCTCTTAAGCAAACGCTCGTCCTCGAGCGGGTCAAGAAACATACCTGAAGTCTCAAACAAGTGAGGATATCTGCTCCGCATCTCCCGTTCGATCTCCCAAGTGGCCTCCTCCACAGGTCGACCTCTCCACTGAACCTTAACTGATGCAATCTCCTTGGACCTCAATTTTCTCACCTGCCGACCCAAAATAGCAATAGGCTCCACGTCATAGGATAAATCACCATCAAGCTGAATGGTACTGAAGTCCAACACATGAGACGGATCTCCAATGTACTTCCGAAGCATAGACACATAGAATACTGGATGAACGCTGGATAAGCTGGGCGGCAAGGCCAACTCATATGCCACCTCTCCAACTCTCCTAAGTATCTCAAAAGGACCAACCTTGGACTCAACTTCCCTTTCTTCCCGAACCTCATGACACCCTTCATGGGCGAAACCTTCAACAATACTCTGTCACCAACCATGAAACACAACTCTCGAACTCTACGGTCCGCATAACTCTTCTGGCGAGACTGTGCTGTACGAAGCCTCTCCTGGATCAACTTCGCTCTATCCAGAGCATCCTAAACTAACTCAGTCCCTATCAATATATCCTCGCTAGGCTCAAACCATCCCACGGGGGATCTACATCGTCTGCCATACAATGCCTCGTACGG